>CM052806.1:38102322-38123663 GCA_028533885.1 Nasua narica | reverse complement strand
GGCAGGCCCCCTGGTGAGCAGGAAGCCTAACATGAGGCTGGATCCCAGGACCCTGGGATCATAACCTGAGCTGAAGACAGATGCTTAACTGACTGAGCCACCCAGGCACCCCTTTAAAAAGATTTTTTAAAGGCAACCAACCATATTGGAAAAACAGGCAAAAATATGTTAATATAAAAACATACTAAGAAAAAAATTCTAGAAAACATGTAAAATTATGGTTGACACATAAAGTTATGCTCAACATTAGTAGCAGTGAAGAAATGCAAATTAAAAGCAGTTATTTTTCACATAGAAGATTGTCTAAAACTTTTAAGAAAATTTTACTAACAGTATTATCAGGAATTCAGGGAAATGACAGTTCTTCATATACCATGGAACTAGAAAGTGGTGAAATGTTTGTAGAAAAATTTCTGGTTGAATTTTCTAATGCTTAAGTATTAATTCTTTTGATCAATGCATTCTGCTTTTAGAGATGTCTCCTGAAGTAACACTCGAAAAACAAATATATTCAACATAACTAATCATCAGGGAAATTCAAATAAAAACACAATTATCATCTCACACCTGGCAGAAATGCCACCCTCAAGAACATGAGATTAAAAGCATTGAAGGCACTGGAGATGAGGGAACCCTTGTGCACTGTTGATGTGAATGTGTGCTGTTACAGCCACTAAGGAAGATAGTATGGAGTTCCTCAAAAAATTAAAAATATAATTATCATATGACCCAGCAAACCCAGTTCTGGTATGTATCCCAAAATAATCAAATCAGGACAAGGAACACACATGTACACCCTCATGTTCATTGTAGCATTAATTAAAAGAGAAAAGATAGAGAAACAACCTAAGGATTTAATGTTCACTGATGTTGAATGGATAAAGAGAATGTAATGTTCCTATATATAATAATATTCATAATATATAATAATGTATTCATATGATATGAGCATATATTTATGTAATATAGATGCATAATATATAGTATAACATACATACATTTGTTACTGAGCTATAAAACAGATGGATAAACTGCCATTAGTGACAACATGGGTGAACACTACGGGCAGTATATTACATGCAATAAGTCAGACAGAAAAATAAATATGATTTCACTTATGTGTGAAATCCAAAAAAAGCAGAACTGAAATCTTACAAACAGATAGCAGTTTCGTGGTTGCTGGAGATGAAGGAAGGGGTTAGATAAATGGCTGAAAATGGTCGAAGGGTACAAATATCCAGTTATAAGAGGAATAAGTTCTGTGTATCTCATATACAGAATGGTGACCGCAGTCAGCAATACTACATTGTACACATGAGAGGTTCTAGAAAAGTAAACCTTAAAATTTCTTGGGGCACCTGGGTGGCTTAGTCAGTTATTGTCTGCCTTCGGCTTGGGTGGTGATCCCTGGATCCTGGGATTGGGCTCCCAGCTTGGTGGGAAGTCTGCTTCTCCCTCTGCCTTCTCCCCTTGCTTATGCACTCTCTCTGTCTCTCTTTCTCTCTGTCAAAAGAAAAAAAAAAATTAACCCCTCAAGAAATATAACTATGTGAGGTGATGGATTTCTATTTATTTTTTTAAACATTTTATTTATTTATTTGACAGAGAGGTAGAGCAAATGGGGGCCAGGGCAGGGGGTAGGCAGCAGGCAGAAGGAGAGGAAGAAACAGCAAGGAGCCTGATGGGAGGCTGGATCCCAGAATCCTGGGATTATGATCTAAACTGAAGGCAAACCGTTAACTGTCCGAGCCACCCAGGTGCCCCCGTGGATTCCTTAACTAAACTTAGCAGTGATCTTTGTTCAATATATGCATATATCAAATCATCATGTTGTATACCTTAAACATACACCTCAATAAAGCTGGAAAAAAACATCTAGTTCATTGGTACAAAATTATTTTTAATTAGAGAAGTTGAAATCAATCTAAGTGGTCCTAAATATGAGAGTAATGTATTACATATAATGCTATGAATTATTTCTTAGACATAATGTTAACTGAAAATAAAAATATTTTCAAAGTAGATAACATGCAAAATCACAACTGATGTTCTCATCTAAGGTATTACAAGATATTGCTTACTAGTTTTTTTTTTTTCTCTCTAACTCGAAGTCTTTATTTTTTCTGTTTCTAAAGAACCTACATATTTGTCCACACTGATCACTAGAGGAACTGGATTTATTGATCAAATGCTTTTTAATTTTCTGTTGTTAATTTTGATTCCACATTTCTTTGGTATCTAGAGAAATCTTGTTTCTACTTTTAAAATCTGGATGTGGGAAAATGAAGCTTCTCTTTGATGACATCTTATGAACCTTTATGTTGTGTAATGACAAGATACTTATGAACACTTACCATGTCCAAAGCAGAGTACTCAAACCTGCTTCCCCCATCCCCATATCTTTTCCTCCTTTCAATTCTCTCATCATTATTATCGATCCAATTTCTCAGACCCAAAATTTAAGTATACATCTTTACTCCTTATTTTCAACCCTCCTACACCCAACCCATCAGGAAGTCATGTGGTCTCGATCTTCAACATATATAATTGGAATCATTACCTCTGACCATCCAAATCACTGTCATGCTATTCTGAGGATTCTCATCACTATCCAACTACTGGAAAGGCCTCCTCACTGGGATCCCATTCAACTCTTATCCTGATAGAGCCCATTTTTGTAGATCAGCCAAAGTTAACTATTAAAGTACAAAACACATCACAACACTTCTTCCCGTAAAATTCTCCACTAGTTTATATTATTTAAGTGAATTGCAACTTCTTTCCATTGCTTATAACCTCCTACATGATCTCTGTCCCTCCCTCTGATCTCATTTCTTGTCAGCCCAGTCACACCCACGCTGTAATCATGCCGGCCTCCTTGTGGTTCTTCTGACAGACCAAACCCATTACTTTCTTAGGAGCTTTCCATTTGCTATTTTTCTCTGTCTGGATTTGTTTTTTCCCAGATATTCTAATTGCAGGCTGCTATTCATCATTCGTTCAAGTCTCTGCTCCAATGTCCTCTGCTCAAATGTTGATAGGGAGCTTTTTTGACCACACTGTTAGTTATATTTTATGCACATAAACAGACTGTTCCCTTCAAAGCACTTGTCATTCTCTGAAGTATTTTTTTTTTTTACATTTTTTTAATGTATACACTTGCACGTCTTCTCTTTCCCACACAAGAATGCAAGTTCTGTGAAGGCAGGCATTTATTCCCAGAGGTGTCCTCAGTGTCTGAGCAATTTGTGGCTTAGAGCAAGTACTCAAAAAAGTAATTTTTTAAAAGGAACAACTAATGATAGCTAATGATTTCTGAAGTTATATATTGGATCAAATTAGATTATAAACATATCTTTGGAAATCTTAACATGACATTGGACTATAACATCAATTCATTTTCATCTAGTTTGTGCTTCCTACAAAAAACCTTTCAGCGAAGTTATTTTGGTTAATCAACAACAGAGGAAGGAATAGTTAGCCTTCCACTTGGGTATAAAATGTCACAAAGTTCTCAATAAATTTAGTCTCTGCCTAAGGCAGGAGAGAGACTCATTGGTAAGAATAATCCTGCATTTCTAAAATGTCATTTAGATTTGCCAAATATTTGAAATTAAAGCTTCAGATCTCTATGCAAAACAAAGGTATTGAGACAGAGGCCCACTGTTTCTCTTAAACTTATGTCCTTGAAAATCAGAAAAACAGTTGGCAACCCTGCCATCGAGTTGGCCTAGAACATCCTGACAATTAAGCCACTCAGTGCTACGAATACAGTGAAAGCTGACTCTTTCAGCATAACACTACTCTTCCTGGAAAGAACAGGTGTGACCACAGTAAGAATCATTGAAAATTTGCTGAAGAGAACACATTTTTGGTCTCGAGTGGCTCCATCATCTATTAGCGCAGAGAGGGGAAACAGAAAGACAAGAAATTAAATATCTAGATAATGGATAATGGTTTAGTTACATTTGGAAAGCCTGTAGTGGTGCTAGGAAGTAAGTTCCTATTTTTATATTACAGACAATAAACACTTTATCTGATCAGGGGAATAATTTCAAGTTCTGGCATGCCAAACACACTTTGTAAAGAATAAACTCTCCATGTTGTACTCCCAGAAATGTGCAATATATATACTGGAGAAACTGACCTCGTTATTATGTGGCCAAAACTCAGTGAGGCCAGCCTTAGTTATATATGTTAATTTCAGTTTACCATGTATCTACTGGCTATCACTCTAGGTCTTTGTGGGTACAGGGATAAATAAAGCCATGTCTTTGCCCTGGAAGGCTGTTTCAAAAGGGATTATTCAGTGTCTGGGTGGCATCCAACTCTTGATTTTGGCTCCAGCTTCCATTCCAGCTCCATGCTCAGCAGGGAGTCTACTTAAGATTCTCTCCTGCTCCCTCTGCCTCTCCCAGCTGCGCGCGCTCTCTCTCTCTCTTAAAAAAAAGGGGGGTGGTGATTATTAAACTACAGTATGGTAAGTATTAAAATGAAGTCTTTGGGTCCTCCAAGGGACAAGTGATCCGTAATGGAGGGCTCATGAAAGACATCCTGGAAGAGTGGACACAAAAGAAAATGTACAAGGCGTGAGTTAACTCACCATCCCCAAACTCAACATTAGTCTTGAGGCATAAATCAACAAAGAGGGAAGGGACATTCCAGAAAGTGGAGATTGCATAATCAGGTACATGTGTGATACCAGAGAATTAAAAACCTCCATGCTGCTGGAATGTAAAGTTTTCATCAGAATTTAGTGGGAGATAAGCCCTAGACTGTTAACCTCAGGTCAAAGAGACCATTAAACGTTAACTGCAATTAATGGGAGACTCAGAGTTATTGAAAAGTTTCCACTTTGGAAACCTGGTTTCTATCTATTTAAACCACTGTATCCTAACGAGCATAGTTGGTTAGGATGTACATGTACATGTACAACACATAGTTGTACATGAGTAGAGGTTCTCAATCTCAGAGCAAAGGCAATAGGAGGAAAACCCAGTCGTGGCTGGTAAAACAGGAGACAGATGGGAGGGATCAAGATTCAAAGACATAATTGCCTACCACAGTGATGCTCTGACAGTCAGGTTTTATGAGACAGTATGTCCAGAAAACTCAATATTGGCAAATAGGGACACAGAGCAGATAATAAAGCTCAGTGAAGGTAGAGGCCATGGACACTTTGACCACCAATGCATAACCAAAAACTGCAAAAATTCCTAGCATGTTAAACATGAATGAGTAAATTAAAGCCTTTTTAAATTAGTTTGAGGTAGAAGGATAAATAGGAGATAGTGTGCTCTAGGATAAGAAATAAGACATGGATAAATTCCTGGAAGTGAGAGAGACAAAAGCTTACTGAAGAAACTGTGAGATCAGCATAGTTCTAGTGGCCTTGAACATTTAGGACAAGGAAATATGTGTGAAATAGACCCTCTGGAAGAAAGAAAAGAGGTACAGTAGGGAACAGAGAAGGGTTGGTGCTGCTGTGCTAGTGTGGAGGGCTCTGATGAGAACGAGTTTGGAGATGGACCAGTCTCCATTGATGTAGGACTTTTTCTCTACACCACTAAGAAGCCTAGATATGGAAGTGGGAGGTATTACTATAAACAGCTTAAGCTTGTTCTACTAATGTTTACATTTGTAAATTCTAAAAAGTGACTGTCAGAAGCATCATTTACATTTGAAAATACAATTTTCATATTATGTGTTTTAGAGTCATTAAATTATAAAAGAACTGTGGGCGAAGTAAAATACTTCTTTATATATGATTTATTTAAAATGATTTTTTAGGGATGAGATGCTTTTACTAAAGAACTGAGAGATTTTCTTGCACTTTATTTATTTTTAATCTGTAGCTTTATTCCTTAAAATAAAAAAATAGATATTTCCTTGAAAAAATTGCAAGTACTGTAGTATATAGTATATATAATAAATGTCTACTTGGATATAATTATTCAGATGTAACATTTTATATTTTTTAAAATACACTTATTTTATATGCTGTGAAAATGGACAAAATAATAGAAAGATATGTATGATACTGTTATATCTTTTTTTATGTAATTGTACTTTGGTAGTTTTTAAAAAGTTCTCCTGTGGCTTACAAATATCATAAGATTTAATAGTATATTAATCATTTGTACACCAGGATAAAATGGCTTGATCAATATTAGAAATAAAGTCTCTACCAGGGCAATGTTTTGATAATACACTTTGAATAAACCTCTTTTATGAACTGAGTCATATTTCTTAAAACATTAAACCAATAAGCATTAGATTTGGTTTGGAATAAGAGTGATCTCAGAAGCACATCTGACCAGCCTAACCCAAAGTGTGCCCATCTATACATCCATATCTATGCAATAAGCCCATCTAATACATTATTAACACAGGCTGAAAATAATAATGGACCAAGAATTAATTTTTTATGTGCAATATGAATCCTGGATCTTGTATCTTCCAAGAAGCAAATGAATTTATCTAAGCCAGTTGAGTTTGGAGGCAAAACTAATGATTAAAAAAATCTAATTTCAAATAATTTATTGGTAAAGTCAAATTATGGAAATGGTTCAGAACAGTAATTTCTAAAAATTTATAATAAATGGGACAATAAGCACAAAATATTCATCCCATGAACACTGGTTTTCATTTTAAGTAATTTACTATGTTGTGCTTTACTGAAACACATCTTTCCAATATAATGTCTGTTTCCTAAATTTCTTAAAGGAGGCGATAAAGATGTTGGAAGGAAGCTCAAATATTACAACTAAGTGGTTGTTTGCTATTTAAAAATGACATTCTGACAAATGCTAATGGTTAGTGCATTACAGTATTTTGCAAACTCTTTTCTCTACTCTTCAGCCATAGGGAGCCTTTATGGCATACCCCAAATCACCACTGTGGGAGGATTCTTAAAACACTCAGTTCCTGCTTTGTATATGGAACTGAAAGCTCTCTCCATTTTTCAAACAAGAAATATATACACATACACATGCATATACATAGAAAATAAAATCCTCATATACATATATGTGTGTGCTACCTATGTAACCTCGGCAGCCAATCACTTAATCTTTTAGAGCCTCAGTTTACTCATTTGTAAAAGGTAGAAACTAATTATTACTATCTCATTTTCTTTAATTGTCACAAGGATGAGGTAATATAGGCCATGGACTCTGTACTATTTTCAATAAAAAATAGCTATTGTTTTCCAGTTTTACTAAAGATTTGCCTTTAATTTTTTTGCTGTGGTGGTAGTTTTTTCTGATGATTCAGAGAAGGATTTTCATAAAACCAGACAATGAGCCTTATAGTAATTAAAATATGACACCTATTCTTTGTTCTAATAGGATTTCTATGATTATTAGTGAAGATATTTTACACACTTATTTTTATGTGTTTCGATGTGTATATATTGTTTTTTCCCTTTCTATTAGCTTATTTTTCAATAATAAAGGTATATGATTTACAATATCTATACATTAATGATATTAGAAAGTTGCCTGCTATATGTTTTTAAGTGTAGTTTTCCAATCTCTGTTGATTTTACACATATTCTAAAAAAATGGTCTTTTTTAAATTTTATTTTTACTTTAATTTGGGGGGAGAGAGAGTGCACAAGCATGAGAGTGGGAAAAGGGGCAAAGGGAGAGGGAGACAGAATTGCAAACAGATGCCATGCTCAGCATGGAGCTCAATGCAGGGGATCTCACAATGACAGGGGGTAGTTGGACAGTTAGGTAGTCAGGGTCAGTGTCCCCAACAAGAAAATCTGGAGTCGGGACAGCTAAGACAAAACAGTACTAACATCCTGTTTTTCAGGTTATACAGGGCCACACTAGCATTCTGCTCTGCAGCCTTTGCAGAAATGACTTGTCCTAAATGTCCTAATGTAAAACAAATAACCATAAAGCTTTGGTCACTATCATAAGCAAGGGGCAGCTAAGACATAAGCCTCCAAATGTCAGCCCAAAAAGACCATCAGCACATAGACATCAACCTAATAGGTAAACAGATATATGATCACAGCCCTGATTGGCATGACTCAGCGCACTCTGGTTGCTGAAGGGAGTTCCCCAAAAGAATTCATAAAAACCCCTAAACTTAAGAGACTCCCATGCATGACAACCCGCTCAGGTCCCCTCCCTCTTTGGGAGCTTTGTACAATATATTGCTCAATAAACTTTGCTTTGCTGCCCATCACTCTTCATCTGGTCTACCTCCGCATTCTTTGAAGTGACACAACCAGGAACCTCAGGCATTAAAGGAATAGAACTCCTGTAACAATGCCCTGAGATTATGATCTGAGCTGAAATGAAGAGTCAGGTGCTTCAATGACTGAGCCACCCAGGTGCCCCTCTAAAAAATTTCATGAGTATATTTTATATCACCAAATCTGATTCTGTTTTCCTATAGTGTGTCATACTTGGAAAAGCTCTATTTAATTCAACTTGAGATATTTAGGTCCTCTATATTTTATTCTAGTGAGTTCATTATCTCTTTTTTTAATATTTAAGTTATTATACTTCTAAAAATTTTTGGTATACAAATATGATGAATAAATCATATTCTGGTATAAATATGAATCTGTTTTTTAAACTATCAATCATTGTTCTAAGACCATATTAAAAATAATATTTCCCAAAAAAAAATCATATTTCCCATGAATTTGAAAGACCACATTTTCTTATAATAAATTCTCTAAGCTGACTTTCATCTGACTTTATATATGTAAAATTCATTCTTTTGCTCTATTTATGTCTATGCCAGGTATATACTATTTTCATTCTTGTAAGCTGTTAGGATATTCTCTTCCTAATTCTCTTTTTCAAGATTTATTTAATGTGCTTTGTACATTTTATGTAAATTTTAAAGTTATTCTATATATCAGTAAAACACTGATTATTTTAACTAGCACTAGAATATAATCATAGATTAACCTGAAATAAATTGGTATTTTTATAATATTGTGTCTCCTTAGAGGAGAAAACTAATTATGCTTCTCTATAAACATATTTTATAAATAGGGTATTGATTCTTAATTATTAAAAATGTTGGAATACTTTTCCTTAAAGAAAGATATACTTTTGGCCCATGTATACTATTGAATATGCTCACTAGAATGCTTATATAAGATTTAGTAGATTTTGTTGTCCATAGTAATCTGTCACAGTGTAGAAGTTTTTACTATCTTTAAAGAATATAAATGTTTTTATATCACTAATGAAGAAAATATTAAAAATTTTTAAAAGTTACTGTTGAGAAAAGAATGAATCAATTCACAAATATTGTTTAAAATGTCTCTCATGAGTTTTTTGTCCTATATTAAATATTTGAATTCTTAGACTAGGAAAACATTCTAAATGATATAAATATGTGGTCTCTGAGATGTTTGCTCCAAATTACTGACTATTGACTTAAGAATCATTCTGGGTCTAGTTTTTTTAGTCTTTCTAGCCAATAATATTTGTAATAATAAAAACTTTCCCATTATTTGATAATCATGAGACTGGCCAAGCAAAGAATGAGCACTCATTCAAGGGAAAGCCAAAATACAAATAATTCACCAATGACTTTACCATAGACCGTTTAAACACAGTCTTTTATCTATGGATCCCCATCTCTATGATACAGAAACATAAAAATGGGTGTGGCTTTTCCTGTACATAGTTTGCAACTTCTGAACTATGCATATTTTCCTGATTATGAGAATAAATGATGACTTTGTAGTTTGCAAAGGAGTAAACTGTTCGACCCATGAAAACTACCTGCTCTTCATAAATTGTTTTGAAATGTTTGGTCCTTAAATGTCCCAGAAAGAGTTTTGCATTCTCCTTTAATCTCACTGAAGTTAATTTAAAAAAAAAATTGATACCAAATAAAAATCAAGCTTGGAGATCCATATATCATTCTGCTACAAATGCTTTTTAAAAACCTGCCCTTGGAGATGAATTCACAAGTAGCTGCAACAACTTAATCTGGAGCATTTTAACCAATTCCAAGTTTCTTATTTTACAGCTGTTTTAAAAGGTTATATAAAGCTGTTTTGTTGCTATAGATTTTGAATTCACAAACCACTAAGTTCCACTGTAGTGAACGTGTGTTATCACTCCATAAAACTCATTCAGTTTCATCATTCCAGTAAAGATATGACAAGGCTGTTTATCAGTAGGTAATAAGACAGATAATTTAACTGTACAAGCTCTAATTGGTCTAATTCACTAACTGACCTCTCACCACTTGATTCACTAGTACAATCGAGCTCTGATAAAGCCTTTAATTGTAAATTGCACACAGCTGTGAGCTGCTTCTCACGCTGGCACAAAAACACTATCATCGACTGTTTCATCTCTGCGACCTGCTAATTTGGAGCATATGTAACTGTTTTTAATGCTGAAGGCTTGACATACCACAAACAGCAGATGTTGCAGCTGCCCCTGAGACGCTTTATTTAATTCAATTACGTCTTTTGGAGATATGTAAAAAAGCTAGGCAAGATGAGAGAGGGCAGGAGAATGTTAAAAATGGAGCCCCTGGTTGAGGCCCAGGTGGCTCGATAGGCAAATGATTGGGTGAATGTCTAAATGATCTTTTTAATTGAGTAGACTGACGGCTAATCAGGGTCATGAAGTGTTATCACACTGATGAGCTGAGTGGAGCCCTGGGCTGCTCTGCAATTAATGCTGCTTTTGTGAAAGGAGAAAAAAGAAAGATAATGTATACCATCTGGCAATTGTTTATGATAAAAGCAGCAGTTTGCTGCAAATTCAAGTTAAATGCTATTCATAACATTATTTTTGCTGCTGCTGAGGGCAAGGACACGAAGCCTAGGCCTTTGTCTGACTTCTCATTCTCCTTCTCAACCAAAACATTCATTTTCTTCCACGTGTGTTATTATTAATTACTTGGCTGCTTGCTAATGTATGGCCTGAATGATTCCCTGTTTGATATGCCAATGAAAAGCCCAGCATAGACTTCTTGGAATCTACTTCGACTTTCGTGCCAATGTATCCGATTACCATCAAACAAAGCAATGGCTAAAGTCACAGCCAAAAACCAGAGAAAACAAGTCAGTTTTTCTTTTGTCCTAAAACCCTGGTCTCTGGCATCTCTGGGATCAAAATGAAGAGGGGTGGAGTTCTTAACAACAGTGACAAAATGTGTGTGAAGTGACTTTTTTTCCCCTGCCTTGAGGAGATCGGCATTTGCAAACTTGAAAGTGGATAGAGATGATTCAAAAATGCCCAAGATTTTCACTTTGTTTATCACTTAAGATGTGTGAGAATATCATCATCATTGCTACAAGGGTGAACTTAAAATATCGATTTGATTGTTCACGTGAGGGGTCTTGCAGTTTTCTCAGACATGATGACATGAAAGATAGGTGTGCTTTTCATCTTGACTCATTGACAAGACCAGAAAATAAATAAGCAAAAAGGGGCATTTCTAGTAAAAGCTTTAAAAAACCTCAACTGTGATTTTGGAAAGGAAGAAAGTTACCATTGCTCTCCAGCATGAAGAGATGAGCTCCGTATGCCGCTCACTTTAAGTTATCCAAGCATTTGGGGACATACATATTCAGGAATACGAAGTGAGAAAATAAAACACAGCCTCAAATCAAGGAATTAACTTCAGAGTGGTGAAGTGGACTTCAAATTCAAAGACATAAATACAGTTTATGCAGCCAGATTCCATCATGTGGGACTTGGTAGCTTCAATGCAGTTGAGATGAATGCTGACCTTAACTGTTACCTATTATTATAAAGTGGCCAACCCAGAATCTATTTTCAGAAAGACAAAGGCATCACCTAGTGTAATTTTTGGAAGCTACCTACACTCTGGGCCCTGTGCTAGACCCTGGTGTTTACAGTGATCACAAGCACATAGATACTCCCCTTAACTTGAAAGTCTGCTGAGGGAGACGGATACATAAGCAGAATTTACCCTGGAGTGTCAGGAGGCTTCTAGGTGGAAAATGCAGCCCAGACCTTGAAAAAGGTGCAGGTGCCTGATAAAGGAGCCTTTCTAGAAGCGATAACATTACATTGAATGATAACACATTGTTAGATTGTGTAGGCTTCCCTATTCTTCAGAATTGAGAAGTAGGAAAGGAGTTGTCATAAAAAAAAATTGTTATAAAATAAACATAATGTGTTAGAAAACCACATGCCTCAAATGGTGTCACTTAGATTAAGGCCCCAACTCAATAAACCGAGATTTAATAACTAACCTAACTGTAGTTTCAACCCCCCAGAAATGTAACCTTTAACCAGTCAACATGGGATTTCCTGGTCAGCACGAAGTCGTTTGTTGATAAACCCCTTCCATTCTTCTTAGAAGGGTGACCCTGCCTCAAACCATGAATTCTTGGCTAATAATTTTCTTTTTTCAGCTTCCTCTCTACCTTTAAGAACCTTTTCTTTTCTGTAGCCCTTTGGATCTCCCCCTTAATTGCTAGACAGGCCACTGCCTGATTCATAAATCGATTGGATCTTTACAATTTACTCAGTTGAATTTTTGTTATTGAACACTGATGTGGCACAAAGTTCCTCCTGAGACAAGCTCTAGAAAGGCTTGATAAATATTTGCTGAATAAACACAAGAATACATTTATATAAATGTAATAGTCATGTGACTTATCAGAGAAGTATTTCTACCCACAGTCCTAATTTGGGGGTATAGAGACTTATCTCCCAAAATAACAACAAGGAAGAGTACTAGTGAACATAATTACCACACAGAATTATTACAGACATGAAGTGAGTTAATTATCTTGTCTGTGTCAATGTTATTACCTCAAGTAGATTGTGACTTCCTTGAAAGTGTGAAAATTTCCATTTCTTCCATTTTTTTCAACTGCCCCTGAGATGATTTCCATAATATTAAGTTTGTAGACACATGATGAATACTTACACAATGTTCACAGGGAACTTGGGTGATGGGGAACAGACTACTGTGTGGCTACAGAAAACCATCTGTTTGCTTCAAAGGAAGGGCACTTTTTTTGTAATGCTCATGGAGAAAGAAAGAAAAGGATCCAAAGAAAGAAATCATATAAAGGCCCCAAAGTTACTGAAGACAAAATCAGATCTACCACTGTAATAGAACATCTTTTAGAAGAATGTCTATCCAGCTGAAATTATAGAATGGCAAGAAAACACACATGCACACATATACCTCCAGAACACTCAAGAATGAACAAGTCATTCTGGTTTGAAAGAAGCATTCAAGCTGCCATTTTGTTGAGACAAATTAAAGTTAAATATGGTTTTCTTCCTGGAAAAGCAAGCTGAATAGGCCTTGACTATTAATAACAAAGTTTGCTACCAGACCTCAAACACTTCTGATGCAATAGGACTAGGAAGAAAAAGAACTAAACTAAAAAATGTCAGGATCAGAAGTCAACCTCTTGTGTCTGAACTGTATTTTCTGAGAGAACATTAAACTAATTCTAATACTGTCAATTAATAGGTCCTTATTAGTTGCCAGGGATTATTACAGGCCTTACCTACATTATCTTATTTGGTCTTTACAGAAGCCTGTCAGATGGATGTTATTATTCCTATGTTTTTATGCTGAAACAGGGACACAAAGAAGTCCTATAAATCAGATGAGTTTATAGTTAATAAAGAAAGGAGGGAAATTTAAGCCAATTTCTGACTCCAAAAACCCATGTTCTTCAGTGATATTCTTTACATCCTGTCTTGGAAAGAGTTGAGGGATATGAAAATCATTCTTTTTTTTTTTTTTAAGATTTTATTTATCTATTTGACAGAGAGGAGAAAGATTACAAATAGGCAGAGAGGTAAGGGGAAGCAGGCTCCCCGCTGAGCAGAGAGCCCCATGTGGGGCTCGATCCCAGGACCTCGAGATCACGACCCAAGCTGAAGGCAGAGGCTTACCCCACTGAGCCACTCAGGTGCCCCATATGAAAATCATTCTTGAGTTAAAAGTTAAACAGCTCTTCTTCCCTTTATATTGGTCTAAATGAGTATTTTGTAAATTATTTTAATTGTATATTTTGTGATATTTTTTAATGATAACTTTAGGTAATATTTCTAGGCTAATTGTAAAATATTTATTTATTTAAAGTAGAAAAAAGGCTTTCTCTGGCTCCTGAACTTCAAAACATAGAAATTCAAATCTTGCCTGATAAAAGAATCCCACCCCATAAGGGTTTAGGAAAGGTAAGGTGTTTTTTTGTTTGCTTGGTTAGTTTTTTGATTTTTATTTTCATATTTTTTGTAAATCTTCTGTCTAGCTAATGGAGTAACTGTTCTTATACTTCAAAATCAAATAATTTTTAGTCTACATTTTTTGATAGCATTACACATTGATTAAATATCTATTATGTAGTAGGTACAGAGAGTCCAGGTAAATAAACGAAGCATTTTTTTTTCCTTATTCTCAAGGAGCTTCTAGAATAGTTTAGGAAATAATATCTAAAGTAATAACAATAGTAACAAAGCTAACTAATATCATCTACCTAAGCTCACTTGAAAATCTATGGGAGGTATGATTCTCACATGAGCTGATCTTACCCCTCCAGCAAAGTTTCTGAGTACCGTTTGAGGAAATGTCAGATCCAAGCTCAAACTGAGCATCTAGCAAGGAAAGACCTGCATAAAAAGGGGTTAGTTGGGGGAGCGTCACAGAATGGCATCCAAAAATAATTAGAAGTCCAGCCCAAGGAAGACTGTATGAGAAAAGTACAAGAAAATAGATTTCATAAGCCTCAAGGTCAGTCAACCAGGTGATAAAAAAAGAAAGGACAAGGAAAGATAGAATTTACACAACATTTTAATGTCATAGTTCACTGAAGAGCATTGACAGGAGAGCACAATACTGAATGTTACAATGGTGTGTCACAACAACAACGGAGACTCTATGAGGAAATCATCTAAATTGGGACCTAATGACAGGAGGAGGACTCTTGCTACCCTTTTATTAGCTTTTTGGCATTACAAATCTTGACCAATAGTACTGAAGTACTGAGAGTCAATAGGTACATTATGTTCAAACATTTCAGGGTTTTTCTTTTTTTTTTTCTCTCTCTCTCTATCCTTGTTAACCTTTACACAAGTTTGAGGTAATTCCTAAAGACTTCTATTTTTGCTCATAATAAAGACTGTGGGAATACAGAACCCCATGACACTAGGACAGATGAAGAAAAAGGCTAAAGTTCAAAGGGAAGGTGGGCTTTGGGTGGATCTTTGGAGGCTGGTAGCACAGTGCAGAAGAGTAAAGGATTTCAAAATACTCTCGCCTAAGAACTCGGCTCTACTATGCACATGCTGGATAACAGACTAGCCATCCATCTCTTTGGTCGCAATTTCGTGGTCAATAAAGCAGAAAAAATAAAATACCTATCTCATAAAGTTGTTTCAAGGATTAAAGCTGCTGAGGCCTTAAGGCTCTTAGCATAGCACTGGCAAATGGTAAACATCCATTAGGATTAGCAAATGTTTTTATCCTTTTAAAGATCAACACTAGAAAAGATGCCAGTGCAGGTAGCATGAACTGTATGTGTAAAATTATTAGTGTCAAATGAGAACATGATCTATAAAATGCAGAAAGGTGACCACACAGAGTAAGTGAAGGAATTATATTGAGATTGAAAAGAAAGGTAACACACTGAGACTATTACCTACAGTAATTTTAAGGTCATAAAAGTGTGAGTAAATACTAGGGAGTCATTGTCCGCTCTTGAGTGTGATAGCACCATGGAGAGAAATAGAGCTCATTCATGCTTACAACATGATTGAGTCTTTTTTTGTATTAAGAATTTGGAGCCCAGTAGCAGTTAGCTGGGCAGGTAGGAAAGTTAAGAGTTTGGAGAGCTGATGGTTACTAGAACAGTTAGCTAAGTGAGAATTGGTTTTAAACCTTTAAACTTCTTAAATATCTCCTGTGTTTCTTTGTAGTTTATTTCTTCCAAAGAAGCAGCTATTCAAGGAATTTCCCTAGGTGTCCACAAATTCAGACGGTGACAGTGCTTGCTCTGAGTTAGATTACAGCAGCAGAAATTATGCATTGTAGAATGTCAACAATAGCAATAAGCCAGAATATATATCAAGAAAATAAGAGTAAAGATAAAGGAGAAAAGAAAAAGAATTAATCTAGGGTACCCTCAGCTGGAAGATGCAGAGAGCAGAATTCAAAAAAGTATTGGTCACAAAGGAAGAAAAAACAGAGTACACACTTTCACAGAAAAAAAGGAATAAGACACTACTTTTAAGATGGCAGAAAAAATTAACAGTCGAATGCAACAAACAAAAAGATAGGAGTCAAGAGATCACCGAATTTGGAAAAAATGGAGGGAACTATTAAGTTTTCCTGGAACAGTAAACAGAGGAAGTTATGAAACCTGCTAAGAAAGAGCAATTATGCTAATTTGTAAGATTGCTTGAAGACTATCTTTTTCAATAACTCCCTTTCCCAGCATTGTTTATAGCAAGACCTGAGTGTTTACCTGTCTTATTTTTGTCCCAGTCTGTTCATTTATTCTCCCATTTATGGCCAAGAAGTTAGACAGTAAGATCCTGAGATGAGAGGCTGTTTTTAAAAATTTGTTACATTTAATGTGTATGCTATACACTTAATCTGCTGAATAAAGTGACCAAAAGAAAATCTTGAAAAAAATGCTTTCATAATCTTTGATTCCATTTATCATTGTGCAGATGACTATTCATTTTAATATGGAAAACCTGCCAAACTACCATATGAATTTCTATGTGCCATATATAGGCCATATACCTAGATAATTGTATAGAAAGTAAAGGTAGGTAACAGGTTTTCTAGGTGTTGGAAAACCAGAGGCAGAGTTCTTGTCCAAGGGCAGTAGAGCACTGAATCTGCTCTTCTTCCTACTCATTTATTGTGACTCCCTGTGGATACAGCTTCACTAGTGGTATTTTTTTTTTTTTTTCATGAAACTGTGAGAGCCTAACATTTTTTATCATTTTTCACCATTTCCTTAATGGAAGACATACTCTGTACATAAATTTTTCTGAAATGGTGACATAACCCTAAAAATAAAAAGTCAATGGCTTAGAAAGGATTTAGTCTCCCAGATCCAGGGAGACGCTATCTGGCAATGACATCTACATTCCATGTTAGAAGATCTGAGGATGGGGCACCTGGTTGGCTCAGTCCGTTAAATGTGCCTTTGGATCAGGTTATAACCCCAGGGTCCTGGGATTGAGGCCTGTGGCTCATTGGGCTCCCTGCTTGGCGGAGAGTCTACATCTCCCTCTTCCTCTGCCCCTCCCCCCAACTCGTGCTCTCTTTTACTCTCTCACTCTAACAAATAAATCTTAAAAAAAAAAAAAAAAAGATCTGAGGCCAAGAGAAATTGGGAAATTGAAATAAAATAGGCTGCATTTTCTCCTGCTATGTGTAGTCACTCTTCCTGACCTCCATGTCCTTGTGGATAATGTGGCTGGCCAGTCATGGGATTTGTTCAGCCAATGAAATATCTGCAAATATGATGTAAGTAGAGGCTGACATTCCTAGGCCTATTCTGTCAGAACACTGTCAACTACCATATGTAGAAATCTGGCTAGACTCCCTGAAAATGAGCCCTTTCTTTGTCTTCATATGTAATGTGCATCATGAGATCATGCATTGGTGCACAGCCAACCCACAGAATTTTGAGAAAGAATAATTTTTGCTGTTTAAAATTACTAAATTTGAAGAAGGCTTGCTAGCCTGTAATAGACAACTAATAGAAAAGTGGCTACTTTATTTCTGATATTTTTGCATTTCTAGCTATTTTACCTGAGAACTTTCAGAAGGTAAATGCATTTCATTTCTTCCATAAACTCAAAACCTCTATAAATTCTCCAACAACTGTCCAAATTGGTTTTTCCTTTAAGAAGGGCTGTGAGGAAATTCCACAAAATTTTGAGTCTGCCTCAAACCTCCATTCATGTGAGATATTTTTAACACTCATCTGTTTTATGCTACATATTCTTCTAGACATTGTGAAGACAAAAATAAATGAGACTTTATATTTGAGTGGGGCAGGAAAGACATTTTTAACAGTGAACAAATATGTGAATGAAAAAATTTCAAACATTGGTCCCTGAAATCAGAGTGATTGAGTATGGCCTGACTGGCCAATAAGAGGGAGCCAGGTAAGGTGGCATGGCCAGGGGAGATGTTTTTGAAGAGTTTATCTTTGAATTTAGACCTGAATAATGAAAAAGAGGCCAGCTATGGGATTGTCTGGTGAGTGAACATTTCAGGAAGATGGAGCAATAGCAAAGGCCTGGAGCAGAGAATGAACTTAATGTGCGAGGAACAGGAAACTGGTGTGTTAGCTGGAGGAAATGAGTCACTGGCAGTAGTGAATGAAGTGAGGTTGTTATGCCCAGATTTTGAGATCCCCAAAGACCACCAGGGATCTGAGTCTGATGCAAAAGCAAAAGAGCCCTTTATTCGAGCTAGCTCGAGCTCAGTCTCCCACAGTCACCGACGCAGCGGCGTGATGTAGAGTAAGAGAGCGAGTTTCAAAAAGTGCAGCAGTTTTACAGGGGCCAGTGGCCAGTGAGATTGTAACACACACAGAAAGCTGCTTAGTCATGTCAGGCCACACGCAGGTGGCCAATTAAATTACAATTTACCCTATAGTAACTGTTTGAACCAACCTATCACTCTGGCCAGAATTGGCGCGCAAGCTTGGTGGGCAAAAGGCGGGGTTGACATTCTTCCGCAGTTAGGGGTTCCGCATTCCTATTGGCTAACTCAAACTAACTCATAGGCGGTCTGGGCCAGCTAGCTCAAGGGAGGGCTGAGCCACATTCTAACACTCTTGTGGTTCCTCCCAGAGGCAGGTCGTGTGGGGTCACACACAAGAAGGCAGGTGCAATGAAAAACAGAGTTAGCCCTGCTCTGCTCCTTCAAGGTATAAAGAAGAAGGCAGAGATCAGTTTATGTAAGAGTATTTAATAGTATATATTATATCTAATACATGTATACATACAATATATGACTATACTATATCTATATATGTGCTGCCAAAGCAAGCACGGTTATATCTATAAATTATACTTCATATATAGGCTATATATGTGTAGATTTTATAGACAGAGACAGACAGAAAGAGATGGACATACACACATACATGCATACACTCATACAACAGAAACAAAGAATTTTAAGCATTTAAAAAATCAGGATGAAAAAGAATACATATAAGTTCCATTTACTAAGCTGTCCCCATCAGACAATCTACAAATCTACAAATACCTCACATAAATTATTCTACCTACATATCATAAGGATACCATGAGGTAGGATTATTATTCTCTTTTTACAGATGAGAAATCTCAGTATAAGGAAATTTTCCAAAGTCATGTGTTCAGCTCCAAATTTATTTCTCCAAATCAGGTTTATGTGACTCAACCCATATGCAAATAGTAGCATATCCTTTCCCATTAGTTGCAAACATTTTAATTTGCTTCCTTCTGGAAGAGTTCCCAAATAGCACAAATCACCAAATGTTGATGTAGTTGTGCTATGACTTTAGGGAACAAAGTGGTATCACAGACATGTTTTATGTCAATTACAACAGAGGTGTAAAGAACAACATATCAATCCCAGAACTATAGTCACTGAACATGTGGGCCTATTGATATGCTGAACCTTGCCAGTTACCTAACAGATTTGGCTGACCTGATGGAGTCACGATCCCCAAATATCTCTGACTTCTTTCATCAATGAGGAAACGAAAGAAGCTTAAATTAAACCAACCTAGGTTAATTTATTTTGGGCCCCAAAACAGAAATTCTGTAATAAATATATTCTCTGAATAATAAATAGAAATAGATTTTAAAAGGCCTTGAGAAACTAACCAGAATACCAGGTCTCTCTTCTTAGACTGGTGAACACAATATAAATATCATCATGAGCCACTTAGGAAAGGGAATATTATATTCCAGAGATTAGGGAGAGATTTCACACAGATTATTCTATTTCAATCTCCCCACAAACTATGGAGAGATTATTATTCATTACATACATGCTTTATGGTTTAGTAAGGTTAATTTATTAAAAGTCTGAAATTCTGTAGATGGTAGCCAGGAAGGAACCTTACTTTCCTTGCATCCAATTCATATCAGCTTTCCTTGCTATCATTTTTATTGAGTAAAGGGAAGCAGGATTTAACTTGATAGAATGTAAATATTTCTCTTCAATTTTTTTTTAATTTTTAAACAAGAAGAACAGAAAACCACAATCAAATGTGATTGTAATTTAAAATGTTGTCAAGAAGACTATACTAATTATTAATCGATTGCCTCTCAGCTCCAAATTCACCATTTGTCTGCTCTCTGAAAATGGCTTTGGCCCTCTAAGAGTTTTTTTTCCCATCGTCAGTTTGCATAATGTTAACCTTGGTCCCTAGAAGTGGTATGGAAACAGTGAAGGAAAGCCCTGCCTTCTCAATCTTTCCCAGCACCAGACCCGTACAGACAGTGTGAAGGGTCCCCCACCTGCGGGCTCCCGCGGCTTTCCCTGTGTCAGCTCCAGGAGTGCATAGCAACCACCGACACTCAGATCTGAGAATTGCCAAGTCCCCTCCTTTAGAAGATCTTATGGTGGAGTGCCTCTTGTGATGCGTCTCTCTACTTTTCCCAGTACCCTAAAGGGCTGACTTCCTACATTTTCCAGGGGACCCACTTCCAGTAAATCTTACTGAGTGCCATCACAGAAATTTCTCTGTCACTAGTGAGTCACAACTGTGTCCACCACAACAAGGTCTTGAGCTCAGCCCTGGGGCTGGGTGTGGAGGGAACTCTTTCTAGGGATAATGTCTGCTTCTTATAACTCGCACTTCCTATATTCTTTTTTTTTTTAAGATTTTATTTATTTATTTGAGACAGAGAATGTGTGTGTGAGCACACAAGCAGAGAGAGCTGCAGGCAGAAGGAGAAGCAGCCTCCCTGCTGAGCAGGGAGCCCGATGTGGGACTCGATCTCTGGACCCTGAGATCATGACTTGAGCTGAAGGCAAATGCTTAACAGATTGAGCCACCCAGGCATCCCCCGCACTTCATCTATTCTTATAATTTTCCCCACTTCTTTTTTTTTTAATTTTTAATTAACATATAATGTATTATTTGCCCCAGGGTACATGTCTTTGAATATTCAGGCTTACACATTTCACAGCACTTATCATAGCACATACCCTCCCCAATGTCCATAACCCAGCCACCCTATCTCCATCCCCCAACCCCCCAGCTACCCTCAGTTTGTTTCATGAGTTTAAGTCTTTTATGGTTTGTCTCCCTCCACTTTTTTTTTCTCCCTCCACTTCTTAATAGTGAATCTCTCATTACT
>CM052806.1:38085725-38101822 GCA_028533885.1 Nasua narica | reverse complement strand
GACATTTGAAAAAATAACCAATTAAGCCCCAGATGAGAACAATGACAAATTAAATTAAAAAACAGAAGGATATCCATGTAGCGTGTTATACATAGCTGAAGACTTAAATAGTAATCTGAAAAGACAGATGTAAAAGACATATTTAGAATGTGGCAAGAGAGGTAAAGAAATGGTGACTATGACAGGGAAGATTGTTTAAACAGAGGATAGTTTTAAAGGTCTAACATATTTCTAATCAAAGTTCTGAAGAAGATTAAAGAGAAATAGAGGTAAACAATATCTGAAGTGATCATGGCTGAAATTTTCTAGAATTGGTAAATAAGCCATAACGTGAATTGAAGAAAACCTATAAAACCCAAATATTGTTTAAAAAGGAAGCCCATACTTAGACAAATTATAATGAAACTCCTAGAATCCAAAGACAAAGAGAAGATCTCAAAAGCAATCTGAGAACAAAGGTAGATTTCCAGCAGAGGAATGAAAAATAAGCCTTTTTAACAACAACTATATATGTTAGAAGATTGGAAACTAAGAGAAAAATAGTCGTTGAAAAACTGTGGAGATGGTGAAGTAATTTCTCATGAATGATGTCAAAAAACCAAGATTCTTCAGAACAACAAAATTGAAAGAATGTATTACCAACAGATCAAATAAAGAGACTTCTAAAGTTATATTTCGGGAAGTTGACAAATGAACCCAAAGATTCAAGAGCTGATGAACTCAACTGTTCTGAGATACAAAAAAGGATATTAACAGAATAATGAACTTGATAGTAAATGTAAATGAACATTGTTTAAAACTAAAGCAGTAATATTTCTTTTTGTATAGCAAAAAGAATTAAAATCAAACTAAAATCCAATACACGAAAGCATTAAATTGGGTGGGAGATAAGCAGACTCGAAGCATTCTAAGGTTTTTGGATTACATCATGAATGCTATTGATTAATATATTCATGTTAACATTCTCAGCAAAGCTGCTCATAGAATGAAAATACATGATTAGAAAAAAATAGTGGGATGCCTGGGTGGCTCAGTGGGTTGGGGCCTCTGCCTTGGCTCAGGTCATGGTCTTGGGGTCTTGGGATCAGGCCCCACGTCGGGCTCTCTGCTCGGCGGGAGCCTGCTTACCCCTCTTCCTCTGCTTGCCTCTCTGCCTGTTTGTGATCTCTCTCTCTCTCTCTGTCAGATAAATGAATAAAATCTTAAAAAGAAAGAAAGAAAGAAAGAAATAGTAATGAGGGAAAGGGATTAGGAAAACAGTAAACGAAAAAATTCAAAAAAAAGAAACATACATTGGAAATAATATTAGGACAAACAGCAGATGTTAGAATGGCCAAAATTAATTCAAATATATAAGCATCATAATCTATGTAAATGAACTAACCTCTACTTAAAATACAAAGAATAACAGTCAATATAAGGATATATAAAAGTGTATATTTTTGTGTATATTTCTCATCCTTCTGACATCATGCTAACTCACTTATCTTGCTTGGCTCAAGTGAGTGTAGCTGGAGGTGACAATATATGGTATCTGAGCCAGATTTCAAGAGTGATCATACCACCACTGCATTTTCTCTCTACCATAAGAATTACTATATTAGGTTGGACCCCAATATAAAAGAGACACAGATCAGAGAGCCTTATAGCAGGATCACAGTTGTGTGATAATCAACATGAATGAGAAGTATTTACTGCAGTAAGTAAATGAGATGTGAGGGTTGTTATTATAATATAAACTGTAGATATCACTATGTAAGAATTGTATTTAGAAATGGGATGTTCTTGGATGTACCTGGATGGTACAGTCCCTTAGCCATCAGACTTGGTTTCAGCTCAGGTAGTGATCTCAGAGCTATGAGATCGAGCCTTGCATCTCACTCCATGCTCAGCACGATGTCTGCTTCAGGTTCTCTCTCCTACTCCCTCTACCCCTTCCACAGCATGCACACATGCACATGCACATGCATGCACTCTCTCTAAAATCAATCAATAAATCTTAAAAAAAAAGTGGTATGCTGTTACAGACTGAAAAGTCTATAACAAAATTCACATGTTGAAGCCCTAACCTCCAATGTGATGTTATGTGGAGATGAAGACTTTGAGAGATAATTAGAGTTACATGATGTTGTAAGCCCGAGGCCCTAATCCAATGGGGCCCTAGTTTTTATAAAAAACTAGAGAGCTCTCTCACTTTCCTTGTGTGCACAGAAGAAAGGCCATGCAAGGACACAGTGGGAAGGCAACCATATTCAAACCAGGAAGAGTTATTTTTTTTTTAACCAGAAAGTAAATTTGCCAGGACGTAAATCATGGATTTCTAGACTCCAGAACTGTGAAAAAATAAATTTCTGTTGTTTAAGCCATGCAGTTTGTGATATTGTATTATGGCAGCCAAAGCTAATACAGATACTGTTACAACAAAAGTTAAATTATCATCCATTGATTTCAGGGTAGGTGGTAAGAAGTGAAGAAACAATTACTGGGACTGTGGGAAAACATTTGTTAAAAGTGTACTGTGCAATAATAGAAATAGAAAATGGGCTATTTCAACTTTGACTTTAGGGGAAGAATTGAGAAACAGAATACTACAAGCATGCTTTCATTGCTAGTGTGTGCATTTGACCAGATACCAAGAGACAGATATTAAAACAGAAAGAATGGGCTGATTTAAAAATATATGTGAAAGAAAAAAATAGAATCCAGAAGTTCTTGGGGGGGGGGGGAATGTAACTATTTTTCATCGCCAACATAAAAAATGCTTTAAGCATACAGGCTGATTGAAACTTGGGGCTCATAGGTGGCTCAGTTGGTTAAGGGTCTGACTCATGATTTTGGCTCATGTCATGATCTCAGGGTCATGAGATTGAGCCCGACATGGAGCCCCATATCGAGCCCCGCATGGAGCCCCTTGCTGGACTCTGTGTTAGTGTGGAGCCTGCTTGTGAATCTATCTCCCCTTCCCTCTGCCCCTCCCCCACCCCACCCACTGAGTGCGCACATGCTCACTCATGTGCTCTCTCTCATTCTCCCTCTCTTAAACAAACAAACAAACAAACAAATAAATAAATCTATCTTTAAAAAAATAAAGTTAAAATTACCGGGTTGAATTTAATCCAGAAATCAAAATTTTACATAGAAATTTAATAATGTAATTCTTCTAACTAAAGGAGGAAAGCTATATTTTTTGTCAATAAGTGCAGAAAATTATTCAATGTGATCTGACAATTATTCATTAATGAAAAAAATTTTTAAATATGAATAAAAAGGACTTTAATTTTTAAAAGGTAATTAATAAAAATCATACGGTTATTGGTAAAATGTTTACAGGATTCCTTCTAAAATCATGAATTTTTAATGAATGCTTATTAATAGTTCCTCTGTTCAGCATTACAGATTATCCTAGCTAGTTAAATAAAATAAGAAAATAAAATTAAAAAATTAAGTTAGAAAGGAGAATACAAAACTATCAGTATCTGCAGGAGAAATAGTTGTCTAAATAGATAACCCAAAAATGGTCACACATTCTTTGACAATCCTTTCATGGAGACATGTAAAGCTAGCTTTACACTTATATATATATGTTTATATTTAGTATTTGTATATTGCACTTTTTAGACTGTTTTCAAGGACATTTCATAAGACCCAGTAAAGGCAGAGATTTATTTTGGTGAGTTTGGGCTGTTGAGTGGCTTACAAACAACAGTAATTTATTTCTTGGGGCACCTGGGTAGCTCAGTTGATTAAATGTCTAACTCTTGATTTCAGCTCAGGTCATGATCTCATCGTTGTGAAGTCAAGCCCTGCACTAGGTTCCATGCTCAGTGAAGAGTTTGCTTTTCGCTCTCTCTTCCTCTTCTCTCTGCTCTGCCCCCCACTTGCACATATATTCTCCCTCTCACTCTTGCTCTCTTGCTCTCTTTAAAATAAATACATAAATATATAAATCTTTTTTTTTAAATACATAAATCTTAAAAAAAAAAGTTAAAAGAAATCTATTTTTCACAGTTATGGTGGCTGGAAATCCAAGATCAGTGTCAGGAGGTGGAGTTCTGGTGAGAGCCCTCTTCTGGGTTGTGGACTGCCTCCTTCTTGCTTTACTCTCACAAGGTGGTAAGAAAGCCAGCCAGCCTTCTGGCCTCGTCTTATAAAAGCACTAATCCCATCCTATTCATGAGGGCTCCACCCTCAGCCCTAACTACCTTCTACAAGTCCTCCCTTCGAACACCCATCACATTGACCTAATCACCTTCCAAAAGCCCTCCCTTGAAATACCACCACATTGAAATTAGGGTTTCAATATATGAATTTGGTGGGGGCGGGGGGTTGAGATACAGATATTCAGTCCATTGCAGTCATATTCATCAGACAGGAAAGCTCAAAGTCAAGAAGATGTCAATTCTCAACCTTTAGATTTGTGGCAGATTAAAAATGGCCACACATTCTTTGACAATCCTTTCATGGAGAGATGATGTCTATATTCCTTCACTTTAAATGTAGGTGGGTCTTAGGACTGTTTTGAGGTGGAGGAGAAACAGGGACAGCTCCTGGAACTGGGTTTTAAGGAACTCCTAGTTTCTACTAATATTCTCTTGGAATACTCTTCTCTCCTGCAGAAGACCCACAGAGGTGCTTTTGTCAGTGGTAATAGCTAAACACAGCCTTCCAGCCATCCCCACCATGATGCTGGAAATACGAGTGAAGCCATCTTGGACTTCCTGACAGCCCATCTGCAAGCTGAATACCACCAGTGCCATGTAATCACTTAAATAAACTTATTTAAGTCACTTAAATAAATAACTTCTTACTTATTTAAGAAGTCTTAAATAAGTAACTTCTTACTTATTTAAGAAGTAAATCCTGCTAAATCTCTGACCCACAAACTGTGAGCTATAATAAATGGCTCTTTTAAGTACTTAAGTTTTAAAGTAAACCACACACAATTGAATCAATATTCAATAGATAACTGAACCAAGATTCATTGCAATTGCATTAAAAATTTCAATAAAGATTTTTATGGAATTTGATATGTTCATTATAAGATTTATATTCAGTAGTAAAGGGCCAAGAATAAAAAGCTACATATCTGAAGAACAAAGTGGAGCTTATTTGCTTTATGCCTCATCAAGATTCAATAAAGTCTTCAGACAGTATGATATTGACTCAGAGATAGATAAATAGATCATTGAAAGAGAATAAGGAGTCCGGACACACACACACACACACACACACACACACACACACACACACTCTGATCTAAAACAAAGCTATAATTGTTTCAATATACAGTGTGGGACAATTGGTTCTCTGAAAGAAAAGAAAAAAGAAAAATATTCCTAATTTTTATCATGCCATAAAATTAATTCAATATTGATTAGAAACCTAAACATGAAGTCTAGACCTTTCAATTATTAGAAAAATATAACCTTAATAATCTCCATTGATGAAAAGGAATTTTTTTAGGGAGAAAAAATGAAATTGAAAATATTTTATTATAAGACATCATAAGAAAGGGTGAAAAGAGAAATGATAAGGTAGGAGAAGATATTTGTAACACGTGTAGCCAAAGGATTAATACAAAGAATATATTAATAACTTCTATATAAGAATAAAAAAAGGCAAATTGAAAAATGGGGAAAAGACATAAATAGGCATTAAATTAAAGAGGAAATATAACTGACCCATAAACCTATAAATAACGTTTAACTTCATTAGCCATTAGAAATATCATTAAAACTACAATCTGCTAACATTTTACATGAGATTGCTAAAATGCAGAATAATGATAATATTAATAAATTTAAAATATATGACAATACCAAGGGTTGAGGAAAATAAGAAGGCTTCAAGTAGCAGTAGTAACTGAACAATTACTATGGAGATTATAGTGCATTACTTGCTTTGGCCAGCTTTCCTCTCTTGGAGCAATCCTTATACAAGTGCACCAGGAATCATATACAAGAATATCCATAGTGGCTTTAGCAGAGATTTTTTAGCTATTCCCAATATCCATTTTTATACTTTTTCAGTACTAAAACCCCTCAACATTAGCTGTGTCTGTAGTCAACCATAACTAGGACTATAGCTAGGAATGCAGAGATTTGGTTCCATCCAATGGGTTTTGAGCAGAGGTGGTGAGTGTACCTTCCAGCCAGTACTCTTTAAAAAGACTATGTGTGCCAACCCTTTCCTTTTCCTTCCGTCTTCTGTCTAGACTGCCACCATGATGGTTGAAAGTGCACTAGCAAAGTGAATAAGGAGGTGAAATAGGGACTTGAGGCCAAAAACAATGAATCGCGAAGGCAAAGGGAGTCTACTTAGTTGCTTGATAATGTGGAGCACAATATAGCCCCTGCACAACCCACTGGAGCCTATGGGGAAGTAACAAAAATTCTGTTTTGCATAGATATGTTTACTTCACATTTTCTGTCACTTTCAGCAGAACTTAATCCTAATTATTATAACAATCCTATTCAAATAAGAAAAATTAAAATAACCCTTCTGTTTATAAAGAGCAGAACAGAAATATAACTTACATTTTTGTCAAACAAGGGGATGGTTTACAACAGTAAAATATAACAAGCTACCAGTAACAGCACTGACATACATGAAGTTTAAAGATATAATTTTAGATAAAAATCCAAGTTGCAGAAGCATATCTATAGCATGATTTTATTTATATAATATAAAAATAAGAATTATCAAACAATTTATTGCATCAGCATGCATGTGCACTAAAATTAAAATCAGCAGAATGTTTAAAAATATATTTGAGAAACAGAGGAAGATTATTTTATATATAGGGGGTTTCAAAGATATTAGTAATATTCCACTTCTAGGTGAAGCAGTGCATACACTGAGTTCATTTTATTCTCTTCTAGAGATCATATGTATATTTATATATCTTCTGTTGTATACGTGCTTTATATTTTTAAATAAACAGGAACAGAGACCTAGAAATGAATGTTGAGACCACGTTCATGAAACTTAACTCTAAGGATGAATAGAGATGTGTTAACTACAGGGAGTTAGAGAGGGTCAAGGGATGATATTTTTAGCAAGATGAGATATATCACCTAGCACAGAGGGGAAAACTGATAAGTCTGGGTAGTTTGCAAGGTGATGCAAATGGTATTTGCAAATTATTTTTCTATGCTGTGTGAGACCCAGAGAATCTAGGCTGAAGGAAGTGAATGTGCCTTGATCCTAAAGAAGGAGCAAGGGGATGCTTACATAACCCCTGAATCTAGGAAGTACTGGAGACCTACTAAAGGAAATTGGAAAACAATAAACTTCACGAATATAGATCGAGTCAGAGACTGAATGTGACCTGGCTGTCTCCAGACAAGTATCAGTCTGCTAATCCATTTTGTTTGGGTTAGCTAAAATTTACCAGCACAAGAAAAAGAAAAATTTATATTTTTAGTCCTAACCAGTAAACGCTAGTAATCCAATTCAATAATTTCAATGGTTTGTATGTAACTTTGTTATTCCTTTGAATTTTTTAAATGTGAAACTATCATTCCTTTGATTTTTCACCTCTTTCCCAATATCTCTCAGATACTCAAATAAGAAGAGGGTCGGGGGGCTGGCAGGGATGGAGGTGGAGTGTATGTGATCTTCTGGCATGGCGGAGAGAGGTTCTTGGACCCTCATAATACAGTGCGGGCCTCTTACTTTCATGACCATAGACAATACCAGCCCTGTAGCTATCTGCTCTGCTGGTATCTAAAGATGAAGGAAGCCAGAAAGTATCAATGGTGAGCCAGTTTCTCTAGGGATGAAGACCTGCTGGGGGGTCTGGCTGTGACTTCCATTTGCCTGGCCCAGTATGTCTACCACTGCAGCCAGGGCCACCCCGGCCCTCTAGAGTAGCCCTCTGGAATATAGTGCTCTTGTTCGTGTATTTTTAATGTTGCCTTGACTAATTTTGAGGGCCTGGCAAGAGGCTGATCAGTTTCCTTTCTTGAGAAACTAAATCTACATCTCAGCAACTTCTCTTATCAGACACACACTCCTGGCTGTGCATTGCCCTAATTGCCCCAGGGGTAGGAATCAGATGACCAGGGACAGTGCCTGTGCCCTAGAGCTTGCAGAGTTGCTCAAATCAGCCAATCCAGAGGGAGCCATGATGCTAACCTCACTTTGCTTGCCATTCATAAACTGTCCCCTTCAACTCCAGCTTGTTGCTATCCTGTCTCTGGGTACAACCTCCTACGTGGCCCTAAGTGGCAGCCTTGCCTAGTTTGGAGCTACAACAAAGAGTTCTGCCTCTCATCGATCTCAGTGTCATATTGCGTCCCACAAAATTATCTGTAAATCTTATTCAACAACTGACACTGTGAGCAGGATGGCATGACCGTAACCATTGATTCTTGGGGGGCTTCAGGGGGACTGCTCCTGGCTTACTAATTGGTTCCAAACCACCAAGAGAGTAGCTTGGGACAGAACTGCCATCTGTTGGTGAGCCTGTATTTTAGCTGGTGTCTGCCTATGCTTGCCGTGGCTCTCCTTACCCCAACTTCCTTAGCGGAATATTTGAAGGGGTCAGGACTAAGGGGCTACACTCTGGAAACGAGATGCTAGGCCAGGTTGGAGCCTGATTTATGGTACTAGGAGGGATGGGCAACTTGAGTCACACTTTCTGGGGTCTGGTGTCGTGTATGCTTCCAGTCACAGTCTATGTTTGGCAGAGGTCTCTTCCAGGGGCCATCACTTCATCAGCATTGTGTTTCCTTATTATCCTTTGGCACAGAAGCCTGGTGTGTCCAAAAGCTTACAGTAATCCTGTGGAGGAACATGTTTGGGTCTCCCACAGTTAGAGAAATGGTACTTTGGTCTTTACTCAGATAGGGATAGCCACCTACCTGTTTTCATTGGTGCTGCATTCCTTGCTGCTATCACTAGCAACCTTCATGCTCCCCAGACCCTGAGGGTACCACAGGTCACACTCTTGGAAACTGAGACTGGTAGCTTGGTATTTAATCCAAAGGGGGGCTGTGGGGCAGGAGACTATTCCATCCCTTCATTATTCACCACCCCTAAACATACTGAAGTTAGCCAACAGCAGAAGTAATACAAGATCCCCAGCCTGGCTGTTCAGGCCTTATTAATTGCTGCCACATATCAACATGGGACTAGACTCTCACTGTGCACTAGGCACTAACTGGGCTCCAAAGACTGGCTGCGATAGCTCTCTGAGTGCCAGCTCTAATCACTCAGAGGCACACTGAGGAGCCTTGGAATGAGAGATGGTTGCCCATGGGGCAGACCACAGGGGCTTCTCCCCTCTTTTTTCATAACGCTTAGAAGGTCCATAGTATGAGTCACTGGAATGAGACTGAAACTGAAAACCAAGCTTTAGGAGGCTGGAAACGAAAAACAGGGAAAAAAGGCAGGGAGGCGGGGGGAGGAGGAGAGGCAGAAACAAAGTGTAGTTCTAAGCCCACAACCTCCAGAAAATGGCCCAACAATTTCCACTGTGTTACTCTGCTACTTATGGTCCCATTGCAACAAAAGCCTAATCCAAAGGAATGTCGAGGAAGCGTCTGCAGTACCCTTGTGGTACAGTGAAAGGCTAATGCAGTCCCAACTTTCTGGGCATCCTTAAACCATACAACCATTGCCATGGAGAACATCCTTAACCATGACGGTACAAATTTAAAGGTCTCCAGAGGAACGAATTTATCAATAAAATCAGGATGCAGAGAAATTCCCCTGAAGTATATGAAGCGGAGGGGAAGGGGAAGAGGAATGGAAGAGAAATCTGGACTGAGGGAAAGAAATTAAATAGTAATAACAATAACAATAATATACACACAAGTTAAATCAGGTTGAAACAAAGTTTCATAATTTACTAAAATAATTTATATAACAAAAAAATATTTACATAACAAAAAGATATAAAAGGCACTGATTGCCTTTTGTGCCTTTGCAATGCAGGTTCTAAATTTATATATATATATATATAAAATATATATAAAGATTTTATTTATTTATTTGACAAAGAGGAGAGAGATCACAAGTAGACAGAGTGGTAGGCAGAGATAGGGCGGGGGGAAGCAGGTTCCCTGCTGAGCAGAGAGCCCGATGCAGGGCTCTATTTCAGGATTCTGGGATGATGACCTGAGCTGAAGGCAGAGGTTTAACCCACTGAGCCACCCAGGCACCCCCTAATTTAATATTAACATATGCTAAAATGCACTAACTGGCAAAAGCATCCTGAATGTAACCAATATTTGGTCTCACATTATAGTTATACCCAGATCTCACCGAATTTAAACAAAGTACCACTTACAATCTTAGGAAAATATCTAAATATAGACTAGAGGAAAAGTAGGTGTGCCTCACTTTGTAGCCTTGCCTAAATTTCCCATAGGATTGCCCTAAAATATGCCAGAGTGCCCTAAAATATGCCAGCATGTAGATGCTTTGACACAATGAATCAGAAGTTAAAGTTAATTTACGAGTTTGCCACTAGGGTGCCTGGCTGGCTCAGTCATTAAGCGTCTGCCTTCAGCTCAGTTCACGATCCTAGGGTCCTGGGATCAAGCCCCACATCTGGCTCCCTGCTTGGCAGAAAGCCTGCTTCTCCTTCTCCCACTCCCCCTGCTTGTGTTCCCTCACTCGCTATATCTGTCAAATAAATAAAATCTTAAAAAAAAATTTTGCCACTTACAAATTGGATTGACAAAATGTGAAACCACAGATCCCAAGGTAAAATAGTTGTTATGGTCCTATACAGGTTAAATGGGATCTTTAAGGATTGAAACTTAGTATATAAAACCGAATTAATGAGTAAGTGATTACTCTCACTGCTTCTCCAATTGACAGCCCAATTTTGCTTCTTTGCAAACCTGTAAAGAATAAATGGTGCCTCATGGCCCATTACTACAATCTTACCAATGTGGCCCATCCATTAAACTCTTTATATCTAATACTCAATATTATTAAAATTACCAGTCAGAAACTAGAAAATGTTTTGCTATTATGTATTTTCTATATATTTTTCTATTAAGTATTCGACTCATGTGATTTATTCAGTCCCTATTCAACATCTTCTCTGCTGCATCTGCTTTCAAGTCCAAAGTGACACAGTGCGCCATTCCCAGGATGCCCTCAGGAATACATTAACGTCTTTGCCATCGCATAGTCTTTGAACACAAGGTAGTAACTGTATTATATCCACCATTCTTCAGGAGCACAGGCATGACATTACATTGATGATATTCTTCTCTGGGGAGATTAATTTGATACACTCATTAAGGACATCAAGTCTGACATCTTTTTCTGATTTTTGGATTCTGAAGGCAACATATTCTTTAGTTACAAATTTTACTCAATCTCACTGATCCTATTACTTAGAAATAACCCACCTTAAATGGGGCCCCTGCAACAAAAGACTCTAAAATCTGTACAAATTAAAATCAAGAGACCCATGTCAGTACCCTCATAGACTCCTTCACAGCAGGAATTTTAGCAACCTCCTCATATGCCTCCCAGAGTTTCTGGACCACTTGTAATAGTCATCCATTGCCCACGGGTTTTGATGCAAGGAACTGTCCTACTCAGCCCTGTACTAGACACTTCAGAACAGGAATTACTGGTCACATGCTGGGGTCTCTTGGAAACAGAGGTTCTCATAGACAATGAACCTCCAATCATCCATACTGACGTGCCCATTATGACTTGAGTCATGAAAGCAACATTCCCACAAGCTCAGCACAGCTATGGAAGACTCATTGATGGAAGATGGATCCAAACATGGGCCCTCTGGCATATTCTACCTAGAGGGGAGGGAATGACTTCCCCTGTCTTCATTCTCTTGTCATATGCCAGCATGCTGGAGGAGGCCAGTTTTCTCCTAGACACCTTAGTTATCTTGGGGAGCCCCTTACAATCAACTGAGTAAATAGCAATGGAGTTCATAGATTGTATGGATATACGGGGACTGTTGCTACCTTTAAAATGATGGAGCTCACTGGAATTATATTAGTATTGGATGCCCTTGCCAACAAATGGTTCCATCTACACATTTAGGAAAACTCTTGGGCCAATGCCCAACAGCTGTCCCCTTCAAGGTAAAGAACACTGGGAATATCTTGTCCCATGGATACCCAAATTTCAAATCAAGGTCACACATGATATACAAAGGCAAAAATGTAAGGTCATGTCAGAACACTTCTTATTTCTTTTGGAGGTTGAGACACTGCTGATACTAATCAAGGCACACATTTCACTACTCAGAAAACAATCCTAGTGCTCCTGGAAAAGTCCTTCAATGGAACTTTCAGGTCTCTGATAGATCCCAGGCAGCCAGTTTGGGAGCCTAATAAGTTCCTCAACAAACTCCTATTTAAGTTACAAAATGATGAATGGACCCAAAACTGGGTGTTTATCTTGCTTGAGGCCTCAAGATCCCCTAATTTAAGGATCTTTAGCTGACTCATACCATGTAGCAACTTAAAAACAAAACAAAATATGTGTATATTTAAAGGAGGATATATCTCACCTCCATTAGTATGAAGATGCATTATATATAAGGCCCTTTAATAATGTCTTCCTCTGAATATTTGCAAATGTCTTATCAGATAAAGGGCTAGTATCCAAAATCTATAAAGAACTTATCAACCTCAACACCCCCTGCAGAAAAACTCCAGTCAAGAAATGGGTTGAAAACATGAACAGACATTTCTCCAAAGAACAAACACAAATGAGCAACAGACACATGAAAAAGCACTCGACATCACTCAACATCAGGGAAATACAAATCAAAACCATAATGAGATATCACCTAATATGGGTAGGAATGTGTAAAATTAACAACTCAGTAAACAAAAAATGTTGGCGAGGATGTGGAGAGAGGGGAACCCTCTTACACTGTTGGTGGGAATGCAAACTGGTGCATCCACTCTGGAAAATAGTATGGAGGTTCCTTAAAAAGTTAAAAATAGAACTACCCCATCACTCAGCAATTGCTCTGCTATGTATTTATCTAAAGGATACAAACATAGTGATTTGAAGGGGCACCTGCACCCCAATGTTTATAGCAGCAATGTCCACAATAGCCAAACAATGGAAAGAGTCCATATGTCCATCAACAGATGAATGGATAAAGAAGATGTGGTGTGTATACACACACACACACACACACACACACGATGGCATATTACTCAATCATCAAAAAGAAGGAAATCTTGCCATTTGCAATGACGTAGGTAGAACTAGAGGGTATTATACTAAGTGAAATAAGTCAATTAGAGAAAGATAAATACCATATGACTTCATTCATATGTGGAATTTAAAAAAATAGATGAACATAGGGGGAAGGAAGAAAAATAAAATAAGACAAAAAGAGAAAGGGAGACAAACCGTGAGATTCTTGACTATAGGAAACAAACTGAGGGTTGCTGGAGGGCAGGTTGGTGGGGGGATGGGGTACCTGGGTGATGGGCATTAAGTAAGGCATTTGATGTAATGAGCACTGAGTGTTATATGTAACTGGTGAATCACTAAATTCTACCTCCAAAACTAATGATACAACATATGTTAATTAAATAAAATTTAAATAAAAATTAAAAAAATAATGTCTTCTTCTGTATTTATGGACTCTTAATCTTGCTGCCATTCGTAAGATCTGGAAACCAGTTGAGGATACATACTCTCTTTGGCCCATTAACTATAGATTTTCCATGGGTAGGCACCTGTCCATCTATTACAGGACTCATTTGAGCCTGGACTTCTATCATTCCAAAGACCTTCCTCAATATTTGGGTTATAAGGAATAGGTAATTAACCCTAGTCCTTCTTCTGATCTCCTCCAGGAAATTAAAATCAGTGTCCAGGGCCATGTTCACAAACAGTGTGGACTACAAAGAGCAAAGAGGGGAGATAAAAAACATTACTTAGTAAATAAAAATCACATTTAGAGATAATAATGAAACAAACACTATATCCTTTAATAATAAAAACAGAACTCCTCATTGGTAACAAGCCAGAAGAAAATCAACATCACACAGCAAAGGTCTGTCAAGTGCAGCTACACACCTTCCTACTGACTGTTGGTCTTACTGCTGGCCTCGGTGCTTTTACTGGTTTGTGATCCAGAAGCCCAAATCCCCAAGTAAGCCATTGTTTCAACCAAACATGGAAAGTGCTGAGGCCCATATGTCATCAAGTTTGACTAATGCAAGTTCATAAGCCCAAAGACCTCACTGGCTTGCCTGTCATCAATTGAACCAGTAACTGAGGCAAAGGGTCCAGAATAATTGATTAAATTGGGGCATCTGCCTACACACTAATGCTGGAGCTCTAAGCCTCAGCCATGGACATTTTCATTGCCAAACAATCAGGTACCCTGATTGTTTAACATTAACATTAACAACATGGATCTAACTTAGGCCATATGATTTAAACCTATTTTCAGCAGAACCCCTCTCATCACCCATCTAGGCAAAACCTTGAACTATTAAGAGCTTTCAGATTTGGACACCTTTAATTAGGGCTTTAATTGTACCAGCTGGGTTCTAGTGATTTGGTCCAATTATGGCAGTATCACTGATGAAGCATCACTTCTGTCAGCTTTGCATATCCAAAGCCCCTTGACTTAAATGATAATTTTAAGCAAGCTCCCAGCAAAATGTTACCTTTAAATTGCACAAGAGCTCTGCCTCATTATAATGCCATAGAACACTAAAACATGACCAACATTAACCCAAGTGGATAAGTGGATACCAACTCGGGAAGAGTAAATACCTTAGTCCCACAGACAACAACATCTCAGTCCAAGACCTTGCCATGGAGATGACTTCACCACCTGAATCAGAGATAACTTTACCCTAACAATGAGACTAACACCCAACAAGGTGAATGGGTTCTCTTCTAAGGCACTGACAAACTGAACATGGAACATTTTTTGCTTTTGCTTTTCTTCCTTTGATATTGGGGATTCTATCATACTTCCTGGGCTTGCTCTTTGCTTAATCTTTGCTCCTGGTATCCTCCTTGTTCTTCGCCAATACATACACCTCTACACATTCATGCCTAAAGGCAAATCTTGCAGAGGCTACTACTATCTGTGCCAAACTAAAAATTAATGGAGATTATTGCTTTCCCCAGAAGGTAACTGCCTCATATTGATACAGCTCCCTAGAGACAGTATCTCCCACTTTCTAGTGCTTTTTCCTACTCTCCTCATTTAACTTGTCAACTTGTCTCTGACCATGACCACCATAACCATTCCTTCCCCTTAGATAGAAACAAAACCCACTAATCTTTACATAAACCCTCCAACAGTTTAACTGCTAGATTTGCCACCTTGACGCAAGGAGTACACCAGGTTATTGTCATAAAAAAGATAACTCATACCTTTAGCACACAATTCCACCATGATACTGTTAGAAACTGAGCATTTTCAAATTTGTTTTCTTGGCTAATATCTTATAAATGAGCAATGTGGTTAAGGGGTCAGCCTATAAGGGCTCCTTATAATTGTTTTCCTCCTTTTTACTTTCATAATAAAATGTTTCTTTTTGACTTTTAGGATAATTCACACCCTATTCTCTAAAATTAACCTCATCTACTGCTCAAATTTGAGCCATGCAAATACTCCAAACAATTAAACCCAAAACTGATACCAAGACATCAAAGGGTCAATTATAATATAGCTTTTTTGTTTGTTTGCTTGTTTCAAAATGTTATTGTGACACAGTTTTGAGGGTCTGGCTAGATATCGGTTAGTTCCCCTTCCTGAGCAGCTGATTAAGCCCTTACCCCACCCACTTCCTTTACCTGACTCTCAAACTCTGGGTCACTATGTACTCTCCCAAGCTGCTCTAGGGCCAGACATCAATTGGAAATAGTCCCTAAATATCAAAGACTGCAAATTTATTTAAATTATCCAATCCACAGAAATCACATGAAACCTAGCTAACCTTACCCTTTTTGCCCTATATAAGCTGCCCTATATATATCTCACTTGCTGTTGAAGGAGCAGAGCAGGGCTGGCTCCTTTTGCTTACACCCGCCTTCTTGTGTGTGGGGGGGGGGGGGGGGGGGGGGGGGGGGGGGGGGGGGGGGGGGGGGGGGGGGGGGGGGGG
>CM052806.1:38024153-38085625 GCA_028533885.1 Nasua narica | reverse complement strand
TTACTAAGCAACTTTCTGTGTGTTACAAACTCATTGGCCACTGGCCCCTCTAAAACTGTTGCACTTTTTGAAACTCGCTCTCTTTCTCTACACCACGCCGCTGCGTAGGTGAGTGTGAGAGACAGAGCTCAAGCTAGCTTGAATAAAGGGCTCTTTTGCTTTTGCATCGGACTCGGCTCCCTGGTGGTATCTGGGGATCTCAAAATCTGGGCATAACACTGTTATCCTGTGCCCAGACAGAATTCCCTAGATGGCCCTGCCTTCTCTTATTTGTGATTATAAGTAATGAAGAATTCTGCCTTTCATCTATCTGAATGTCAGTATGTGTGCCCTGCTATCAAACGGAATCCTTAAATCTCATAAGATACTTCCTGGGCCATCTCCAAACCCTGCTCAGCTTCATCTAGGTCCATTCCTGTAACCGTCCCTCAAAATAATGTACTACTTAAAATATAAGTATGAGAAATTGTATTAGCCTGACATGCACGCTTAAATGCTACCTTAAGAAAAACATGCATTAGCAACAGGTCTCTGGGGGAGAACACCAGAGATACATCCTCTCCCCCCAGCTGGGAACGCCCAGCCCGCGCAGGGTGGAACACGGCCTGCTTCCTTTTTTACATTATCTCCCCTGCCTCAGGGACAGCTTACCGTTAATCAAGACTATCCTCTTAATTGTGCTTGTTCAATTTTAAATTCTATACTGCTTGACCTTAGATAATCTACTCTCCTTACTTATCTATGAGATGTGTAATCAATGTAGGACTCATAGCCCTTCTTGTTTACAAAGCATATGGTTAATGTTTAGCCATTTTCTGCTCCTTTGTTTGTTGTTATCTTGTATCCAATAAATATGGGACTGAGGAGTTGTTGGCAGTCTTTTCAACTGTCGTCTCCTGCTCCCGGTCTCCTGCTCTCGGTCTCTTGAAGCTGACTTGTTTGTGCCTCATTCTTCTCCCGTGTGCCCCTTAGGAAGTGGAACATTCCTTACCCACAACTAAGGGTATCTCAGTAAAGCTACACAAAAAGTCCTCCCTGTGTCACCCAAGCTACTCACCAGGTTTTCTTGGAGGAGGTTTTGCCTGGGGCATAAAAGATAAGCTCCCATGGTCTCTATTGTATGAGAACAAGTTTCCTGGCTTGGATATATCTTGGTGGTTCTAAACCCCAACTAGTATGTAATACAGTCTTGGCTTCTAGTCTGTGCAGTGGAAAAAACAAACACCTGGCATCTGCCATTTTCTTTCCATTGTGTCTCTATATCTCCATCTTTCTGTCTCTGTCACTGTCTCTATTTTACCTGCCTTGCTATTTCTATCCGCCCCCCCCATGCCCAGAAATGGGAGGCTTTTCTCTTTTCACTTAATTTTGGTATTGATGACAAAAAATATGTCCTTAGGAGTCACATGTCTACAATATTACAGCTGTTTGAAAGAGAACTGTTTGAAGCTTGAACTAGTCTAAGAGAACCAACTTGAAGTAGGCATTATATTAATGGCAAACTTTTAGTGTTTCCTCTTTTGAGCAGTCCCATCATCTAATAAGGACATCTTTTGTACTAAGGAATCATCCTGAAGGTATTGGGAGAGCAGCCCATATTCATATCAATATTTTTTCTCTCACAAAGAAAATAAACTAATTGTAAAACTTTTGATTAAAAAAATATTTTTCTATACTAAAGGCCATTTCCTTTGGGTGAGCAGGTAGATTTTGAAGGAGCTCACAAAGAATATTGAGAAAGTCAGTCAAATCAGCCAAAATAACAGGAATACCATTGGGCAAGAACTACTTCAGGCAGATAATTTTCATATCAAATTGTATGACTGAAAGTTCTCCTTTCTTTCCTCTAAAGGACATGTTAATAAGCAGTGAAAAAATTGAAACTAATAAATCCTCAATACAGATAAAATAAATTTTTAAAGAGTTGGACGTTAGTTGCTTTTTCTATTAAAAAAAGGTCTGTTATCTAAGATGTATAAAGAACTCCTCAAACTCAACACTCACAAAACAGATAATCACAACAAAAAAGGGGCAGAAGACATGAACAGACACTTCTCCAAAGAAGACATACAAATGGCTAACAGACACATGAAAAAATGTTCATCATCTTTAGCCATCAGGGAGATTCAAATCAAAACCACACTGAGATACCACCTTACACCAGGTAGAATAGCCAAAATCAACAAGAGCGTAAACAACAAATGTTGGAGAAGAAGTGGAGAAAAGGGAACCCTCTTCCACTGTTAGTGGGAATGCAAGTTGGTGCAGCCACTTTGGAAAACAGTGTGGAGATTCCTCAAGGAATTAAAAATAGAGCTGCCCTATGACCCTGCAATTGCACTACTCGGTATTTACCCCAAAGAAGCAGAAGCAGTACAAAGAAAGGTCACATGTACCCCAATGTTCATAGCAGCAATGGCCACAATTGCCAAACTGTGGAAAGAACCAAAATGCCTTTCAACAAATAATGGATAAAGAAGATATGGCACATATATACAATGGAATATTATGCCTCCATCAGAAAGGATGAATACCCAACTTTTGTATCAACATGGACAGGACTAGAAGAGATTATGTGGAGTGAAATAAGTCAAGCGGAGAGAGTCAATTATCTTATGGTCTCACTTATGTGTGGAGCATAAGGGAAAACATGGAGGGCATTGTGAGAAGGAAGGAAGGGTGAATGGGGGGAAATCGGAGGGGGAGATGAACCATGAGAGACTGTGGACTCTGAGCAACAAACTGAGGGGTTTGGAGGGCAGGGGTTGGGGGGTTGGGCGAGCCTCATGGTGCGTATGGAGAAGGGCACATATTGCATGGAGCACGGGGTGTGGTGCACGAACAATTAATCTTGCAACACTGAAAAAATAAAATAAACATATTTGGGGAAAAAAGTTAAAAAAAAATTAAAAACAGGTTTGTTAAAGTATTAGCAAATCATAACAACTGTTAATACCAAGTTCCCAAAGATCTCCATTCAAGAATTTGGAGTTTGGTACTATAATTAATCTCCTATATCCTGCATTCCAAATATTAAACACATCATGAACTTAGTTTAAAACTTTAAAACATATCACAGGATAATCCTTAATAGATTCCTGGAAACAACTTGGATTTGTCCACTTATGTATATAAAATATGTCATAGTGAAAATAACCACCTAGGAAATCATGTTTTTCTCTGAAATCTGTGGCTGCATCACAGGTTTATGTGACCATCTAAATCTCTTATAACTCATGTAGGATTATGTTGAAATGCATTTCCAGAGGAGATGTTTACATAACCACATGTTCCCTATAAAATGGCACAGAAAAAAAATTTATATGGCATTCAATAAAGATTTACTTTAAAAGTTTAAGTTTGAAATATTTCTGAACTCTAAATGAAAATGAAAAAACTAGAGAACAGACCAATTTACCTGCAGCATCTCAGTGCAACGGTTGTTGCTTATAAAGTGAATTCATTGGTTTTTTGCAAATTGGACAGTGATTATAAGCTTCTCCATGAACACAGAATTATTTCTAATCAAAGAATTTGCAAATATTTATAACCAGTAGCTCTGATTGGAAGATAAGGTGGTAGGTTTTAGAGTGCAATCTGTAAAATTCTGATTACATTGAGAAAAAAATCTCATAATGCATATTAGTCCTATTTGTGGAGCCTCAAGTTACTTATTCTGTCTTGGATTCTTTTTAGCTAACTGAATGTGGTTATAATTTCAAGAATGTAAGACTTAAATCCAATGTTATATAATGTTTACTATGAGTACTATTCTTTAGAGAAATCTATAAGAAGGGAAGAAACTTGGGGCACCTGGGTGGCTCAGTGGGTTAAAGCCTCTGCCTTCAGCTCAGGTCATGATCTCAGGGCCCTGGACTCGAGCCCCGCATGGGCTCTCTGCTCAGCAGGGAGCCTGCTTCCCCCTCTCTCTCTGCCTACTTGTGATCTCTCGCTCTCTGTCAAATAAATAAAATCTTAAAAAAAAAAGAAGGGAAGAAACTTTCCTTACTAACAAACTACTCCTTGTAAGGTTTATTTTTTGCCCTTGAATATAGAATGACATAAAAAATTGCCAGTGATACTTCATACCTAAACTATATTACATTCCACTATTAAAAACAATTATACTAATTTATTGCCTTCGATTTATAAAGCATATTAACAAATGTTGGTTCAATTACTTTCAAGGCAGACAATGAGATAGTCTAAGCAGTCCTGATTATTGTCATTTTCATAGAGGAGTAACAGATTAACATAAAATTAACATGTTCCAAAGATCACAGACCTGGTCTCTGATGGAACCAAAAATATAATTTAAATTTTATAGACTCCCATTTCATCCTTCTTGTCTACTCTGCCATGTTGTCTTAAGACTCCTACTGTAGCATCATGAATATATCTCTTTATGTTTGTCATATATATATATACATATATATATGTCAATATTGCTCCAGATATATACACACATATATGTTTTTATATATGTGAAACAAAATGTGAGAAAATAGTTAATCCCTCATTTGTAGTTCGCTAGGAATGAATTATAAAAGGTGGTAGAACTCACAGAGGTCTACAGAGGTAGTCATTCAGGGTTCAACTGCTTTAGCAACATTACCACAGAAAGCATGAGTTCTCCATCCCCACCTGGTGCTTTTACACTATTCTGTTCACTTTTTGCTTTCCAGTGTTACTACAAGCTGTTATTAGGTTCACTCTTTTTCTCTAAATCTCTTATGTAAATCCCCTTTAAAACTGTATGGCCAGGGGTGCTTGGGTGGCTCAGTGGGTTAAAGCCCCTGCCTTCGGCTCAGGTCATGATCTCAGGGTCCTGGGATGGAGCCCCGCATTGAGCTCTCTGCTCAGCAGGGAGCCTGCTTCCCTCTCTCTCTGCGTGCCTCTCTGCCTACCTGTGATCTCTCACTCTCTGTCAAATAAATAAATAAAGTCTTAAAAAAAAACTGTATGGCCAGAATTAGTGTATTTGTTTTATATATTATGTTGGAAAAGATAGATCACATGAAACACCTCCATTTCACTGTAAAATAAGGTGGTCCAGTACATAAGTGTCAGCTGCAGAATGAACCACAGTCCTCTTGAAAAAGAATTGAAGGCTATTCAGCTATTAAAACGATGATCTCTGAAGTACATTTTGTAGTAAATTATTGTTATAATTATGCTGTGTATATAATGATCAACCCCAAATCTATAGGGCTTATTAATTGTCATTTATATTTGTGCCAGCTGGGGCTAACTGACGTGGGCTGAGCTCAACTGGCAACCTGTTCTTTTCGCTGCTGATTAATGGGCTTGAGCAAGTGGCTCTGTTCCAGGTGCTTCTCATTGCCTTTATACCAGCTGTCTACCTGAGGGGTAGTCCCCTAATGACAGTGGCAGAGGTGAGAAAGAACAAGCCTAACTGTAAAAGCTTATTTCATGCCTCCACTTGCTTCACATGTCTTAAATCCATTTGTCTTAAATCCAAAGAAGTCAGGTGGCCAGGCCCAAAGTCAAGGGACTGGGATGGATATTTTGCCAACAATGGTGGCTTCCTTCAGAGCAGAATGAATGGATGTATAATCCTATTACTGGGAGGAATTGATCATTCTAATCCATTCTACCATATACATGAAGGAGATTTAATTTCAAATATAAATCACTGAGTGTTGATCACTGAATTTCTCTTCCATATACTGAGAGCTATTTTTCCACTAAGCAAAAAAAAAAAAAAAAAATCAAGTTTCTTACGGTATCTTTTAATGGTTACACAAAATGAACTCAACTTAACAATTTCTAGATTATTGACGTCAGCAGAGATCCTGGATTTGCCTAGTCTTGTCAGAGTGTACTGGTCTCATACTGGAATGGTGGTAATCTCACAATATCTTATTTCTGACAAAATTTGATTTTAGCCATGTCAATTTTGTAGGCTGCATCTGCAAACCTGAAGGAAATTTACTTATAAATGTCCACTACAATGCTCCATGCTAGCCTCTTTAGAAGCGAAAATACTCCCTGTGGCACTTGTAAAAGAAAAATTGCACAGGATCAGTTAAGTAGGCAAGATTCAAGATTGTTGTACAAGAGGAGAGAGACTGAACTCAACACCTTTAATAATTACATTTCAAGAGGATGGATTCCAGGTCCTTGAGAAAGACATTTCTGGGTTGTAAAACAGGTAAGAGCCTGTGGGAGGATTTACATCTCAAAGAACCAGAGGAAGAATGGGCAATTGCAAGTTTTCTGAAATAAATGCTCTAAGAAAAGGGAAGTTAGGAGCCTATTGTTAGGAAGAAGCCTGTCTAAAGTTTAGTCACACTGAGAGGATATTAAGGCTGTCCTGCTTACCCCAGGCTTTAGCCAAGAAGAGAAAGAAGACCAAATAATGGAAGCCGAATATAACAAATCAGAGGCTCAAGATCCCAGTATTTTCATTGCCTGTACCTGTTACATTTGTAGGAAATACATCCTGATTCTGTACTTTAGAGTAGCTATCTAAATAAATATATATACAGTTTTGAGTTATGACAGTCTTTTCTACACTGTTATGACAGAATTTTTTTATTCATGCCCTAGTGCAAAAAAAGCTGCCTAAAAAAAATAAATAAATAAAAGCATACATTTCAATTCGGGGAATCTGAAAATTCAAAAATTGCTCCCCTTCATCTTCACATCTGAATCCTGAACTACCTGGGAAAAAATGGAGACAAATTATATAAGGCAAATAAGAGGAAGCAGTAAGATCCCGAGAGAGGTATGTTAATATCTACAAGCAACTGAGCTTTCTAATCCTAAACTCCGGAACTAGAAAGACTTACCTACCCAGTTCTATGAGGACTCTCCACCAAGGAACAGAGAAGGCCCCAATGATTTATGACACTGAAGAGTAGAGTAGAATGTGTGTCCACTTTGTAAAGAGCGAAGAAGGGGTGAGGCTAGTCATACTTGTCACTCCTTCCAAATTAGCCAATCATATGAAGTCAATTATCCTCCTCTGCAGAAATGGAACTGAGGAGATTGAGCAGGACCTGGGAAAGGAGAATTCGCTACACATGAAGGGAACCATCATCAATGGAGGAAATGAAATGCTCACTACCCTCACTTGACTCACTACCAAATGCTACTGAATCTTAATTTGTGTACTATATATATATAACTGAAATGGGCATGATTTTTATGCTTCCTTGCTCCTACTTCTTTTTTTTTTTTAAGATTTTATTTATTTGAGAGAGAGAGAGAACATGAGAGCATGAGAGGAAAGAAGGTCAGAGAGAGAAGCAGACTCCCCACGGAGCTGGGAGCCTGATGCGGGACTTGATCCCAGAACTCCAGGATCATGACCCCCGGCCGAAGGCAGTTGCTTAACCAACTGAGCCACCCAGGCGTTCCCCTTGCTCCTACTTCTAATGTGTTACTCTGTGTGTACATGCACATATCTTTTGTGAAAAATAAGGTCTTTGAAAATACATGTGGAGGAAGTATATTTCATTAATTGTCCTTTGTCATGTCATTTTCCATTCCAAGAGAGAAATTAGGCTTAATTTTAACCTAAGCAAATCCTAACTTGGAAGATGAATCTGCTGAAAAAAAATATACTGAGTTTAAAATTAAATACGTAACTCTATCCATTTACTGTTTGCATTTGCTGTACCATAACTATCCTGCTTTTTATTCCATTGAGATATTTAGAATAAATGGTGCTGTTAGTGAAAATATTTGACTATTAAATGAGAATAATCATGAATAGGTATATTAAATATAAGTAATCTGGAGTTTTCTCAGACCATCACTGAAATACTGGGACATGAGGAAAAATTACTTGAAGCATCTTATAGTTTAGAACTTGTAACACTTCAGTGAAATAGAAATAAAAAGGTGATTTTCTCTCAGATATGATATTTCTTATGTAGTGGGTAATACAGCCAGGCAACAGCAATTTTTAGGAGTTAAGTCTGGGCATTTAGAAAATCTACATCATCCATAAAAGTTTTCAAGGAGAAGGAAATAAAGGTTGAGTGGGCTTTCAGACAGAGTCAAGAGCAGACACTGTTCTTGGTTGTAAACCATCATTAGTTTAACAATCCTAGAGAAAACGAATACCCAAAACGTATCTTAAAGTGTGTTGTCTATATGGGAACAGATGAGTGCCACTGAAGTGAAAACAGAGAGTCAAGGGTGAATAAGGAGGCCCTGCTGGAAAGTCACATGTTGTTTGCAAATCTGTAGAGTGTTAGAAGAGATGGAACATGGAGTTTAATACTATTTCTAAAGTTCTGTATTGGATAGCAGTAATAGCTAACTAGATGTATATCTATGTCCACATTTATTTCTGTAGCTATATTTATGTCTACACCCATAGTTATTTATCTGCATATCTATACTTTTGCATTTATACAGGCATATTTCATAACTGGAAAGGTTTTTTTTTTTTTGCACTTTGATTTTGTATAGCATTATGAAAATGGTTTTGCTCATCCGATACAAAGTGAGCACATCCACGAATCTTTTCTAAAATTCACATAATATCCATCATTTGAGTGAAGAAAAGTGTTACCTCTGATGGTATATATTTTGTTTTTTTCAATGAGAAAATATGGATTTATGCCAGCTCCCTGGTTGTTCCTCTTAGATTTTTAATATTACCTTGAAGACGGTGCTCAGTAAATATCACCTGTGTCACAATCACCTGGTTCATTTCATCATATCTATATTCACTGTTTTAATTTTAGTTTGATATGAAAAAGTAGGAAACTCACATTGGCAGGGTTTTAGTAGTGCTATTTTAACTGCAAACAAATTGCATGATTAGTCATCACAGTGAGTCTTGCACTCTAAAGTGAGATATCTTCTGGCTGGACCTTCCTAGGCATTGGCGTTCTGATCATTTGTATTGCTTGTTGTTAACAAGAAGGAGGTGTGTATCTTCCATTGACCACTGAACAAACCATGTTCAAGCTTTCCGTTCTTCAGCTCTTTATAACAATAAGGAGAAATATCACTTTCTCACAGAAAGTATCTTTTTGTAGTTAAATACGTAAAATAAAGTTAAAAAAAGGAAACTGAAAAGTCACTGGCATATGGCTCATTACTGATATAAAATCAGGTGTTTCAAAAGCTCAATTTTATATTGTGCAGAAGATGACATCTTAACAAAGAAAAGAACAATGTTAACTGACCCAGCTGCAAAGTACATTCTAGAGGACATCTTGATATTTGGAAAACTATTATGACTTTTCAGTTAATCTTAACTCCTCTGTGAGCTGAAACTTTAAATCTGACTTTCCCATCAAAATATTTAAAAAGCATTTTTGATGATTAAGAAAAAATCTATAACTGATAGATCAAGAGCAGGGAACTTTCCCTACTATATTAGACTGTGGTGTCTGACCAGATATAATAATGATCCCTTACAATTATATGTCTCTTTGCGGTTTTAAAGTAGTCTACATATGTACACCTGTGTGTATATGTATATATTTATACATATAATTTATTAATAACATACTACTTGGGTAATTTAACTTCAATATTATACTGCATAATCATGAAACCAATCCAATAAGATAGTCAATGTTTGCATTATTTGTGATACTTGACAGGAGGGCTCAGGAAGTTGAAGTGACTTATGTAAGTATACAAAATAATAATAGAACTGATAGCATTATCTCAATATTATAGTTCCCAGTCTTTTTTGACATTAATATGTTCTTGCCCTATTAACTACCTAATTGTCTTTCATTTACCAGGAATTTATTGAGTATTCACAATGTGTAATCCATCATTTGTGGAAAAACAAAGACAAAACATGATTCTTATCTTTAAAGAAATTTACTAAAGTAATTTATTTGGGGTCATTGTTATTAAAAGAATATCAACATCTGGAATGATTGGTGAAAACAGAGAAATACACCAGTAAAAGTGATGGTTTATGGGAGGAAGTAATAATCTCTGCAAGGCTGGAATAAGATTTTTCAGAGGGAAGGCAATTGAATGAGGTGTTGAAGAATGAGAAGATGTTTCCTTTATGAAGGAAAGCAGAAGGATTTTCCATTTACACAAGAATCAGCATGGTTTTATGAAGCAGCCTGGGGTCTACAGAACTGTCAGTAATTCTCTGGCTGGCTGGACAAATAGGAAGAGGCTGGTAATGAAGGCCCTTCTCTTACAAATTATTTAGAAAGCAATATACTCAGAGGATTTCAGAACTAGAGGAGATCATTGAGATCACAGAGTCCAATTTCTTTATTTTACCCATGAGGAAATCTAAGCTCCTGGAAAAGAAAAAATTAACCTACCAAAGATTAAACTAGTTCGAAGAGTAGAAAAACTGATCCACTGAGCAGGGATTGCTTTACTCCAGTCTGAGAATCAAGCCTTTTGGTGCCTGCATATTTCTAAGGAGATGAGGAAAAACTAGATGAAGACAATGTGTGTGAAGTAGAAATTTTTAAAAATCCTACTGATTTTGAATTCTTGAGTCTTAGGGAAATAACCAGATATTCTGCTTCAGGTTAAGTAGATTCTACTACACAGAGGACCAGTATATTAACATTTTTTTGTATTTACACTAAAGAGATTGGGTAGCAACTATTTAAAAGAGTACACTTCACCCCCACATTGGAAAAGAAAATCAAAAATTAACTCATGACTTAAAACCATTCAGTTTCTAATCATCTTCTAATACCTTTAAGGGCAATTCAGTTGCTAGGAATTCTCAAGATGCCATTATTATCATTATGCTGAATTATTTACAAACTTGTATCAAAGCATCTGATTAAATTGCTTTGGTCTTCTGTAAAATTCCTCTGATCTTTGGCAATCATTACTTATTTACAGCTTCCATAATTTTCCCCCTTTGCAAAAAAAAAAAAGTTTCTTAACTATAGCTAAAAGGCACTATTTTACTTTGACAGTGAAAACTATCTCCAAAATGAAAAAAGTTAAAATGAAAAACTATAGTCTCTAAGATTTAGAAGCAAGATTTTCTGTGAAAAGCAGATTATCTAAACAGTTTCTTTCCCTGAGAGAGATATTCATAATATTTACTGTAAAGTATAAATATTAGGTTTTTTGCTTCGTGTGAACTATTTGTAGGTAGAGTAAATATAATTCTTTAAAAATAAAACTAGGATAATAGCAACAGTTAATGTTTACATTTACCAAAATCCATGAGAAAATGTTAGAAAATTAAATAAAAATTTCCCATATGACTGGAAAAACTGTTCAATGTGATTTTGAACTGAAATTGGCTGTAGTTTCATACTGTGGCTTTAAACAGAACAGGTCTATGTTTAACATGGATGTTTTCTTAAAACTTGGGGTTGAGTAAGTTTGTACAAGAAAAATTGATACTGAATGTTCTGCTTTACATATTGATCTGTAGCAACCAATCTGTCTTTAGCTTAGAACTATCTACTATTCCCCTAGCAGCCTCAGACAACACCGTAGATAAATAACAATGAACTGTTTGCTTGTTTATTTGTATGTGTAATTTACTGGTGTTGCTAAAGACTCAGAAAGTCTTTGCAAGATTAAATTTTTTAAAAAGAGTTAAATAAAAATATAAATGACAACTACAGTTTGGAATATTTTACTCAAAGGGAAAACCAGGTTTTTCCAGGATATAATTAATCTCAGAAATTAAGATGTTTTTGCTGACTACTTTTTTAATATGTATAACTTTCAGACCACTATGTACAATAGTGTATTTTATTAACATTTGGTTAAAACTGACCTTGGAATATTTGGAGATATGTGAGGTTTTTGATAGGGATAATTAACAAAAGTAAGCAATGAACTATGAATCAAAGTCTACAAATGCAGACAACAGTGCAAAATGGGAGTTATGCTGTAGTACTTTCTATTTCATCCCTGCTCCTTGCCTGGGAAGGAGACACATACCGTGGCAGAACCAGCACTCAGATGGAAGGCACTGAATATAAATCCAGTTTTGTATTTAATTAGTAATTAGATTTCAGGTAATTGGATTGAACTCTCGGAGTATATCTGTTCCTCTATAACTTGGAGACTTCTACTTCTAATAATAGATAATATCCTATGAAGTTGATATTATTATTAGCTCCATCATAAAGATGAATAAACTAAGGCACAGAATAAATGTTGATACTGATTTTCCTACCAAGGCTGAGCATGTGCTCTTAGACACTGACATCCTGACATCCTGGAAGAGCTATTAACTTGAACTTGTTTGTTGATTATATATTATAAGAGCTTGGTCAATTACAAAAGCACATTCCAAATGCATCATGGATTATTTTTTTATTTTCTAAATGGCAAGATCATTTTGCTCATAAAAATCTGTATCTGGAAGGGTGATATCTGAGTGAAATCTCTAGTCTAGTTAATTTTAGCATCAGTACCACTTCCTCATTTTGATATGAAAGGTGTTACCACTGAAGAAGGAAGGGTACATGAAACTTCCCTACTATTGCTTTTGCAACTTCTTATGAGTTTATAATTATTTCAAAATAAAAGGTTTAAAAAGGAATCAACTTTCCACAGTGTCTTTTTAGAGAAGCACACAAGATATTCTATTGACATATAGAAAAGACAATGTTAGAACCTCTATTTCTTTTTGTTCTTTACCTATTCAAGATTTTGTGTGTTTATTTTATAATGTGCATAATGCAGTGGAGAAAATATGTACAAGTGTAGAATTTCATATATATTGGATATTCTTGATTATTTTATGGATGTGTTATGAAAAAATCATAGACTTCTGGTTTAAGGTATAGAAGAAAGAACAGGTATTTGGAAGCCAGATTGGGATTAAAATTCAAACTCTTTCACTTATTTAATAAATGATTCCATTTCCTCATTTAACTAAAAAATATAATTACAGTACTACTTTTTCTGGAATTTATGTGAGAAGATTTATGTTTTGTGCCCAGCATATAAGAGTTCAATAAATGTTAGTTAGCTTCTCCCTCCCTTTGAGAAAACTAAGTTTTCTACGTATTTATTTTCCTTATCTCTCCTGTATAAAAAGTAGTTGGAGAACCTGGAGGTAATTAAAGAGGATTGTGTCTCTACAATATCTTTAAAATTAACTAAAATTTTCAAATAGCATGGAATTCCCACTTTGGGTAAATCATTATTCTTGGCCTGAGTTACAATGCCTTTGCATAGTCTCAATATTTTCCTCCCCCCACAAAAAACACAATTATTTTAAGGGAGAGAAAAGAAAAATAAATAAATTTTTGAAAGATTTTCTTTTAGTTTTCCAATCTTACCATCTTATTTAAGAATGGCTGGAATTAATTGGGTACCATGTCAAGTTTTAAAAGAGCTAAGTTTTATAATGTAATTGTATTTATATACTTACTCCTGTACTGACTTTGAGCACTGTCAAGTTGCTTTTCTAGGTTGATGAAGATAAAACTTCAAATTTGAATTCAGTATTTTCATTTATGTCTTATTTACCCTAGTAAATGACAATATTTTAGTTTCATTTGTCAAGTTAAGTGCCAAACCATTTTTTGATGAAAATTTTCTAATCAATGATAACAGCTTTGGTGCAGAAAGGGATAGACTTTCCTAATATTGGTATCCTCATAAAAATTACATGTTTTTTTTTCTTTTTGCATTTTCCCACAATCTTAGAATTAGTTTGGAGGAATACGAGTACCTCTCACCAATGAAGAGTGAGCAGAATGAACGTGTGTCACTTCTGGGCTAAAGTCAATTAAAAGCTGCTGTGCTTTATGCTCCAGGCTCCTCTACAGCTGAAGAGGCAATGGGCTTCAGATGGCATGGCTACAAGAAGGAGGAGGACCCGCCACCCACATCACACATCATCTCAGGACAGGAGGTAAACTACTAAGATTTTAGAGGTTGATTTATGTAGCAGGTAGCTACCTTGATTTATACAGTGGCTTGGCTGTTGTAAAATTTATATTTTTGAGAAGCCAATTTTACGAACATTTGAAGACTGATTTTAGTTCCTTTCAGGGATTATAGTTAATTGTATGTTTGCATTTTTTTATACTTAATTGTATGTTAAGTGACACTTTTGTTAGAACAAAAATAATGTTTTGAGTTTAGAATGTAATGAAAGCTGGGCTGGAGGGAGGAAGCATAATGGCGGAAGAGTAGGGGACCCATGTGTCAATCGGCTCCTGAATTCAGCTAGATATCTATCAAATCCTTCTGAACATCTATGACTTCAACCTGGGATCTAAGAAAATAATTGCTGTAATTTTACAAGTAGAAAATCAACCACTTTTTGCAAGCAGCTTGAAAAGCCTTCAGGGGAAAAAAGCCACACAGAGCAACCTGAAGCAGCTTACACTGAGCCTGGCTCCCTGGCAAGGGACAGTGCAATTCTACCCAGGCAGACACCTAGATTCAGTGCAACAGGCCCCTCCTTCAGAAGACCAGCAGGAACATTAGTCAAATACCAAGTTTATGGGTCACGCAGAACTGAAAAATTCCTGTGCGGGGGGAAAATAGTATATAAAATTTGAAGTTTTTTTTCCCATGAGTCTTTAGTCTTTCAGTTAAAAATTTTTTTTTCTTCTTTTTGACTAGTTTCTTATTTGAGCAACTTTGTTTTTAAGTCTTTTTTTAATTTTCATTGTTACACTTATATTTTATACATATATTCTTAATTTATATGTATGTATGTTTTTCTTTCTTTGCAATTTTGGGCTTTAGTGTCTTCTTTGCAATTTTGTGCTTTGCAATCTTGGGCTTCTAACAAACTGACCATAATATGCCCAGGACAAGGTGGATTGTCCAGTTTTCTCCTCCTGTGAGAGCTTATTCTCCCCCCCCCTTTTTTTTTCCTTCTCTCTTTCAGTTTCTGACCTCTTCAGATTTGTCTAATGTGTATTTCACTGAAGTTGTGGTTGATATTTTTGATTCTGTTCCCTTCCTCATCTATTCTCTGAACAAAATCACTAGAAGGAGAAATTCACAGCAAAAGAAAGAACCAGGGGTAATACTCTCTGCCATAGATCTAATTGTTATGGATATAAGTAAAATGTCAGAAATTGAATTCAAAATAATGATTATAAAGTTACTAGCTGGGCTTGAAAAAAGCATAAAAGAAATTAGAGAATCTCTTAGTGCAGAACTAAGATCTAATCAGGACAAAATTAAAATGTTTTAACTGAGATACTGTCTAAAATGTATGCTCTAAGAGCTAGGGTAGATGAGGCAGAAGAGAGTCAGTGACACAGAAAACAAAATGATGGAAAGGAAGGAAGCTGAGGAAAAGAGAGAAAGACAACTAAAAGACCATGAGGGGAATCTTTAGGAAATCAACAATACCATAAAGCAAAAACAATATTAGAATTATTGGAGCCCCAGTGGAAGAAAAAAGAGAGGGATAGAAGGTATATTTGAGCAAATAGCTGAGAAATTCCCCAATCTGGGGAAGGAAACAGGCATTCAAGTCCAGGAGGTCCAGAAAACCCCCCATCAAAAGCAATAAAAGTAGATCAATACCCCAACATATAATAGTGAAGCTTGCAAATTTCAGATAAACAAAAAATCCTGAAAGCAGCTCAAGACAAGAAGTCTTTAACATACAAGAGTAGGAACATTAGACTGATAGCAAACCTATCCACCAAGACCTGGCAGGTCAGAAAGCACGGTATGATATATTCATGGTGCAAAATGAGAAAAACATGCAGCCAAGAATACTTTATCCAACAAGACTGTCATTCAGAATGGAAGGAGAGATAAAAAGCTTTCAGGGCAAACAGAAACTGAAAGGATTTATGTTCACTAAACCAGTCTTGCAAGAATTAAGAAAGGGGATCCTGTAAGCAAAGAGAACTCAAAACAACAGAGACCAAAAGAGAACAAAGACAATCCGCAGATATGGGGACTTTACAGGTAATATAATGGCACTAAATTAAATTTGTATCTTTCAATAGTTGCTCAGAATTTAAATGAGCTAAATGCTCCAATCAAAAGACACAGGGTATTAGATGGATAAAAAAGGAAGGTCCATCTATATGCTGCCTACAAGAGACTCATTTTAGACCCAAAGATACTTCTATTTGAAACTTAGGGGGTGGAAAACCATATCTCATGTTAATGGACATCAAAGGAAAGCTTGGGTAGCCATCCTTACATAAGACAAATTAGATTTTAAGCCAATGACTGTAATAAAGGGATGAGGAGGGACACTATATCATACTTAAAGGGTCTATCTATCAAAAAGATCTAAAAATTATAAATATTTATGGTCCTAACTTGGGAGCAGCCAATTATATAAACCAATTAATGGCAAAATTAAAGAAACACATTGCTAATAATACAATAATATTATGGGACTTAAACCCCCACTCACAGCAATGGACAGATCATCTAAGTAGAAGATCAACAAGGAAACAGGGCTTTAAATGATACACTGAACCAAATGGACTTCACAGATATCTACAGAAGATTCCATCCTAAAGCAACAAAATACACATTCTTCTCAAGAGCACAAGAACATTCTCTAGAATAGATCACGTACTGGGTCACAAGTTAGGTCTCAACTGGTACCAAAAGACTGGGATAATTCCCTGTATATTTTCAGACCACAATGCTTTGAAACTTGAACTTAATCAAAAGAAGAAATTTGGAAGGAACTCAAATACTTGGAAGTTAAAGGGCATCCTACTAAATGAATGGATCAACCAGGAAATTAAAGAAGAATTAAAAAAAAAAATTCCTGGGGTGTCTGGGTGGCTCAGTGGGTTAAAGCCTCTGCCTTTGGCTCAGGTCATGATCTCAGGGTCCTGGAATCGAGCCCTACATCAGGCTCTCTGCTCAGCAGGGAGTCTGCTTCCCCCTCTCTCTCTGCCTGCCTCTCTGCCTACTTGTGATCTCTCTCTATCTCTGTCAAATAAATAAATAAAATCTTTTTTTAAAAAATTCCTGGAAATAAATGAAAATGAAAACACAACTGTTCAAAACCTTTGGGATGCAGCAAAGGTGGTCCTAAGAGGGAGGTACATATCTATACAAATCTTTCTCAAAAAATTTGAAAAACCTGAAATACACAATCCAACCTTATACCTAAAGGAGCTAGAGAAAGAACAGCAAATAAAGCCTAAGCCAGGTAGGAGAAGAGAAATAATAAAAATTTGAGCAGTGACCAAAAGAATAGTAGAACAGATCAATGAAACTATAAGCTGGTTCTTTAAAATAATTAAGAAGATTAATAAACCCTGAGCCAGACTTATCAAAAAGAAAACAGAAAGGACCCAAATTAATAAAATCATGAATGCAAAAGGAGAAATCATGACCAACACCAAGGAAATACAATTCTTTTTTTTTTTAAAGATTTTTTTTTTGAGAAAGAGAAAGTGAGAGAGAGCATGAGAAGGGAGAAGGTCAGAGTGAGAAGCGGACTCTCCCTGGAGCTGGGAGCCCAATGTGGGACTCGATCCCGGGTCTCCAGGACCGTGACCAAAGCCAAAGGCAGTCGCCCAACCAACTGAGCCACCCAGGTGCCCCAAGGAAATACAATTCTAAGAACATATTATGAGTAAAAAATATGCCAACAAATTAGGCATCCTGGAAGAAATGGATACATTCCTAGAGCTTTATAAACTACCAAAACTGAAATAGGAAGAAATAGAAAGAAACAGACCCATAACCACAAGGAAATTGAAGCAGTAATAAAACATCTCCCAACAAACAAGAGTCGAGGGCCAGATGGCTTCCCAGGGAAATTCTACCAAACATTTAAAGAACTAATACCTATTCTCCTGAAGCTGTTTTTAAAAATATAAAGGGAAGGAAAACTCTGAGACTCGTTCTATGAGGCCAGAATTACCTTGATCCCAAAACCAGAGACCCCACCAAAAAGGAGAATTACAGACCAATATCCCTGATGAACATGAATGCCAAAATTCTCACCAAAATGCTAGTCAATAGAATCCAACAGTATATTAAAAGGATTATTCACCACTATCAAGTGGGATTTATTCCTGGGCTGCAAAGGTGGTCCAACCACCTTTGATTTGCAAATCAATCAACATGAGACGTCATATTAATTAAAAAAAAAAGGACAAGAACCATATGATCCTCTCAATTGATACACATCTTTAAAGACAAAGGAAACAAAGGCAAAAATAAAATATTGGGAGTTCATCAAGATAAAAAGCTTCTCGGTACAGCCACTCTGGAAAACAGTATGGAGGTTCCTCAAAATGCTGAAAATAGAGCTACCCTATGATCCAGCAATCGCACTACTGGGTATTTACCCTAAAGATACAAATGTAGTAATACAGAGGGGCAAATGCACCCGAATGTTTATAGCAACAAGGTCTACAATAGCCAAACTATCTATCTATCTATCTATCTATCTATCTATCTATCTATCTACCTATATACATATATACAATGGAATACTATGCAGCCATCAAGAGAAATGAAATCTTGCCATTTGCAACAACGTGGATAGAACTAGACGGTATTATGCTAAGCAAAATAAGTCATCAGAGAAAGATAATTATCACATCATCTCTCTGATATGAAGAATTTGAGAGGCAGGGTGGGGGGTTGTGGGGGGTTGGGGAAAGAAATGAAACAAGATGGGATGGGGAAGGAGACAAACCATAAGAGACTCCTAAACTCACAAAACAAACTAAGGATGGCTGGGAGGTGGGGGGGTAGGGATAGGGTGGCTGGGTTATGGACATTGGGGAGGGTATGTGCTATGGTAAGTGCTGTGAAATGTGTAAGCCTGACGATTCACAGACATGTACCCTGGGTCAAATAATACATTATATGTTAATTAAAAAATAAATTAAAAAAAAAGATAAAAAGCTTCTCTTCATCAAAGGAAACAGTCGACAAAATTAAAAGACAACCTACAGAATGGGAAAAGATATTTGCAAATGACATATCAGATAAAGGACTAGTATTCAAGATCTATAAAGAACTTATCTAAAACAAATGGTAGTACAGCCACTCTGGAAAATAGTATGAATGTTCCTGAAGAAGTTTAAAAGAGAGCTACCCCATACCCAGCAATTGCACCATTTACCCAAAAGATATAGATGTGGTAAAATGAAGAGGTTTATAGTAGTAATATCCACAACAGCCAAACTGTGGAATAGGCTGAGATGTCCATCAACAGATGAATGGGTAAAGAAGATGTGGTATATATGTATACAATGGACTGTTACTCAGCCATCAGAAATGATGAATATTTACCATTTATGTCAACGTGGATGGAACTGGAGGGTATTACATGGAGCAAAATAAGTCAACCAGAGAAAGACAATTATCATATAGTTTCACTCATTGTGGAATATGAGAAACAGTGCAGAAGATCATAGGGGAAGGGAGGGAAACTGAATGGGAAGTCATCAGAGAGGGAGACAAACCATGAAAGACTCTTAACTTTAGGAAATAAACTAAGGCTTGTTGGAGGGGAGGTGGGTAAGGGGTTGGGTAACTGGGTGATGGGCATTAAGAAGGGCATGTGAAGTGATGAACACTAGATGTTATATGCAACTGATGAATTATTGAGCTCTACATCTGAAACAAATAATGTACTATATACACACACACACACACACATATATATTGCCTAATTGAATTTAAATTAAAGAAAAGAAGATAATGAAAGCTGGACTATTTTTAAAATTTGTTTTTAATTATCAGTAAAAATGGTGTCACTCAAAACTCAACTCTATGTACCACCCTTCTTGCTCAGAGACCTGCTAAAAATCTCCAGATCACCCAAACTGAGAACAGAGCATCACAATGAAGAGGGATTTTGTATATATTAGTTATTTTCCACTTAAGATGAATTGTTTTCTCTAAATAAATATGAATCTATGGATGCTCTATGATAATCTTGATTTTATTTATTTATTTGATAGAGAGAGCACAAGCAGGGGGAGAAGAACAGACTCCCCACTGAGCCAGGAGCATGATGCAGTACTCCATCCCAGGACCCCAAGATCATGACCTGAGCTGAAGACAGATGCTTAACTGATTGAACCACCCAAGTGCCCTTACGAGTTTTCTGATGTGACCACCAAAGCTGTGCAATAAGTCTATTAAAAAAATGTTCTCGTATAGCTATAGTGGTATAGTGTACTTGAAGACAAAACATAATCTTTTCATACTATTATGAAAAAAATGCTGCTTCAAGGTGAAAACAGCAAAATCTATCCCTATCCCCAAAAATCCACCCCAGGAAGTAAACGTTTTAAACTCAATGACAGGTAGAAATTGCTTTCCTAGGCAACTAAACAAACAAACAAACAAAAAATATATTTGTGTATATATATATATATTTTTCTCTATAGCTCTAGAAACATTTTTGGGGTTTATAAATTTTAGACTCATCAGAAAACTAGATGGATAACTAGTCTTCACAAAGAATACTTAATATTTAAAGTCAGTTGTTATGAATGATAACTAATGAAATACCAGTTAAATCTTTTATAGTTCAAAAACAGGTGAAAAAGGGTCCTTGTCCAAAGGGAAAGTTCAGGAAGTTCTCTAGAAAATAATTTAAATTGAGATACATTCTCTTTACCAAATCTGCCCAGCTCTCCATGGTAAACATTCTGAGACTTTTGTAAATAGTCAAGGAACCTCTGATGCTCCTAAGCAATCAAAACCTCAGCTATGCACCTGATTCCAAATAAAGGTGATCTACATAGAGAACAGCCAAATAACAGTAAATATCAGGATACAAGTTTTGAAAGCATGACTTTTTTAGAATTAAATGGTAGTGGCTGGCCCATTTTCTTCATTACTCATTACCTATTCAGTTTCAGAAATAATAAATACAAACCAACTATATTCAGATTGAAGAAAATAAGGGATATCTCTTTTTCTACTTTTAAGCAAATTTAGCAGAAGGAAATATTATGGAATTTAATTTTTAAGAATGTACCTCTTTTTAATATTTATTCTAACACTAGATTAGGCATAATTTTAATTTATAATAGAGAATCAAACAACTTGAATGTTTAGCTACATATTTCACTGCTGAGGCTCAATTTCAGTGAAGTACCATAAAGTAACACTGGCTAACTTAAGCAAAAGAAACCTACTAGGGGGATATTGGTAGCTCACAAGCCAACTGAACTCCAAGTTAAAGAAAAATGGTCAAAATACAAGGGACATCTGGAAGTTTAGTCAGCAGAAACTACAACAATGATCTAATAGAACAAATAATTTGGTGAGAACCCTGCATGTGTGAAGACTGACCTCAGCCTGAAGGGCACCTATTTATTTTGCTTTGCATCATTGCTTTAATTATGGTAAAAGCTGTCTAGCTGGCTTAACTCATAGCATATCCTGCTCTCTGAATGAACTAATATTCTAATTGGTTTGGAGTGTTAGTGTGTGTGTGTGTGTGTGTGTGTGTGGATGTGGGTGTGGGTATGTGTATGAGTGAGAGAGAGGAAGAGGGAGAGAGAGAGAGAGACTGGCCCAACATACTCCACCCTTTGATTACCTAACAATATTCTTTTTTTTTTCCTTAAGATTTTATTTATTTATTCGACAGAGAGAGGGATCACAAGTAGGCAGAAAGGCAGGCAGAGAGAGAGGGGGAAGTAGACTCCCAGCTGAGCAGAGAGCCCCATGAGGAGCTCAATCTCTGGACCCTGAGATCATGACCTGAGCCGAAGGCAGAGGCTTTAACCCACTGAGCCACCCAGGCGCCCCAATTACCTAACGTTCTTATAAACTCTTCTACACGCTTGCATATCTAAAAGGGACTCTGTTTAATAAAAAGCAAAAAATTACTTTAACAGCTAAAATTACATTTCCTTGGTTTGTTTCTGTATTATTCAAGTCCAAAGAGCTATTCTTCCAGTAGTGATATCCTGTGTATCTAGTATTATTGTGCAGTAAGTGGAATATCCATCCTCCTACCTTAGCCAGCAAGAAAACACACATTTAATTTTAAATGCATGGATTAAGCTTATCAATGAGAAAGAAGAGTCTTGAGAAATAGGTAAATATAATTCATAGTTCTTACAGAGATAAATTTCCTATTAATATTACACAAAAAATATTTCTTATTGAGAGACACTCCCAAATTGTTTAACACCATCTTGAATAAGACCCATATATTCCTTTAGAGGATGGTTCACTCTTCACCTAAATTTTATACTACATTAATACTGTTTTTTCCTCAATGAAGCACTTGTCCATTAACCTTTCCCCTGATCATTTATTCTTAAGTTAACTAGAATATTCAATTATTGATCATGTAATTTCCTTAGTGCCTAGAAGAACTGAAACTCTTTTCTTAAAACAATGTTAGGTTAATCAATAAGTAATGTTCAAGTTGACATGAGATAGCCTGTCTTAGCAAGGATTTTTCAGTGGGGGCCATCCCTGACACAGTTCTATTTTCACTCTATGTGTACTAGATAAATGGCTAGACAAATAATAAACAAACAAACAAACAAGCAAACTGGGTTCAGCCACCACTTCCATGCTGATGTCTTTTAATTCCATAACCAAGATTGCATCTTCTTTCTGGGACTTTAAAGTTACACTCCCAACCGCACCCTATCCATTCTCCAAGCTCTTTCAAAGTCAATATATTAAAAAGAGAATTTATCTACTCCTTTCTAAATTTTTGGTTTTCTAGAATGTATTTTTATATTAGTCACTAGAATCATTATTGGACAAGACACATTTATTAGAAATTTGGAAGTTATCTAAGACTCTTCATCTTTATTCTTCATCAAATTATATCCAATTCATCAAATCAAATTTCTCTTAACTTTTAAATATTCTTTGAATCTTTCTTCTGTTTTTCAAACATTATCTTTAACTTAATTCAATAGTAAATATAATAGTTAACTTTCAAATTTCATTTTTCATATTTCAAATCCATTCTCCATTTTTTTTCGCTAGAGTGAATTTTTAATAACTCATTCAAGAAGGTATGCTCCTCTTAAAATTTTTCAGTGGTACTCCCTTGCGTTAAAAAACAAATTTAGAACTTTTTGGAATGGCATATAAAAATCTTTATAAAATAGCCCATGTCTAACATTCTAGCTTTCTTTCCCATCATCACTATATACTTCCTTTTCTTTTAATTGTAACAACCAGCTTGGATCCTACAATATGCCCTGTTCTCTTTTACTTTTGATGTCTTTGTTCATTATTTGTCCTTTCTTTAAAATCACATAGGTAACTTTTTCCTTCAGTGTGTCTGCATCATTTGGAGATTACAGGGTGAGATTGGCATTCTCTTTTGTTCTCTTTCTTCTATATTACACTGGTTGTTCAGTGCCAGGAGTCTTTTTCAACTGAATGTCATTAAGATCAATCACAACATATGAATGAACTTTCACAACAGAATAACACCAGCATGAAAATAGTAATATTAATAAGCATTCACTGAATTCTTACTAAGTAAATATTGGGCTTATGGTTTGTATGTATCATGTCAAGTATCCCCATGAGAATAAACTGACAGTTGTTACTACTGACAACCTCTCTGTTTGCCTTTATTTGAATTATTCAGCAGAATTTAGCAAAGGTGATCACATTCCTCTCTTGAAATACTTTTTTCATACCAGTTTCTAGACAAGACTTGCTGTTGTTGCCATTCCTTCTTTCCTGGAATGTACATGCTCTCTTGCTCTCTCTCGCACTCTCTCGCTCTCTGCTACTTTATTTTTACTATTATATTACAGAGTATATAAGGACTTGTTTATTACACATTCTCTCTATTTTCCAATCACTTCCTGGGGGATTTTACTCAGTCTTACGGCTTTAAGCATATTTGAAATGTTGGTGATTTCCATATGTTTGTTCCAACATCAACCTTTCAAGTTAACTTCAGACTTGAAGTTGAAAATCCAGCAATTTACACAATTTGCACAAAGTCTTTACTTACATAGCTGACAAGCATTTCAAACACTACATGTCTGACAAGAAACTTTTCATTTTTAACCCCTTAATCTGATTTTCTGTAGTCTTTTGTATCTCAATGAAAGACAACTTCATTTTTCTAGCTTTCTCAGCACAAAACTTAGAATTATTTTTCATTAACTCTTGTTACTTAACTATCCTGATATATCTAGAAATTTTATTGTTAATAGCTTCTCAATATTCAGAATTAATTTACTGCCCACCACTCACTTCCTTCCACCTTAAATTTTTACAATAGTCATTATCACTTCTTACCTGATTATTAGAATAGCTTTTTATTCCAACTTATAGTCTTACTGCCAAAATCTACACTCCACACAGCAAGAGTAGTCCTTTTAAATTTTAAGTCAAATAATGCCATTTTTCTGCCTAAATTCTCAGTTATACCCAAAGCAAAAGCAATATGCTTGCTAAAAACTAGAACTTGGGACAAGAACTCACCTCGCCTTGCTATTCTGATCTCTATTTTTTTTATTCTTTCACTCCCTCATCTTAAGCCACATTGGCTTCTTAGTTGTTCCTGAAAAAGCTAAGCGACACCCTTACTGACTCATGGGCTTTACATCTGCTGTTCCCTCTCCCAAATATTTAGTTGCTGCCTTTAGGTCCCTACTCAAACACCACCTTATAAGTACAGTCTCCCATGCCTTCCAACTACATTAAAACAACCTGTAAGTACCTATTGCTATATTTTACCTTTCATTTGCTCTCCCTCTTAGGCTACTTTCTTTTTTCCTATAACACTTAACATTTTGTGGTATATTATATATTTTTTATCTGTTTGTTATCTGTGTAGCTCTACCCCATCATCATTATTACAATTTAAGTTCCATGAGACCCAGTTATTTGAACTTTTCTGTGAGCTCTTCTCTCTGCTGAGTTAAGCACAGCATATGGCAACTGGAATGCGACTGTGGTGAGCACTTTCACTGCCTATGAAAGCCAATGTATTCTTCTATCACATGGGATTGTTCTTTCCTAATACTCTGAAGTTAAGGGTGGACATATCACATACTTTATCAAGAAAATGTGAGTGAAAATGCTAAATATTATTTCTAGGTGGCTGCATTTAATTGTTGATTCTTGACTCCTCTACATCCTTTTCCTCCTTGTGTGAAGGTCTTGGAAGTTCATTTTCATAAGGAGTTGCCGAAAGATTGCAGCAGGCCAGAATGCTGAATATACACACTGAGGATCCAGAATGGATTTGCAGGACAGGGAAGTACTTGTGGTGTGTAGCCACTGAGCGTTAGGGAGTATATTACCACAGAATCACTGATCCTATCCACAGGTGTCACATTCAGTAAGGATGTGTTGAGTGAATGAATAAATGATCCCTATTTTGAAAAAAAAAAAAATGATCCCTATTTTGAAGAGGTGGAAGCAAAGTCACAGTGAAGGTATGTTATTAGCCAAGGGTTGTCAATGGCAACCTGGAGTCAAAGCCAGGCCACACGTAATATTTAAAACATGCAGCAATCATTTTAAGCAAGAGAGATAAACTGTTTATTTTATAGTTACCTGTAATATAAATCAGTGACAAACAGATGATAATCCAATAACTGACTTAAAACAATGTTGACAAGGACACACTACAGGAAAAATATCTGGTCTTCCTAAGCTTTCTTCTTCATATTCTGAAATCATATGAAAGTAAATGTCTAGGATTTTGTTATCTTAGTGAACTAAAGAATAGTTCAGTGCCATGAGGTTTAGTTCAGTACTAATAATTCTGTCTTTAAAGGTCAATGCAACATGCATTAGGCAGTACTCTGTTTTCTATATCTAAGTTTTTTGATAGAATGGATTGCACATAATTATTTCTCATACAAGCATTTAATAATAATTATTTGAGATTAAGTTCCAGATATTGACAAAAGTGTTTGCTTTTTTTAGGAGAAAGCAAAAATTAAGTAAGACAATATATCTCTAACTACGTTAGCTTTCAGCTCTTGAAGCGAAATACAGTATATAATTATAGAAAGGAAGGCTCTCGGTGATATTTACACCTTTCTTTATTTTAGATTCCAGGAGTCTCTTCTTCTCTTTCTCTCTCCTTTCTTTTCTTAAAAATCTCTAATTGACTTTCTTTGGACTACATCCATGGTTGTAAGACCTTGAAGCCTATCTCAAAGTTAATATACTATTCCTTCCAAAAGAATTGATAGTTCAAAATAAATAAATAGAAAAATATCATTAAAGTAAATTCTTTTTTTTTTTTTTAGAGGGTGACAGAGGGAGAGGAAAAGAGAGAATCTTAAGCAGAACTTTATCTCACAACTCTAAGATCATGACTTGAGCTGAAATCAAGAGTCACTTAACCAACTGAACCACCCAGAAGCCCCCAAAGTAAACTTTTATTAGACCCCCAAATAAAAGGTGTTATGATTTGGTATGTTTCATTTTACCTGCTATAATTACTATATTAATGTTTTATTTATAATATGTTTTTATTTTCTTTTATATGTCAGTAGAGAATTATTGGAAAACACAAAAAAGGGGAAAAAGAAACAATTCTTAAATATTATAGGCTGTTTCATATTATCTTACTATATAGCATTTATAAGACTTTTAAACTATTTCTTCCTTCTCTCTCATTTTAACAGTTTTTTACTTTGAGAAAGTATGGGGAAGAGGATTTCATTATAGGCCTCTAAGACATAATGGCAGTTGATCATTCATAATGTTGATTTTTAGCAACTTATGAATCTATTGATTAGCCTATTTGGCATTTAAACCAACAATGTAATATTTCTTTTTTTTTTAATTTATTTATTTATTAGGAAAGAGAGAGTGAGAGAGAGCAGGTCAGAGTGAGAAGTGGACTCCCCATGGAGCTGGGAGCCCGATGCGGGACTCGATCCCGGGACTCCGGGATCATGACCTGAGCCGAAGGCAGTCGCTCAACCAACTGCGCCACCCAGGGGCCCCTTTTTTTTTTTTTTAATTAATTTATTTATTAGGTGTAATATTTCTATTACCTAACATTTTCATAAATCTCTGACCATTTTGTAATTACAAATATTCTGTCTAAATAATTTTTAATACTATTCCAATAATATAACAAATATCCCAAGTTCTATGAACTTGTTCCATCTATTCACATGTATCTAAAAAAAACCTTTATTTTCATACTCCAGAAGATTTACAGGCATTCCTTTAAAGGTTTTACTCAACAATTTCACATTAGGGAGTCAACAACAACATAAAACTTTTCATTTTTTATCCTACCTTTGGTTTACTTATACATATGGTTTTAAATTCATCCAATAATCACAACCAGTCCTTTGATAAAATTGTCCAATCATCTCCTCATTGATGTTGGTAGATTACTCAAAACTAATCATGTGTACAATATTCCTTGAGATTGACATGCTCATCAGTTGTGTGTGTACATATTGGATCATTTAGTATTGTCTGGATATAAAATCCTGAACTTATAGTTGATTATCTTTTAAATAATGCTTCATTCTTCTTTTGAATTTAATGTTGTTGTAGAAATGTTTGATGTCAAATTGACTTTCTATCCTTTTTAAGTGATTTAGTCTTTGTGCTTAGAGGCACGGGGGACCTTTTTTTTCTTTGAAGCCCTATTTTACTGGGATATTTCTCAAGTGGACTAGATTAGCTTTTTTCAGGTATAACGTACACACTTCCTATATGCAGATTTTCTTATTCAGAGACATAAATTCTTATTCTAGAAAAAAATAAATTTTACATTTATTGGACCATTTAATGTACTTTTTTTCTTTTTACATCCCAATTTTGATTCAGGTTTCTTGGTTCTTTTCAAATTGAACCTCTATATTTCTTACTATCACTTACTCTATTTTTATTACATTCTATATTCCACAGTTTATTTAGTCTTCAGTTTCTTTCCAAAGTTTTATAGTATCACATTTTCTGATTACTTAAACTTCTCTTCTGTGCTTTTTATTTACATTTCTATTATTATAATGATATAATTATAATATATAATATTTATGTTATAATTGTATATATTCCACTTATTTACCATATTAACAATATACTTATAATAACATAAAATATATAATTATAATAATTTATTATTATAATTGCTTATTTCACAGCAATTTGGTATATTAGTAATTATTAGTCAATTAATTTTTATTCATGTTGAAATACAAGAAGATAAATAACTTGCTCAGGCTATACCAAGTAAGCATGAGAGCTAGAACTCACACTTAGGTAACACAGTTTCAGAAGCTGCCCGCTCATTTAAACAATATATCAACATCTCTATCTCTCTCATGTTTTCACCTTCCTCAGATGTTTTCACAATTACATAAAGAAGCCTGCTATAATCTATGAGAGATTAGAGATCATATGGGGAGGATTAAGATGGACAGACTAACCCCAACAATCAACCAGGCAGGTACATGGGACTCTTTAGGACAATCGAGCTGAAGCTGACATTATAACTGACCAAAACAGCATGAATAAGGCCAGCCAGAACCATGCAATGTACAAAATAGATATCCCAGACTGGTTCCTATCCAAAGAGCTAATCCATAGAATAACGAACATATAAATGGTTATTGATTTAAGCCTCTGCATTTTAACATAGTTTGCTCTGAAGCAAAAGATAAATGCTATGATAGGCATTTATATTTGCCTAGAGAAAGATGAGGAAATACGTATAAAAATTTTATACTACCGAAATAAAGGTAGAAAAAAATATTCCATTGATATATGAAAGAGGAAATTGTTAATATATTATAAAAGCAGTATGTCAGGAGAGAATGTTTATTGGCTATTTTCACTATTTCCTTTATGTAGAAATGCCCAAATTGTGGGATCCTGCTTTCATCACGTATTTACTCATTATGCCCAGGGGAACTATCTGGAAGTCACCTGAAAAATAAATGGGTCTGATCAGCAGATAATCTCCATTTTCCATCTTTGAAGTTAGGTAACTTGCAACCATAGTTCCTGTGCCAATCTTCACAATCTTTTCAAGTGCACTTAGAATACTCTCCAGAAACCTCTAGCCAGACTTATCAAGAAGAGAAACCACTCAATTAGATAAAATCACAAAAGAGAAAGAAGTAAGAAACACCATAGAAATACAAACAAGAGAATATTATGAAATATTATACGCCAACAAATTAGACAACCTAGAAGAAATGGGTAAATTCCTACAAACATAGAAACTATCAAAACTGAAAAAGAAATAGAAAATTTGAACAGACCAGTAACCAGCGAAGAAACTGAACCAGTAATCAAAAATCTCCCAATAAATAAGTGTCCAGGATCAGATAGCTTCCCAGTCAAAATCTACCAAACATTCAAAGAAGAGTAATGCTTATTCTTTTCAAACTATTCCAAAAAAATAGAATAGGAAGGAAAACTTCCAAATTCATTCTATGAAGCCAACATTTTCCTGGTACCAAAATCAGATAAGGATACCACTAAAAGAAGAACTTCAGGTCAATATCTCTGATGAATACAGGTGCAAAAATTCTCAACAAAATACTAGCAAACAGAAGTCAGTGATACATGAAACGAATCATTCACCAAAATTAAGTGGGATTTATTTCCAGGATGCAAAGGTGATTCAATATTCACAAATCAATCAACATGATACGTCACATCAATAAGAAAAAGGATAAGAATCACATGATCATTTCAATAGATACAGAAAAAGCATTTCACAAAGTGCAACATCCATTCATGATAAAAGTCCTCAACAAAGTACATTTAAAGGGAACCCATCTCAACATAATAATGGCCATACATGAAAAAAACACAGCTAAAATCCTCCTCAATGGTGAAAAACAGAGATTTTCTCCTAAGGTCAGGAATAAGACAAGGATATCCACTCTCACCACTTCTATTCAACATAGTACTAGAAGTCCTAGCCATAGCAATCAGAAAAGAAATAAGAGAAATCTAAACTGGTAAGGAAGAAGTAAAACTTTCAGTATTTGCAGATGACATGATACTATATATAGATAACCCAAAAAACTCCACCAAAAAACCTGCTAGACCTGATAAACAAATGCAGTAAGGTTGGAAGTTACAAAATCAAACAGAAGTTTGTTGCATTTCTACATACCAATAATGAAGCAGCAGAAAGAGAAATGAAGAAAACACTACCATTTATAATTGCACCAAAAATAATAAGATATTTAGGAATAAGCCTAACCAAAGAGGTGAGAAGCTTGTACTCTGATAATTAGAGAACACTGATGAAAGAAATTCAAGATAACATAAATAAATGGAAAGACATTCCATGCTCATGGATTGAAGGAAAAAAATATTGTTAAAATGTCTATATTATACTACTCAAACAAATCTACACATTTAGTGCAACCCCTATCAAAGTACCAATGGCATTTTTCACAGAACTAGAACAAATAATTCTAAAATTTATAAAGAATCACAAAAGATCCCAAGTATCCAAACAATCTTGAAAACGAAAAGCAAAACTGAAGGCATCATAATTCTGGGCTTCAAATTATATTACAAAGCTGTAGTGATCAAAAGAGTATGGCTGGCACAAAAATAGACACATAGATAAATGGAACAGAATTGAAAACCCAGAAATGGATCCACAACTATATGGTCAACTAATCTTTGACAATGCAGGAAAGAACATCCAATAGGAAAAGGACACTCTCTTCAACAAATTGTGTTGGGAAAATTGGACAGCAACATGCAAAAGAAAGAAACTGGACTACTTTCTTACACCATACACAAAAATAAATTCAAAATGGATGAAAGACCCAAATGTGAGAACTGAAAGCATAAATATCTCTAGAGGAGAACAAACAGGCAGTAATCTTTTTGAAATTGGCTGTAGCAACTTTTTTTCTAGATATGTCTCCTGAGGCAAGGGAAACAAAAGCTAAAATAAGCTATTGGATCTACATCAAAATAAGAACAGTGAAGGAAAAAATCAACGAAACTAAAAGCAACCTATGGAATGGAAGAAGATATTTGCCAATGTCATATCTGATAAAGGGTTAGTATCTACAATATATAATGAACTTATAAAACACCATGCACACAAAATGAAAAATCCAATTAAAAAATGTCCAGAAAATATGAATGGATATTTCTTCAAAGAAGACATCCAGATGGCCAGAGACACATCAAAATATTTTCATCATTATTCATCATGAGGAAAATGCAAATCCAAGCCACAATAAGGTATCACCTTTATTTTAGCCATTCTGGCAGGTAACACCACAAATAAACAACACAAGAAACGATAGGTGTTGGTGAGAATGTAAAGAAAGGGGAACTTTCTTGCGCTGCTGGTGAGAATGCATACTGGTGTGACCACTCTGGATAAAAGTATGGAGGTATCTCAAAAAGTTAAAAATAGAACTACCTTATGATCCAGCAATCACACTACTTGGTTTTACCCAAACAATACAAGAACACTAATCCAAAGGGATACACGCACCCTTATTATTATAGCAGCATTACCAAATTATGGAAGCAGTCCAAGTGTCAATCAATTGGTAAATGGATAATGAAGAAGTGCTATATATATATATATATATATATATACACACACATACACACACACACAATGGGACATTATTCAGCCAATAAAATGAATGAAATCTTGCCACTTGCAATGACATGGATGGAGCTGGAGAGTATTAAGCTAAGTGGAAGAAGTCAGAGAAAGAAGCATACCATATGATCTCATTCACATGTGTAATTTAGGGAACAAAACAAAGGAGCAAAAGGAAAAAGGAGAGTGAGAGACAAACCAAGAAACAGACTCTTAACTGATGGTTACCAGAGGGGAGGTGGATGGAGGGATGGGTGAAAAATGTGATGGTGTTTAAGGAGAGCACTGGTGATGACATACAGCGGAAGTGTTGAACCACCGTATTGTACATCTGACACTAATATAACACTCTATGTTAACTAACTGGAATTAAAATATAAACTGAAAAAAAAAGACCACAGATTTACATAAGCAGTAAAAGGGCAGAATTGTCCTTTGAATTGGAAAAAAAAAAAACAAAAAAGTCATCGTACTCATAGAAACAGAGAGTAGAATAGTGGTTACCTGGGGCTTCAGAGGTGGGGAAAACAGGGTGAGGTTGGTAAAGGAGAGTAAAACTTTTAAGGATGAAAAAGGTCTGAAGATATGATGTATAACATATTGACTATTATTGTTTGTACTGTATTGTATAATTAAAGTTTGCTAAGAGAGCAGAACTTAAATATACTCACACTTACACAAAAGCTAAATATGTAAGGTGATGAAGGTGTGGATTACCTTGTTGGTAGGAATCCTTTCACAATGTATATGTGTATGAAATCATAATGTTATATACTTTAAAAATAAATAATGATAATAATAAATATAAATAAACAATAAAAAGAAATGTGTATTATTTTATTATAATGCACCTTAAAGTAATATAATAACTGAAAACCATATAGTCTGCAAATATAGTCTATGAGAAGTTAATGCCTTTATTATGAAAATTAGTAGTGTCTTGCTAGGCAAAATGGCATATTTTGTTAAATTGATTTTTCAAATTTATCTGGGCAGGGCTTCATTAATTTTCTCTCTGAAATTTTTAGTGGCCAGAACAAGGATCTAAGAAGGTGATCCATTTACTCACATTCTTTATACATCTGAAGAACTTAATGTTTAGAAAGAAATGGAAGATGAAATAAGTGTTTATTCAATTCAATTGTATTTTGGACTACCCTGGAAACCACAAAGAATAGCAATCCAGAGTAACTTAAGTGCAATCGATCTTTTAGATTGGTCACATAACCCCATGACTTTGGTTACTATATAAAGCTGCAGACTTTCCCAAAATATTTTTATATCATCATGTTTCATTTATTTTAGAAAAGGAGGCTATTTCAAGCCAAACTAAATGGAAATACTTGAGTTTACAGAAGCATTCTATACTGTGACCTTTAAGTCACCTGGAAGAGGGTTCAAAGCACCTTTTACTGCTTAATCAAATTATAAAACTCAGAATTACACTTCTTTCACAGAAGAAAAATATACAGCAACACTTTTATGAAACAGCTAATTTCTCCATAGACTTAGATATAATGTAGAACAAATTCTGTCCCCTGAAATATATATATATAAATGACATTCTATATAAAAGCTGACATAGCAGCTCAGCCAAATCTTCTCTGTTGACACTGAATGACTCCATGTAACCACAATAGCAGTGACTGAATTTGGAAAAACTTCCTATGTCTTTGAATAGAGTTACCCGATTTAGAAAATAATGTAATCATCAATTGTAATCAAGCCAGGTAACTATTTAGCCCATCTTTAAATAATCACTTCTAGAAAAATAAATGCTTCAGCATCAGGTCGGTTTTAGTGAACACCAATTACTGGACCTTGCAATGACCAGCTCCAAAGTACCAGACTTTAAGTGACTGAGTAACTTAAAATAGAACAAGAGAGCAGCCATCTGGAAACCAGAGCAGCACGGTGTATAGATTGAATCTACCCAGGCAGCAGGAGATACACCTGCAGGCTGAAAGATCGCTAGGGTAGTGTACTGCAACACCTTGCAAAGTCTAGCACAAGCCCCCGTGCACTACACATGTTCACAGTGAAATTTGGTTTAAGGAAAGTAATAAGGCAAGCACATTGTTGGTATGTCATTCCCTTGGCGGCAAATATTCACTTAGAGCAATTAGCTTGAATAGTGAGATTTTAATCATTTCATTCTCAACATAAATATTTAGCTAATCGATATGAAAGGTATTTATTTTCTCTATAGTTGGCTTTGCTTCCCAGCATTAGTATTGCGTGACAGATGGCTGATGTCATCTCTGCTTGGAAGAACTCAGTTGGCAATATTAGCATGGCATATTTCTGGGGACTTGTGATATGCTATGAGATGATGAAAAATAAAAGGGTCCAAAAGGGAATTCCCCAAAGCAAATATATTTCTATGATTTAATACTGTACCTTACTGATTTACCATAAAGAGATATATACTCCATTTAATTAATGTTTTATTCAAACATATTCTGGCAAATATTAAGAGTACCATTGCACATATTCTTTGAACACTGGAAATTAACAATATCTCATAAGCCTATGGATTGTTAATATTTTTTTCTTTGCCTTTGTTGAGTACACGCAGATAAAACAACCTTCATACTAGCGATATGTACTTCCACATAAGACACCAACAATTATGGCAACAAAAGAGAACCCAAAGGTTGACTTTCTCTCATCTCATTAGTCAAAAAAATGACTACCTGGTCCTATGTTCTGGAATGTGTTCAATGTTCTGGATCTATTATTTATTTATTTTTGTTTTTTCTTTGAGAGAGAGAAAAAGGAGGGATGGAGGGAGAGAGAAAATCAAGCAGGCTCTACTCCTAGCATGGAGCCCAATACTAGGCTCCATCACATGACTCTGAGATCATGACCTGAGCTGAAATCAAGAGTCAGATACCCAACCGCCTGAGCCACCCAGGAGCCCCCTGTCCTGGATCCATTATTATGCTTTTCAGTTTGTATCCCCTCTCCTTCACGCTGCCTGCAGCCTCTAAGTGGCTTCTGTCAAAACCCTTGGATTTAGAAAGAAGGAAGATGATGGCAACCGAAACAGGGTGCATAGTGGGGAAGCTACAGGGTGGAAAGATATAGGAAGATTTTTGTTGTTGTTGTTGTCACTCATGGGAGAATGAGCCATTAAATAATATTAAAACAAGCCCTATGTTTCAGGTAATCTTCTGGATACTCTATATAAGTTAACTCATTTGATGCTCTGAATAAAGCAGTGAGGTAGGAGTTAAGAACGGTTCTGTGAGGAAACTGAGGTGCAGAACCCTTGAATAACTTGCTCAAGGTCTCAGACCTGGTTTGTGGTGGAGCTGGGTTTCAAGTTGAGGTGGTTTGGCTTCAAAGTCTGTGCTTTAACCATAGCAGTAAAGATAATAATGCAAAGAATCCATCCCTGAAAGGAAGGGCTGAATATTAACTGTCATAATCTGACTTCTATCAATAAAGACTTACATATTCAGTTTCGTGTTTATAGAAGAGTATCATCTCCTTGAAGGAAGGGATTGTATTTTTATTGTCTTTCTATCTCTCTTCCCTAAAGTATAATATGAAATCTTAAAAATAAATATAATCACTATAACATAGAGATTTTACAGATCTGAAGGAAAAGTTTAAAAACTATTTTTGATAATATATGGATAAGTGAAGGAGAAAGCAAAAGGCAAAAATACCAAGACAATAATTCCTTTTATAATGTGACAATTTCTTGTAAGGAATTACTATTCCACTGAAGGTCCACACATATCTTACATTTAATTGGAATCGGTTAATGACATTAACAGTATTTTTGATGCCACTATTAATTTAAATTACCTTGGAAAGTTTCCTGAATTTAAAATTAGATTGTTACTGGTAATTTCTCTCTTAGAGACCTATATAATCACAAGATCAATGTTTCTTTTCTTTCTTTCTTCTTTTCCGTTGCTCCAAGCACTGAGATACCTCTGAATTTTTTCATTTGTTGTCATTATTTCAATTTCCCCAAGAGTCTCCCAAGTAGAACAGCCATAGTCATTCATTAAAGGGGAAACAGAATAATTTTATAAGATTTCATGTTCTCAACTATTGAAAATTAGTGACAGTTGCTTAATAATATAAACATATGACATATAAAGATATTTATGTTTAAGATATATCTTTTTCAGATGTTAGGAGTTATTATTAAATTTTTAATCACAAATTAAAAGCCAATCAGCCTGTTATACATTTGTGCATGTGTATATACATTATACAATCAGATATTATTGGTACTAATTCTATATAGTAAAGTGAACTATTTAGCAGATGTAACATAAAGGTGGCTGATACCTTCAGACAGATGCTTTTGTCTCTCAGACTTAGTATTTTATGTACTGGAGAAATGTACAAATAAAACATGATGATGACATTCATAAGACAAGGTTTTTATTACTTTCCTAGTTTCTTAAAGGGAATAAAGTGAATCTGTCACATGTAACATCATTAAAGAAGGTTTTATCTTGATCTATCATCTAAAAACATTATATCTAATAAATTATAATTAACCCATGATCCCGGTAAGTACCTATGTCAGCTTGGACCATTACACCAGCAAATTTAAACAGGTCAGCCTTATAATGGCAGCAAAAATGGGCTGCATTTTACCTTACTTTGTTCGCTGTTCATCACTATAACCTCGACCACTGCAATTGAGAAATGGAGCCTGACAGGAAAATGTTGGAACTGTTTTAATGGTGCTGTGTGTTTCTTCTCTAAGTATGATTAAATAATCATAAGAACTTCTCTAAGGGCTAATCTGCTATATTTTCCAGATTTTCACCTTGGGGACATATTGTCCCTTGTCACTGAAACCTCGGGGACAGAAGGGGACGCCACAGGGTGGCACAGCAGGAAGCTGAGACACTGATGAAACAGTGTTCAGTTAATGAAGGCATGGCCCATGGCCTCCGCTGCTCTGCCATATGTTTGAAGAAATGCTAATGACTACAATTCAAATACCTTTTTCATCTTAACTATATGTAAATGTGTTTATAAATGCTCTCTTATAAATATACGATCACATTTTTAAAAGCCAAGTGCTAATGTTGCTTTCAACATCTATAATACACAATAATTAAAACTTAAGCAATTCTGCTTAATTATACCTTATGGGAAACTGTACAGTAATTTATAGAAATTAAGCAGAAAAACAAAGATCAACAGAAATAAAGCAGCAGTTGAACAACTGAATAATAAATCACTTTGATCATTAATTTACAGCAGCAAAATCATTGTAAAGTAAAAGATTTCGATCCTAATTCTTAAACAGCTGACTCGTGAAAAAGAAGGTGTTAGAGATTTGGGTATTCCTTATAAGAGCACAGCTTGAACTGATGGTGTCATTGTCTACTATATTTGTTCTTACGCTGCCCCTCTAAAATCATGCAGTAATTTTTGGTGGAAAACTTTCATTAATCTAGCTCTGATCTGAGATGGCCTTCCTATTTTCTCATACTCAACCCTAACTTTGCAGATGATTATTTACTTGAAAATGGCCCCCTTTCTGATGGGTCCATTCTTCAGTGGCCCATCCTCCATAATGACTGTCATTTAAAAGAACTGGTTGGTGCCCAGTTTGGGATGTTTCGTACATCATGCCTTTTCAAAACTACTCTAAGAGCTTACTTGATTAAATCTGTGACAGTTCAGCTTACTGCATTCTAATCAGTAAAAACGGCACATTCTCACACTCAGAAATGCTCTCTCTCAGTATTAAAAAGGCTCAAATTTATGGATTAAAATTCCTTTTAATTAATGAGATCAATACACATATGCTTGACGTAATCGAAATACAAGTTCTCAGTTTGAATAGCCATTATTTTAAAATGTTTTAATAGGAAGATTTACTGTTATTTGTTTTAATTTCTAAAGCAAAATTGTTTAAATTCTACTGCATGTCTGCCTTCTCTTTTAATAGAGGTATTTTAAAAAATGTTTATGGAATTAATTCTTTTCTTTAATAACTACTGAATTTCTAGCTTTCTTAGAATTTCCCCACAAGGAGGTTATGGAAATATTACTTTATTTTATTCTAGTGCTTTATAGTTTCCATTTTAATATTTATAGGTTTAATTTGGAATTTTTCAGAAACTATGATGGGAGACTGTGTTATCATTTTATATTTTTTAAGTAGATGGGCAGTTTTTTAACATCATTTACCCCATGCATAAATTACTGGGCTTATCTGTAAACCTTGTCATATACTAAATTCCCATATGGACATCTATCTATTTCTAAACAGTTTATCCTGTTTCTCGCTTCTGTTTGGTATTTCTTTATGCATATTTTAAACTTTTTATTTCAGAAGCATTATGACAGATTTTAATATACAGCAGGATAAGCCCTCATTCTTTACCTTTTTTTTCTCCCAAAAATTTCTTGATATTTTCCCCATATAAATTGTAGAATTTGTACATCCTGGTCCACGCCTAGCTCACCACCAATATCATATTTGATAAAAAGAATAACTGTTATATTATGAATTGAAAAGTATAATAATCACTCTGGATTTAAGATTTGTCCTAAGAGCTATAGAGTTTTAAATAGGAATGAATCTCCCTATGTTCTTTCGTCACAACCCATTGCCCTGCCTCTAACTAAGAGGCAACTGTTATTTATGATTCCATTTATTTAGTATATAGTATTTAACTGATACATAACTATTTTGGGGGTACTTAAGATGATATCATAATTCATTAGCCTTCCTGGACTTATTTTCCATCAACATCATGTACATAAGGTTGATCCTTATAACTGCATGCAGATACAGTTCATTCATTTCTACCACTTTATAACAGTTCACTGTGGGAATGTGCCTCTGTTTATGATTTCATTCTTTTTGAGATACTTTTTGAGATACCAGTACTGCAATGGACATTGTATACATGTCTTCCTGCACAAATGCAAGACTTTCTCTAAAATACACTTATTAGTGGATTTGCTAAATCATAGTGTATGTGAATGTTCAACTTTAAAAAATAATGCTATGTTTCCTAAAGAGTTTGTACCAAACATCCATGCATTTCTATTGTGTGTGAATGTCTACCTGTGTTTGCATAATGTTTGGTTTTTTTCTCTGTAATATTTTGATATGAAAATGTATTCAATTATTTCTACTTTATTCTACAAAATCTGTTGATCAGAAATTTTGTTCCAGCTCATTTTTAAAAAATCTTTAATCACTACTGTCATTCTACCAGTATGATCTCAAACAAATTATTTTATAGCTGTAAACTGTTTTCTCTTTGGAGAAGTGGGAAAAGAATAGAAACTAATTCATTTAGCCACTGCTAAAATGAAATGAAAGGGCTAGTTTAGGAAACCACAGTCTAGAACATAGAAAATGCTCTGAAAAGGCCAGGTGTTTGTTATTGTTACATGCTGAATAAAATCTCTGGGCCTCTTTTGTTCAATGACTTGAGGGAAGTAAAACATTTTTTGTATAAATTTAGTTGATTATGTGGATATTGGGGAAGGCAAAAAATTAACACATGTGATTTTTTATATTAATCTAGATAACTGAACAACCTATTCTCCAAATTTAAAAGTTAATTACCTAGATATGTTAGCTGTATATAGTCAACAACAAGATATGACTGTAATAATTATCTGAATATTCTAGAATTATGTTGACAGATTTGGTTAAGTGTCCCGCTCCTTCCAAAAGGCTTTAAAAAAAAAAAAACAAAACTAAAAACAAACAAACGAAAAATGTACCTGGTCAGGAAGACAAGAACATTATTTAAAAGTGGTAAGGGTAAAAGGGTAAAAGGTGGGAGATGACTATCTAATGCATGTGAAAAACAAAAGGCAAAAACTTAAGCAACTTCCTCAATGCAGGCTAAAGATTGAGTGATGAAAAGCCATTAGACTGATTTTATAGATCTAGAAAATAAAGGTCAGTGGTGCTTCTCCAAATGGGCTTGACCACAAATATATCAGGATGTAATTGAAAACAAGCTGATGCATTTTCATCCCTCCCTGAGAATATCATATATGGAGATTTCCTCTATATCAGCTCTGCTTTTCTTTAGGTATGTAATAAAGGACTCTGATTACAAAGGGCCACCCAGTCCTTTCTCCTGCAGAAGCCTTTTAGTAAGAAATGTCACATGGTCAAGACAAAAACTGACAAAAGGGCAAATTCTCCTTCTCCTGTCTTCATTGAAGATGATTACAAGGTAGGATAATACATTCAAAGGCATAATGCCTTGAAATTCATTTCCCAGACAAGAATCACAGGAAAGAAATATGAAACGATGAGTGATAGAAGTAGACAATGTTTACTGGTAAATCATTTGCATAATGTTTGCATATGAATAAATTACTTATGAGTATATACTTTTCTCATATTATTTTTCTTAATAAATTTGATTTGGTTTTTTTAATGAGAAGGGGCAATGTCTCTCTTTCTACTTCTGTCTGGTGCTGTTCCGGGTTATAATAGACTTTGTCAATCTACTTTTCTTCTTATGGCCACTTAGAGATGGAAAAACGATACATTTGTCCTGGGGGCTGTGAAAATGGCTTAATGATGCAAAGCAAATGGGAATGCTTTTAAATAATGTGTGATGGCTGGTTTAGGAAGTGAACACTATTTTGAAGTTTGGTAACTTACTTGGGAGAAACTGATAACTGGAAAAGTTGGAGGTTTAAGGAGAGAAAATTGAGTAACTTGCATATATGACTTGGAAACTTGACACATTCCTTGGATCTCAGGAAAGATCTGTGATTCCCCTTTTGAGAAGTGTAGACTTCCTTACACTTCATGCTTTGATGGGTGATCCACACTAGTAATCCCTTCACTACGAAATGAAACAAGAAAATATTTCAGTATACACTTTTGTACAAAGCAGAGACATCAAGAATGGAGTGCTCTCTGTGCCTCTGTGCCCTGTGGAGCAGAACTTACATAAAAACTTGCAACTCCAGTGAAAGATAGACCTAAAATTCCCCAATATAAAATACAAATCATAGGGGTGCCTGGGTGGCTGGGTTAGTTAAAAATGGAACCCTTGATTTTGGTTCAGGTCATGATCTCATTGTCATAAGATCAAGCCCTGCATGAGGAACCTGCTTAAGATTCTCTCTCCCTTTCCCTCTGCCCCTTTTCCACCACCAGCTCTCTCTCTTTAAAAAAAAAAAATACAAATTACACAATCTGCCACAAGCTGGGTAAGAGGAAAGAAGGGTGTCATGTGTGGGCATGAAGTTTGTTAGTCTTTGAAAATTCAAATACAAGGAATTAAGGCTTCTTCAGTCAAACCTGGAGATGGGAAGAATGCCGCCATCTTGCCATGACTCTCCCTCTCCTCCCCAGGGCCTTGTCCTGCTAACTCCTATTCCTTCCTATCTAGATATGGTCCTTATTCCTGTAGCAAAACCACTGCCTCTTTTATCAGAGACTCTTGTGCATGTCATAATTGAAAGCTCTTCTGAGTTTTGGGATAGGAGGAATTTGAAGTCAAGAGTAGAATAAACAGGGAAGCTCTTTGGGGTTTTTTCTGCATATTAAATATGCAGGAGGGCTCAGTCGGTTAAGCGTCTGCCTTCAGCCCAGGTCGTGATCCCAGGGTGCTGTGATCGAGTCCCTCAACAGGCTCCCTACTCAGCAGGGAGCCTGCTTCTCCCTCTACCTCTGTTGCTTCCCCTGCTTCTATTTTCACTTTCAAAAAAATAAATAAAATCTTTTTAAAAAATGTTAGTTATAATTCATTTATTAAAAAATAAACAAAAAAAACCCCTCCCCAAATAAAGACAAAACGGAAATCTTTTGCTAAGAGGTAACTCTGTCAAAAGTCTTTAAGTCTACGGAGAAAATGATAGACTACTCTATGCCCTGAACCACTATTAACTATCAGAGTGCTTTAGATTGAAGGATCAAAATCCATTTCATTATGTTAAGGAGGGTGGGAAAGAAAGGCTCCTCATTTTTACTCAACTGATCAAAAATTGGGCCTTCATTTTAAATGACTGACTTGAGTCTTTATGTGAATTACTTGTGAACTCAAGTTTCTTTGATGAAAGAAAGACAAAATTAAAACAGGAATATTTCTTTACAGATGTTTGGTCAATTTGTGTGGCTAAGCTATGTCTATAGAATTTTCGCTGTTTTCCAAGGATATTTTCTATATTTGGAGTTTACTAGTATTTTAAAATTTTCTATGAAATGGAATTCAAGAAAATGAATAATAAAAAATGTAAATATTGATCATAAATATCATTTTAAAATTATGTTAAAAATAAGAGATTAAGACCATATTCTCTAAAGTATGAGTTCTGAAAAGAGAATGAATTCCCAAGTGTTTGAACTTTTGTATCTTGTTTAAAAAAAAAAATCTCATTAGCCATAACACGGAGAAAATCAACAAGTATTCATTTTTAACAAAGTCATAGGTCAAATGCATGAATTATATTGCCAAAAAATTACTTTTATGAGAATATGTGTGTTGGTGCATAATTTTTTATTTATATAAAATCATTTATGAGGTAACAATATAGCAATGTACTTTAAACCACATGAGCCAAATATTTTAATAAGGCTGTGTACTAGATTTGAACTTAAAAATTCCCAGAGTTAGAGAAGAGGCTAAGTATTATGATTGATTCACTTTTTTTTCTTCCATGTATTATTGTTTCTATTTTTAGAGTATTCCATACATATTTCCACATACTTATATCTTAACATAGATTGGCAGAACATAGGCTTCATACATCAAACCACAAATCATGTTTGGGGAAAGGTACTGATCAATTAGCTTAACTGATTAATAAAAATTGTAGAGAATCAAGTAAGTTTTAAGGAAATATTCTAAGGTTCTATATTAGGGATGTTAAATGTCCATACATGTATAATAAAACATTTAATTGGGGGGGCACCTGGGTGGCTCAATGGGTTAAAGCCTCTGCCTTTGGCTCAGGTCATGATCTCAGGGTCCTGGGATCAAGCCCTGCATCGGGTTCTCTGCTCAGCAGGGAGCCTGCTTCCCTCTCTCTCTCTCTGCCTGCCTCTCTGCCTACTTGTGATCTCTCTCTCTGTGTCAAATAAATAAATAAATAAAATATTTAAAAAAATATATAACTTTTACTTAGGAAATTATTTTACTATTCTTCTCAGAATGAAAGTAATCAGATATGCACAAACTATGCTTGAGCTCCACCATTTTAACAACGAGAGTTAAGTTTCTGAGGCAGGCACACAGTAAATGGCAGGGACCGGATTAAATCCAAGTCTTCTGTCACCTAGTATGGGTGTAATTAGTGGTATTTCTTACTTATTAAAGCCTCACTAGAAACTATCTTTTCATTTCAAACAATGGGTATAAATGTTGCTGAATTTAGCTCCATTAGTGACTGATATTGTTAGAAGCTATAAGAAACAAGCTAGAAAGTGAGTCAGTCACTTGGTGTTACAAACACTGAGAAAGTTCATTTTAACGCAAGACATCATCCTTCTTACTTCTCAACACCTGTAAATTTGAGATTTTGAATAGTTGATTTTTAGTCTTTTTCAGTATTAATATTTTATAGTTGAAAAATAAAAATAAAACAAATGTTTAATGTTTGCATACTGACTTGATGTTTGCTCTGCTGTTTCCCATATTTGATGCATTATATGAGGTTTGGGTTTCTGTACCAGGAGGTTGTTCTCTTCTGTCCAACTTGATTGTAAAATATGGCTATTGTTTGAATGCATATACCATCATTCTCTGTACAAGCACTCTTTTTTTTCCATAGGTAGTAGAGATGAACTTACATAATAAAAATATGACAATGTTTTTTCTATTACTGACACTAATTTTCATTACAACTTCTCATTTTGCCATATAGCCAAAATTCAACTTCAATAAACTTAGAAGTCCTCCATATCTCTTCAATAGTTGGAAATAAGTGGAAAATACCTTAATGCCAAACTACTGGGATGGAATATCTCTCTGGCTTGGGTCTATATGACTGCTGGTCCTGATCAAAGTCTTTGTTCTAGCCAGGGCTTTACACGAAGGTTCTGATGACATCAGCTTTTATACTATTTTAGATTTAACTCTCAGTTTGCACCTACACCTTATCCTCTGAATAAAACAAGTTCCTGTGTGATGCCACATCAGCGGACCCTTGATCCTGAATCATAAAGGCCCACATGATATTCTCCAAGGCATAGACATTACTTCACTGCTCTCATGCCAGTGTCTGGGGTATGGGCAAATTACGCGAGGCTGTTTAGGCCCATCTGCCTGTACGCACCAGAAAACTGCTGCTCTGGTGGCTTGATAATTTTCTTAGAACATTGGAATGCAAATCATCTCTATTCCCATTTAGGTTTTTATGTCTTATACCCCTACCTCATGATGAATGAGGTCCAAGTACACATGCCCTCACAGAATTTCTTTCTTTCTTTCTTCCTTCCTCCCTCCCTCACTTCTTCTCTTTCTTTCTCTTCCTTCCTTTCTTCCTCCTCTCTTCCTTTCCTTTCCTTTCTTTCCTCTCTTTCTCTTTCTTTTCCTTCCTTCTTTTTCATTCTTTCTTTCTCTCTCTCTTGCCTGCCTTCCTTCTTTCCTTCCTTCCTTCCTTCCATCCTCCTTCCTTTCCTTTCTTCATTCTTTCCACCGTCCCTTCCTCCCTCCGTCCTCCCTTCCTCCATCTTTCTTTTCTTTCCGCCCTTCCTCCCTCCCTCCCTTCTTTCCTTTCATCCATCTGTCCCTTTTCTTCTTCTTCTGTATGATTTCATCTTTTCCATCCATTTTCGATTAGTTTTTCTCTAGGCTTGTATCTGCGTCACCACTCATTGTTTTGAATACCTTCTAGAGGTTTAGGCTATTAACACTCAGAAGAACTTTGGCACAATGCATGTCTCCTCACTTAGCTTCTTTTTTTTATTTCTACTTTAATTTAAATAAACATTCTTTTAAAAAACGCATATAATTAATGCACATTATAGAAAAATGAGAAAATACGGGTCGATAAAAAGAAAAAAATTGAAATCATCCATTATCACATCAATGAAGATATATCATCCATATCCTTTCCTGCTCTGCCCCCCAGCAAGGATTTTTTTTTTTTAAATTTCATCTAGCTTCTTAAATGGGAAAAGCATTAAGGATCAATAAATGGCAAAAAAGAAAGATAGAAAAAAGTTAACGTTTTGAAATTGTATGCTACCTTGTCCTTGTTTATTAACAATTTCACAATGAGGAAAAAGAGTTGGGTGAGTTGGATGTCACCTTTATATTGGCCATTTGAGGCTTCATACCAAAAGGAATGACTGCTACGGTTTTCTTAATTTGTAAACTACATATACCACTCAGCACACCTTCTGAATGGTATGTATAGTTTAGGTGTCATAAATGCTAGGATTTGGCACGTTCCTGTCAAAAAACTATGTAAGAGTTTCTTTGGGGGAAGGTTTATGAAGGAAGCATACTTCCGAGAATAATCACCTTAAAATAAACATATTCATAGAAAAATCATCCATTTCATTTAATTAATGTTAATTTACTGACAATGGATTTTTCTAAATAATGATAAAGGATAATTTAATATTTGACAATTAACTGTTCTGTGTTTAATTACATTTCGCAAATCTAAAAATAAGTGCGAGTAGAGTGGCCTTTTTGTTTTACCTGGGAAAGTCCTAGTTTTTGCTTGTTATCCTGTGAAATTATTTATTGTGAGTCCTTTTGTACAGAAAAGAAAGTTTGTATGGAACTATAAATTTAGTGTCCTAGTTATAAGAAATTGTATCTGCCTTACTTCTTCCTGAATAGATCATGATTATAGAAGGAGTTTAAAAGTTTCTCTTGGACAGGATATACTATTTGTTACTGATAATGATTCTGGGGTATTTAGCATTTTCCATTCTTCCTGAGTTCTAGGAAATAGCTTTTCTACTGTTCAAATATAAGTCCGATAATCACAAAAAATGAAGGTATTTTGATGAAAAATAAAATTTGATATCAGGTATTATGTCAGGATTTACTAGCTTAAATATAATATTCTTAAAATCACTTTTTTATTTGCACATTCCTTAGAGGTGCACAATATGGAAACCAAAGGCTTAGCCCATCTGCCAAAACAGCAGCTCTTAGTAACTTTAAGATAAAAACACAACAATTTTTCATCTGACCTTTCAAAATTCAGCACCAACTTCATCTAGATTAAATTCCATACAATTTCAATCAAGTTTCCTATATGAAGAATAAGATTTCAGTTTCAACCCTCATTCTCCATTGTTGTTGCCTATGTCACATAATAAATGGGTGTTCAAGAATTTGACAATATGCCATATTTGCTGAACTGATCTTGACTTGGAAGTAGGAAATATACATAAGCCCAGTTGTGGAAGCTCAATATGGGTCTGCATCTTTGTACATTCATTTAGAATTGTTATGAAATTATTGCGGAGAATTATGAGGGTCAGGAATTATCTTCTGATAGAGCAAATACCCTAATCCCTTATCTATACTGTTTAAATAATACTTATGAAGCCTTATGAAATCGTTTACATGTATATCCATAGCAGCCAGGAAGCAAATATCTTTGCATATGGCCCTAATCATATTCCAGAATGAGCCTTTTTTTTAACATCTTAATTTAATTTTATTTTTTTTTCAGTGTTCCAAGATTCATTGTTTATGCACCACACCCAGTGCTCCATGCAATACGTGCCTTCCTTAATACCCACCCAGGCTCACCTATCTCCCTATCCCCCTCCCTTCCAAAACCCTCAGTTTGTTTCTCAAAGTCCACGGTCTCTCATGCTTCGTCTCCTCCTCTGATTTCTCCCAATTCACTTTCCCTTTCCTTCTTCTAATGTCCTCCATGTCATTCTTTATGTTTCACAAGTAAATGAAACCATATGATAATTGACTTTAAAAAGTAAATGAACATATTGGACAACTATTATTCAAAGAAAAAATAAATAATACTTTTATTAAAGCTACAAACATCACTTTTAGAAAAAAATTCTAGTGTACAGATTAAATATACTCAACAAACTTATTCAACAAGTTCTCATAGTTAGTTACATAAGACTCAAATTTGTGTCTAATTATTATTATTTAGTTACGTCCCAGATTGCATTTTATAGCAATCACATTAATAGCCATTTTCTGTCATTCTTTTAAGCTCTTATAATTCTAAGATAAAGATTTTTTATAACCTATAAAACTGAATTTAAGAATTTCAGTAGAGAACTGATCACAACACTTCAACAGAACTAAAGTGACTTTTTGAGAAAAAAATTAGGTCACACAGGATTCTTCTTCATGTAAAAGTGGTAGCCTGCTAGTTAAAAAAGAATACAAATCAAACTACTTAGTTAAAAATATATATTTCTGTCTAAAATTCTCAAGTACAGAGTGTACAAATTGTCTTCCAATAAATAAAAGAAAATATTATTTATTTGGGTAATTATTATTTACTTCAAACCTGGTTGATACATTTAGGGTCAAGAGGAACATGCTAAAGCAGTTCTTCCTAGAAAATGGGATTTCTACAATGATGACAATTGAAAAATAATTGGGGCACCCAACATAAGGTCAAGTGTTCTTTCAAACTTTTCCAAGAAAGCATATTTAGAAGCAAATAAAACAAACCCAAATCAAAAGTATACTGTCACTATTACTCAACAACAAAAAAGACATTTCAATGTGCATAATTTAAGTAATAGTCTCAAAGTAAAATATCACCTTATATTAAACAAACCACATCTATGAAAATTACCAGACTATCATTTTTCTCATATGATATAGATGATTAAAAATATTGTCACAAGGGGCATCTAGGTGGCTCAGTCAGTTAAGTGTCTGCCTTCACCTCAGGTTGTGATCTCAGGGTCCTGGAATCTAGCATCAGGCCTTCTGCTCAGCAGTGAGTTTCCTTCTCCCTCTGCCCCTCCCTCTTTTTCATGCTCTCCCTCCATCTCTTTCTCACTCTCAAATAAATAAACAAACAAACAGCTACAAAAAGAATTTTTCACAAATTTTGGAGAGCCATTAGGCCAAGAGATATGAGTCACTGCTCAAAATTCTCAAAGACTTTCCTTGCTAATATACCTCATCACCAGAAAGTTGGGCATAGAATATTCTACCCTGCCTAGCTATAGAATTATCTTTAGTTATTTGCTTTTGTCTTTTATTAATTAATAGAGGATCTTGCATATTATTATAAATTTACTATCAAGTGCATTTTCTACTATGACATTTAACATTTTTAAAATTCTGCTATAACATTTCTCTCAGGGCTAGGCAATAATGAAATGGTGTATATTTTTTCTTTTTTTAAAAAAAGATTTTATTTATTTATTTGAGAGAGCGAGAGAGACAGAACATGAGAGGGGAGAAGGTCAGAGGGAGAAGCAGACTCCCCATGGAGCTGGGAGCCCAATGCGGGACTCCATCCCAGGACTTTGGGATCATGACCTGAGCCGAAGGCAGTTGCTCAACCGAGCCACCCAGGCGCCCGGTGTATATTTTTTCTAAGATGGCAAATATCAGTTTGCCTTCATTTTTACAAAGTTTAAAATTACTTTGTATGGCAAGTTGACAACTTTACTTGGTCTGAGTTTGGGGACGCTGTTCTATTTTCTTCTTTCTCAAGTTGTTTTCTACCAATAGTTGTTTTCTTTTCTTAATGATTAGATATATATTTAATAATAAAGTAGATTGAAATACATTTCAAAAGGATGAGGAAGGTCAACAAATAAATAGCTTTCTTTTGATTAGAAATTAAGTGATCTGTATCCTGAGAATTTTGTCCTCTGAATGAGAATTTTGCAGCTAGACTGTGTGGAAACTTGATTTCGGATGTAACTTGAGCCCTTAGGTTAAGGTTAACTACTGGCTTGTTTGTTGTGGATAAATCTCACACCATTAAGTGTGTTATGCCATTAAGTGTAAATTTTATTCACTCTTCTAATGCTTGAAGACGCTATGATGAATTCTTGTTACTCACTTAAAAATGAGAAAACAAATTAGAAAGTATGGTACTAAGCCTTTAATCCATAAATTTTATACCAAACTCTCTCTTTCTTCAGATAATTTACCCTGGGATTAGGAAAAAGTCATAAATTCTTCTTGATTTGCAAGACTCAAGCAGAGTTGCCCAAGTTTTTTATCTCAGCCTCATATGCTTCTAATCTACCTGCATAATATATGATATAAAGATCTCTGTCTTTGCTTTTGTTTTGTTTGGGTTCTTACTATTGTGGTGCACGTCTTCTGGGTCATGAGATTTTCATTTTTATTTTTAACAATATAAGATGTTGGTAAGAATGGCAGGTGAACAGTCAATGATCTTCTTTACCCTTTCAAGTGTTGTTTCCATTCTTATAACAATACCATCTCTGTCTTGCTCTCAAGCTATCGCAATGGAGTGGAACCTGAAGTACATTTTCTCTGGAAATCCTCCTTCATTCTGATTTGAATCAGACCCTTTTGTAAACTCAAATGTCAATTCAGCTTTAAGGTTTCTATCCCATGTAGAAGTCTAACAGTTGCTAAACTCTACAGAAAGAACATAAGCTCTCATATATATCTTAGCTTTCTTATCCAGGAGCAAAAGCGACTGTAGTGCACTCAAGTATGGATTGGTGACACTGAGTGGCTTCACATCTAGCAACTCACCTCTCTGCTCCCTTAGAGCCCAAGTGTACCGGGAAAGAAAATTTTCTATTAAATTAAGTTTTACTTCCATTTTTATCTTTTGCAATGTTTTAATTTATCTGATTTAAAGGCATTTTTCTGCTACTATTCCTGAGAGGCATTGCTAAAACATAGTTCATTTTATTATGGAAACAGAGTAAGCTAATTATCTCCTGAGAACTTGCTATAATTTTAAGGGTTATGCACAAGATGTTAACTAATCACACAGCTCCCAGATATTTGTAACATGCAGTGTGACTCTGAGGTCATATTTAAATGAGTGTTAGGCATGACTAGTGATGTGTTGTTTCTGGTGCTGCATGGAAGGAAAAATGGCACATTATGCAAGGTTAAATTTACAATATTTAACATGTCTTGTTTCAGATATAATCGAAGTGTACTACATTTCATTACTGTCTAACAATCTACACAATTTTCCAAGAAATGCTACCTTTAGTTTAAAAATATTTATGAAATGAAAGAGGCGATATTAATTGCCAGTTGCAAATATGATGCAAATTAATGCAAACTAGCATGAGTTAATATACATGTGTTAAAAAATCTTTTTAAAATTATATCTAACAATGATTCCAGTAATATGAATGGGGTAACTTGTGGTCTTTTTTCATTTTTAAGTCATGATGAAGTCAATGTCATTGCTGCTGGTAATATGAAATTCATTAGAATTGTTCAGTGTTGTTGAATTAACACTGAAAAATCTACAGAACTGACATATTTGATTTGCAAATCTATTAACTGGGTATCTTTATGCCAAGACTAATTTTTTTTTATTTTTTAGTTTACAAATGTCTCTAAAAAGACATCTACAATCCCAGGTTTATTTAGTTACTATTTATTCTATTGATGTTTCGTGCTTTCACATCCCAACCAACTACTGAATTTACTCTCCTTAGAGTCCTAGTACCCTTAATTTCCCAAACACAACAGCAGATGAAGCTAGAGCCGTTATCCTCCCAAGTCCCTCTGAAGCCTGACATAGGTTACTTTCCTATTTCTATAGAAAACTCCTCCCAAAATAATGTTATATTATCTTGTTTCTTCACTTACATCTCGGACTATTTTTCTTTCACATACTCTATAGTTCTTTCTAGTTTATAAGAGATGTTCTCAAATATTCTGTTTTTACAATTTTCTTTAAGATCACCAAATTTTCCTTTGCTTTTTCTCTTCAATTTCTCCTAATATTTTGTAACTCTAGCAACACATTTTACCTACTGGTTTGTAATGGGTTTATTTGTGCACAAGTATTTTCTCCCTAAGATCTTATACACAGCAGATTAGTGGATTTTATTAAAAGGAATGGTTGATATATGTATAGGAACTTTCAATTTTTTGAAAAGATTTTGTATTCCATTTCTTTTCTTTTTGTTAAAGATTTTGTTTATTTATTTGACAGAGAGAGAGAGAGAGATCACAAGTAGGCAGAGATGCAGGCAGAGAGAGAGGGGGAAGCAGGCTCCCTGCTGAGCAGGGAGCCCGACATGGGGCTCCATCCCAGGACCCTGAGATCATGACTTGAACCAAAGGCAGAGGCTTAACCCTCTGAGCCACCCAGGAGCCCCTATATTCCATTTCTTTTTAGAAAGCAAGTATCCTTTCCTCTCCTTTTCTTTCTTTCTCTTTCTTTCTTTTTCTTTCTTTCTTCTCTTCTCTTTTTTCTTTTCTTATTTCCTTCCTTCCTTCCTTCCTTCCTTCCTTCCTTCCTTCCTTCCTTCCCTCCTTCCTTCCTTCTTTCCTTCCCTGAAACTACTAGCTGACATGTAACATTTGTTCAGGAACTACTCATGGGTAGAATAAGGAAGACGAAGGTCTTTTTGCTTTAAACAAATTTGGTGCTGAAACCTGGTGGGGTTTAAATTTCTTAAGCCTTGGTTAAAACTTGTGTCCTCAAAGAAATAAAGGCTTTTCTTACATGTCAAATGTCTTATTCAAGAATCACAGACTCCAAAGAAAATGAAACTCTTTTCATTTAAATAGCTATGTTTTTTCTTTTTCCTAAAACATATTATGACTTATTTTTAGTTATTCACAATATAATTACTCATAATTTAAAAATGAATTAAAATTATTTTTTATTATTTAATAAAATAAATAATAAATTCTTAACCATTCGAGAGCAAAATTCTTCCTTAATTCAATAACAAACTTTTTTCCTACCTACTTTTACAAAGAGCATTTCTGTAAAATACATATTCTGGAGTCTGTTAGGTAACATAATACAGAACTTTAAAAATATTATTATTTATAAGTACAGGATTTAATTGTGGCTCAAGTGAATACACTGATAATTTATAATACTGAGGTAAAATATATGCTTATATTTCTTTTTTAAAGCCTTAATTAGAACTACCCAAAATGCATGTATTAAGAAAAAGATTCAGAATATATGTGAATCTAAGATAATCTCTTTATTTCATGTTCCTTTCAGGTTCTCTGTATTTAGCTAATTATATCTGCAGAAATTTATTATCTGGATTCTAAGGCTTTTAATATTTTAATATGTGTTTCTTGATTAAGAATTTCTTGTCATGCTCATTTTTTTAATGAGAAAAATGCTTAAACTTTTTGTTTTTAATGCTGTGACATTGAGAATATGTAAAGACATGATCAGCATCAGGAACCCCATTTCTAATAACGAGCAAGGATTCTTCTGAGAACATCAGTTATGAAAATAATACAACATTACACATAACAGAAAAGCCCTCAACTAAATGTGCCCAGAACTTTTTCTTCCCACCACACTCAACTAAAATTTTCCCATGTTCTAGGCTTTAAAATTTCCAGAAACTATTTCACAAAGGTGATTTACATGTTCTTAAAGGCTTCATGTACTGCCTCATCTTTTCTGGGCTAATTCTGTCCATATTTACTCACTCCTTCTATACTTATTTCTCATTCTGATTCCTACCCAGCCAAACTATATCATGCTAGAAAACACAAAAATTGGCTCTCTTTTATAATTTCTTCATGTTTTCAGAAAACTGGCTGACAACCAATTGCCAATCAACTTTCTATTGGTCTTGTCAATTTCCTGAACCGATGCCCAAGTGTTCTCCCACCTAAGCCTGCACAGATACGGCAGAAGTCTTGGTTGAAAAGAAAAGAAAAACAATCAACGTGGTATGAGCCCCTCAACTTTTACAAGCAGATAATAAGAATCAAGGGTCAAACCATGTGGGAAATGTCCTTCAATTTGACCAAGAAAATGGACCAGATCTTTCGCAAACTGGTTCAATTGTTTAAAAAGCATAAGGTGACCAGATGTGCATCTGTTTACCTTCATTTCCTAGCTGTTTTCATATCCTGGGGGGAAAAAGTTTCATGTTAATGTCTTGGCTTCCACAAAAGTAGCAGCAATGCTTCTGGAGAGAAACCTTATTTCCTCCCAGGAGAAAACTAAGTAAGATGCATTTTGATTGAGAGAAAAAACCTGACCTGAGAACCAGGATTAAAATATAACTGTAGTCATATACATCAGTGTTTGGACATTTAAAAAATAAGTATTGTCAACCTGGAATACATGTATCCCAAGGGATATACAATATGGCACTATGCACTAGAGATCCAAAGTGCAAATATGGATGTGTCATTAGAGTATCAGAAAATTAAATTTATTGGTAAGCTAATCATTAATTTATTTGAATATCATTTCAAATTAAAATTAGCACAGATATGATGCCTGCAGTGGATTAGTGAATTACCACCATTAAAGGTCAAATTCTTATCCCTGTGATTGGGCCTTTGGCAAATAAATCCACACACTGGTTTCATTTACACATAATGTGTAAGTGATAAAACAACAATTCTCTCCATGACTGAGACAGCCCTGTGCCAATTCATAATAAAATAACTCTTTGGGTTCTAAGCAATGTTTCTGTTTTTCATTTCTCTCTTTAAAAATGTGGTGAGCGATCTCAAACCATAGGCATTTCTAAGGAAGGAAAAATTGGACATGACCAGGCCTCTGAGAATGTAGTGTGACCTCCACTAATACCATTAGGAAGATCTATCTTGACATCTCTGCCTTTCCCTTTGGAGTCATCAGACACTGCTGTTTAGATGACTATGATAATGATGAAACAAGAGACTTCTTGTCACAACAGTTCTAAAGCTTTACCCTGACTCTTCTTCCTCAGTGGGCTCTAAGTAGGGAGACCATCCATACTGAGGCAGACTAGAGAGTTAAAAGAGTATTATTAGTAACTGTGTTGGGACAACAAGAGTGTCTTAAGAAAACTGGGCCTGATTTTCATCATTGCTCAAAGGGAAGTTTGAGGAGGAGAGATGAAAATCTGAGTTAATTGGACACATTTATTCGAAGAGCATTTTTTGAGATGCTCTTTCTCACAGTGTCATTCCCCAAAGTATGTCACAGAAAGTGTCAAAGTCACATCAGGTTTAACATAGAGCACACAATCTCAAACACATTCAGAGGTGATCTCGGTGACACATTAGTTTACTTCCCCAAGACTTTAGGATTGCTCTCTTGACCATAAGAGTTTCTCTATGAAAAATTTAGAACAAGTTTTAAAATTTCCAGGAGACAAGAGGGAGTCTTCTATATTGCTCTATAGTCCCCAGATTAGAAAGTTCACTAATGTTTTTGCATAATTGTAAAGGGGAAGGGACAACTAGTCATTTGAACTAACTTCCCTGTTATTTGATTAAAACACAATAAATACATTAAATAACGGAGGTTCCCTTCAAGTACCGTAAGCCAACAAGAACATTTTTACAAAAATCAATTTTTATATATTGGTGTTAAACATATGACAATGATAAGTTACAAAAACGAAGGCTAGATTTTTTTTTTCTTGAAGCAGAATGAACACATAAAAGTTAAAATTTTCTCTCTCATACACACACACACTATATATATATTATTTTCATATATTTTTAGTATTTCATATCTAAGATATGAAATTATTTCAAAATATTTTCAATACTTTAATATTTTTTAAATATTTTATTTATTTATTTGACAGAGAGGAGAGAGATCACAAGTAGGCAGAGAGGCAGGCAGAGAGAGAGAGGGGGGAAGCAGGCTCCCCACCGAGCAGAGAGTGCAATGCGGAGCTCAATCCCAGGACCCTGGGATCATGACCTGAGCTGAAGGCAGAGGCTTTAACCCACTGAGCCACCTAGGTGCCCCACAATACTTTATTTTTATATAATTATAAACTTACAGAGAAATTTCCAGATATCTATGTATGTGTGTATATGTCTGTGTCTATGCATATACACACATATTAAAATATCTGAAGCTAATACGTGCATTTGGCTTAGCACAGCTTCATTAACATGATAATGTGTTTTTGTACAACAGTACCATATATAGCATGTTGACGATTTATTTTTCCAAATTTGTTGTTTTATACATATATTTTTTTCAAAATTCTCATTTCTTTCTCAGCATTGTATGCTGTCCTTTGCTATAATTTTTAAATTTAAGAATTTTTGAACTAAAGTGTTCTTTCCTCATGTGACTCTAACGGCATCAAATTGAGTATAAGAGATATTCTTTGTAAGCAATTATAAATAATTTTTAATTAAACTTCGAAAATAAGTATCAGTAACGAGTACCAATATTTGAAGAGTACGCCATGAAAGACTCAAGATAATTTCAACAGAGAGCTTTTATGAAAGATGTACCTTGTGACTTATCTGTTCTAATTTGTCATCCATGATTTTCAGTTAAAAATTTGGACCTCGGGCGCCTGGGTGGCTCAGTTGGTTAAGCAACTGCCTTCGGCTCAGGTCGTGATCCCGGAGTCCCGGGATCGAGTCCCATGTCGGACTCCCGGCTCTATGGGAAGTCTGCTTCTCCCTCTGACCTTTTCCCCTCTCATTCTCAGTCTCTCGCTCTCTAATAAATAAATAAAAATCTTTAAAAAAAAAATTTGGACCTCATTGGATTTGGATGAGGGGATGGTTAGAGATATAGGTATTATTTTTATGTCTAACTTAATAGTCATCTTGCAGCAGTCAGTGGCCCTGAAGAAATGGAATATGGTACACGTGCAAGCTAGCTATTGGAAGGAGATTAAGAACTTAGAGTTCTGTGCACTAAAGCAGAGGTTCTGGGGTGACTACGTGGCTCAGTAGTTAAGTGTCTGCCTCATGCTCAGGTCATGATCCTGGGGTCCTGGAATTGAACCCCGTGTGTGCAGGGTCCCTGTTAAGCAGGAGTCTGTCCTCCCTCTCTCTGGCCCTCCATCCCACTCATGCTCTCTCTCAGTCTCTTTTTCTCTCTCAAATAAATAAATAAAACCTTTAAAGAAAAAATAAAGCAGAGGTCCTTTCTACATGCTATTTCCTTGGCTTGATCTTCCTACTTCTCATCCTTCCCAGACTAACTCTGGCTTATGATTCAGGTTTGGTTTGGGAACCTCATCTGGGAAACATACTCTCATGATATGTAGGTTTTAAGTTAGTTTTATTTCTGTAGTATTACATATATACCTTTATCACAGCATGGCTGATATTTATCTTTCCACAGTATTAACTATAAAATGACAGATTTACCAGGCTTCTCAATTAAAATTTCAGCTCCATTTTCACAATATATGCATGACTCTCAATTCTATTGCTGAAGTGATGTGCTCTAGTTCCAACCCCTTTCCATCAGTCGAAATATTCACCAAGCTCCTATCATGAAAGGCACTATGCTGGGCTCACTGTATGTGCCAAATCCAAAGCACACGTTAAATATTTGCTTCTGGTTTAAAACTAAAATGTAACTATTCAGAAAAATAAAGATGAAATTACCATACCACTTAACCTAGTAGTAAGTGTCAGTCCTGCACTTGTGACATTGCTTCTGATGGACTCTGGGAATTTTCCAGCAATCAGAACATGAATATACTCCAACAAGCTGCAGGTATTTGAGCTTTTGTTTAGTTTTGTTTTATAACTGTACACATTCTCACTTTTTTCTCTCTCTCCTTCCCTCCCTCTTTCTCTTCCCCTCTCTCAGTCTCTCTCTATAAAAATAGTTGTTTTCTTTTTTCCCTTGCAGTAGAACTATGCCTTCCAGAGAACTCTAAGTATGAGAAAATTAAATATAGGATAAATATAGGTTGTGATGTGAAATTATACTCCAAAAATGCATGATGTGAAATTTCTGCCAAAAATGTACACACACGCACACAATACCAAACAACAACAACAAACCCTCTAGAAAGCCCAGAGAAATGACTAAAAAGTTGAAATATATTTTGTAAATTTAATACAGGCGTTTAAATAATATATGTAGATTAAGATTTGTAAGGAGACTCTGTAGCTTTTATTACTTGTCAAACTTCCTACACTGATTCTGATTGCAGGGAATATTATACGTGACCATAATAAAAAAATTGGAAAATATAATTTCTCAGGTCCCAAACCATTTATTAATAATATGATATGCTTGGGTGGTGCAGTCAGTTCAGCGTCTGACTCATGGTTTCATCTCAGGTCATGATTTCGAGGTCATAAGCTCAAGCCCTGTGGCCTGAGGGTGGAGCCTGTTTAGTATTTCTCTTTCTCCCTCTCCCTTTGCTCCATTCCCCTCCCCACTTTCATTTTCTCCAAAAAGAGAGAGAGAAAGAGAGAAAGAAAGAGAGAAAGAGAGAGAGAAAGAAAGAAAGAAAAAGAAAGAAAGAAAGAAAGAAAGAAAGAGAGAAAGAAAGAGAGAGAGAGAAAGAAAGAAAGAAAGAAAGAAAGAAAGAAAGAAAGAAAGAAAGAAAGAAAGAAAAACTCTGAGGCATCAGGAAATCATAGGACTTGATGGGATCTGAGAGGTCCTAGGACAAAAGATGAGAGATGATACCAACCCTGAAAATGAGTCATCCAAAACTTTCCTTCCCTTTGTCATTTGGGTGAAAGTGTCTGACAGACATTAAAATAGAATATCTTGGAAGGTGGTTGGGACAGTATTTAAATATGGGCATTTATATCATCTTTGTGAAAACCTCCATCTCTGAGGAGGTATTAGTCTGAAATAATTCCAGAATTCCATGGCATAGTAAATAAACCGACCTGAGATTTCTGTTGAACAAAGATCTCAAATTTCATTTTTATTACCCCTGAATCTAGGGGCCACACAGTGAAGGAGACATGGATAGTCATAACAAATATTGTGCATCCAATATCATACCTCGTTCTTTTACTTAACGTGATGAGATCTATACAGACAGCTTACAAGAACAGACACAAATGAAGCAAGCTTCTTGTTCAGCTCTCACTTGAGAGGAGAAAGGAGGAATGAATACAAGTCTTTGTGTCCCAGTGCATCCTAATTACTGCCTTATTTTGTCACCTCAGTGTTTACTTTTTGGGACTATCTCTCTCTTGGCTTTATCAGGGGACACAGATCTAATCTTCCAGACAGAGCAATGTCCTGTGGCAGAAGTTTGGCCCCCAGTCTTTTCTACCTCATCATTCTTGGTTGTGGAAATACCAGAGCACTAGCATCCAAGTCTTGAAGTCATAATTTTATGACATGGCAGACCTGCAGTTTGCTGTCATCTCAATATTCTACCAGAATCAACTGCCTTGAACACTAGGCTGAAGCTGGTTATTTTGGAGTTCTACCAGAGGCCAAATTACTGGTGTTCTGTCAAATTTATTGTTATCTATCAGCTGATGATACTGTTCTTAAGGGATAACTTCTGTGTTAGAATATGAAACCTCACCATAAGGATTGTGAGGCTAATTCCTAACGATGAATCAGGATACACTAGAAAGTACTGGGAAGTAGCCAGGTGAACCCACACCTCCAGGATGTGCTCATGTTTATTTATCTGAGGCAGACAGGGGAAGGTCGTTTGTCCTTGTAGGAAAAGTAGCCTGGGAGGGATAGAGAGTGGGAGGGAGTCTCTTCCAATGACAAGAGACTCTGGAGATTCAGGGAGTCTAGGGAAAGAAGAAGAGAAGTCTTGTGTGGCATATTTAACCACAGGTCCTAGAGTCTGATATCACCAGCTATTTTCATTAGCAGATACTTGGTAAGGTTATTCAATAGAGTACATCCATAGACCCAGTGGCCCCATGAGCAGGGTGGTATTATAGGACACACAGGTTGGTTAACAATTTTCTCTATGTAACATTCAGTACTGAATGGCAGCACTGGAAGCCTGAAAATTTACCAAAAGAGCCCAACATCTGTGAAAAATCCACTAAAGAAATCACAGAATCCTAGGTAAAGATCCTGCTGAAGGGTTCTAATGTCAATACAGTAATGTACACCAACCACCTCAAGTAGTTTTAGACCTTCCTATAGAGGAAGAGGCCCCCCCTTTTTTTTTCTTTTTCAGAAACAGCCATAACATCTGGCCTATACCCTGAACTATCACCTTGGCAAAGACCCTAGTGTTGTTCCATCCCTTGCGATACTCTCTACCATGCCCACTCCACCCCACCCCACCCAAGGCTTGGGCACTGGAGTGTATTCATTGCTACCCTTCCCAAATTTAGAATGGACAACACTATTCCAACTGTCAGCTCATTTAAATACAGAAGTGCACTGTCACTCTTGTTGGATAAAGTGGCTTTAGTGGTTGGATCGGCCAATAATACTTGACTTCAGGCTTGTATTCCCACATTTAGCAGAATGCATTCTGGACTTCCAGACTTCCAAAGAGTGTTGGGTTAGAGGAAAGGAAGAAGAAGCATGAATTGGAAAAGGTTGTGTCCCAGTACCACAACTGTTCCATGCACAACCATTAAGAAATGGTTGCAAGCAAATGGAACTTTCATGACAGTATTATGTTTGGGTTTGCATGGCATTAGGCAATAAGTTCAGCCAGCTTTTTGACTGCTTTCAAAGTTTTTTCTCTGTGTTGTCTTTCAACAGTTTGACTATGATATATTTGGGGAGTATTTTTATGTTTGTCCTGCTTAAAATTTATTAAGCTTCTTGAATGTATAGATCATGTTTTTCATACAATTTGGTAAATGTTCACCCATTATAAACCTTCAAATATTTTTTATGCCCTTTTTTTCTTTCTTTTCTTCTGGGACTCTCATTTTTAATCTATTAGTATGCTAACAGGGCCTCACAGGCTTCTGTCAGTCTGGTCATTTATTTATTCTTTTTCTTTTCTTTTTTTTTCCCCTTCAGATTGTACAACCTCTATTGGAATATCTTCAGAATTGTTGACTCCTTCTGCTACTTTATTTTTTTACTTTTCCTTCTGCTATTTTAAATATATTTAAGCCCCTCTAGTGAATTTTGTTTTATTTATACTTTTCAACTCCAGATTTTCCATTTAACTCCATTTTATAATTTTTATTTCTTTGGCGATATTTTCTAATTGATGATTTATTACTGTCATGCTTTAATTTGACTCTTTAAAAATTACTTCCTTTAGTGCTTGAACTATTTATAAAAATGATATTGAAGTCCTTATCTGCCAAGTCCAACATCTGGGCCCACTCAGAGATAGTTTCTATGTTTGCTTTTTTTCCCTTAGTATGAGTAACACGTCTTGTAATACTTTGTTGAAAACTGGACATTTTATATCATATGTTACAGCAACTCAGAATTCTGAAACTCACAGGGGTTTCTGTTGCTGTTTTTTGTTTGTTTTATAGCAAATTGAACTAATTCTGGGGAGTCAGTATTTCTTGTGGAGTCCAGCATCCAAAGTCATGATAAGCAGAATCTAAAGTGTCTCTGATACATTTTGTTATTTTCACTTTTATTTTGAAGCCTAGACTCAAAGGGGTTTTCCCCTCTGTTTTTATAACTTAGTGATATAAGTGATATATATTCAAATACCTGAAGCTATTCAGGCATCCACTCTTTCCTCATGAGTCTGTATGTGAGTTGAGGCACACAGTCATAATTTAAGCAATTTATAAATTTCCTCCAACTTTCACTTTCTATTGGGCCCTCCCATTTCACATAAAGAGGGCCTCACATTTAGCCAGGGATATATGGATAGCTAGAGCCTCCTCCTTTCTGTACTGGATGTATCATAGACCATTTTATGCCACTAGAGATATTCCAGAAGTTATCAAATCCCAGTTTGTTTGTCTCATTTCCCTGATAATCTTGCTGAATTTCTAGCTAATCTACCAGTTTAGTGTTTGTTCTACTCAGATTTTCAGTGCCAAATAACAGTGGTACTGGACTTCTCGCTCGCTGCTGAGATGATTACTATTTCTGGCAAAACCTGGGGCTATAGCATTTCTCCATGTTAGGCTCAAATTCTTTTCAGCTCCCTCTAGCACAGATGCTCAGATTTTCATGGTTTGCCCTGCTCCGCTAAGAGGCACCTTGGTGCACCTGACAACTAGTTAGGGTGAGTGGGGAGGGGAATGGGAACAGCCCAATGATAACATGCCACAGAATCTTATTGTTATTACAAGTTTAGTGATGTTCTTAAATAAGCATTTCTCAATTTGTTCTATACTTTAGATACATATCCACAGTTTTGAAATAGTTGTTTGTCATACATTACTTCATTGTTGCCTTTTGGAGAGAGGAATTGCTGAGTTCCTTTTCCACCATTCTAGGAAATCTGTCTTTTGCTCATTTTTATAAGACCCTGGTAGGTAATCACCTAGATCACCTAGATGCTCTGCTTGCTGCACCAACTGTCAAGATTCAAATGATTTCAGAACACATTAATGCTGCTGAAATCGCATTTCCTGCAGGGAATTCATGGGAACATTGGCAGGTGTAGGTCCCCACTACTGACTCATTGCATTGTGGGCTATGGATGCAAAGGCTAAATGTCAAACTCTGGGAAAAGAAATTCAGATATTTTGCAGAATGTTTTGCTATTTGTTTTTGTAGCTGTTTGTTTGTTCAGGATAGTTCTTTTTGAGTAAGTAATGGAAAAGCAATTACTGGATGAATAGTAATAAACACTTTTTTGGTTTCTTGATAAATAATATTACATTGAATTGAAAGAAGACATACAAATGGCTAACAGACACATGAAAAAATGTTCATCATCTTTAGCCATCAGAGAGATTCAAATCAAAACCACACTGAGATACCACCTTATGCCAGTTAGAATGGCCAAAATCAACAAGACAGTAAACAACAAATGCTGGAGAGGATGTGGAGAAAGGGGAACACTCCTCCACTGTTGGTGGGGATGCAAGTTGGTGTAGCCACTTTGGAAAACAGTATGGAGATTCCTCAGGAAATTAAGTATACAGCTACCCTACGACCCTGCAATTGCACTACTCGGTGTTTACCCCAAAGAAGCAGATGCAGTACAAAGAAGGGCCACATGGACCCCAATGTTCATAGCCGCAATGGCCACAATAGCCAAACTGTGGAAAGAACCAAAATGCCCTTCAACAGATGAATGGATAAGGAAGATGTGGTACATCTATACAATGGA
>CM052806.1:37970954-38024053 GCA_028533885.1 Nasua narica | reverse complement strand
AAAGGGGAAGGGATATGACTCGTGGGATTGGCATAAATGTGTTCCTTTTTCGCTTACATTTGATTTGAACTAAGATTGAAGACCTTTCTGTATATTTTTTCACTAGTTATATTTTTTCTTTCATCATTGTTCTGTTCATGTCTTTTGTAAATTTAATAATATTTTTTATTAATTTGGCATTGTACCAGATACATTCTCAACATATCTGTGCTTTATAAACTTCTCTACTTAGAACATTTGAGTCAATTAATCTGACTTATTATACATTAATCATTTTATTATTAAAATATATTTTAGCATGTAGAAAAAAGATAAGTCAAGAAAATTTAAGTACTAAGTTTAAGTATTTTTCCTTAAAAATAAGTAATTTTAAAGATTTTATTTATTTGACAGACAGAGAGGCACAAGCAGGGGCAGCAGAGAGGGAGAGGGAGAAGCACGTTCCCTGAGTGAGCCTGATGTGGGGTTTGATCCCAGGACCTTGGGATCATGACTGGAGGCAAAGGCAGTCAGGTAACTGACTGAGCCACCCAGGTGCCCCAAATCAAGTATTTTTACTTAAATTGTACTTAAATTAAAAGTGAATCAGTATGTAGTAATCAGTTTTCTCTATTTATGATTATGACAGAACAAGGAGAAATGGGCAGATGAAGTATGTTTCTTTATATGGTCATTATATTTTAGAAAAAATGAATTTATGAAAATGATTGTAACATGTCTTTCAAATATCTCAAATTTGATTCTGCTCCAACCACTAAACTAGCATTTTTACTTTAGTAGGAACTGTGGCATAGAATAATGCATGTTTAGAAATACTATTTTAAAAATAAATCAATACAATTTTCAATTGTAGCTAAATTTTTAACTGTACAAAAATATTTTCTGTTACTATTTTAATACTAACTGATTTCATATTCTTGGCTTCCAATAAGGCTTGTTCACATATGCCACTAACCTGTGACTCAGAATTTTTTTCTTTTCTGCTATTATTTATATCTCATTTTCGGTAAATAGATAACAATTTGCTTCTATAATAGATACAGTGTATATAATTTATATGCCTACTTTTCTCCCCAGTAAGTTTAGCCATATAATTTATTAAGTTTTGCAATATTTTCTATAAATGTAATCATTTTTCTTGAAGACTAACATGGACATCTGCTTCCTCCTAGAATCAGGAGGCCAAGTAAGTCTTTGGCTGGGCATTCATCACCCCTACTGACTTTAGACAGAATATCTAAAACTCATCCAAGAACAGAATTGAGCTTGTAAAAAATAAAACAAGGAAAGTTTAGATTTTTTATATTCGTGGGTGGGTTCATTTTTATTAATTTTAGCTATTAAAAAGTATAAACACTGAAAAGGAACAAGCTGCAAAAACATGCAAATGATTATTATTTTAATTTATGATTAGTTCCTTTTTGTTTCAGTGACATTTCTTCTCAATGGTCTCCCTATCCTGAAAACGCATAGAACATCTATTTTATTACAATATCTGATCACCCTCAGTTTGTTCTCTGTAGTTTAGTCTCCTAATGTTTGCCTCTCTCTCTGTTTTTATCTCTATTCCCCCCTTTCTCTATGTTCATCTGTTTTGCTTCTTAAATTCCACCTATAATTGAAATCATATCTTTCTCTGACTTATTTCACTTAATATACTCTAGCTCCATCCACATCACTGCTAACGGCAAGATTTCATTCTTTGTAATGGCTGAGTAATATTCCATAATACATAATATATATATATAATATATATATATTAGTATTTTGTAACATATACCATCATATATATGTATATATATATATATATATATTGTGATGGCTGAGTAATATTCTATAAATATATACATATAAAAGTTATATTAAATATATATATATTTGTTTTGGTAATATATATACCATAATATACATACTTGGTAATACATATATATTACCCCACTTATCTATTCATCACTTGATAGACATTTGGGCTCTTTCCATAATTTAGCTATTGTTGATAATGGTCCCGTAAACAATGGGGTGCATGTCCCTATTCAAATCAGTATTTTTATATCCTTTGGAAAAATACTTGGTAGTTCAATTGCTGGGTCATAAGGTAGTACTATTTTTAACTTTGTGAGGAACTCCCATACTGTTTTCCATAGTGTTTGCACCAGTTTGCATTCCCACCAACAGTGTAAGGGGGCTCCCCTTTCTCCACATCCTCACCAATATCCATTGTTTCCTGTGTTCCTAATTTTAGCCATTCCGACAAGTTTGAGGTGGTGCTTCATTGTGGCTTTGATTTGTATTTCCCTGATGATAAGTGATTTTGAGCAGTTTTTCATGTGTCTGTTAGCCATTTTTATGTCTTCTTTAGAGAAATGTCTCTTCATGTCTTCTGCCCATTCCTTAACTGGATTACTTATTTTTTGGGTGTTGTATTTGATAATTTCTTTACAGATTTTGAATGCTAACCCTTTATCAGATATGTCATTTGCAAATATCTTTTTACATTCCATAGGTTGCCTTTTAGTTTGTTTCCTTTGCTGTGGAGAAGCTTTTTACCTTGATGAAGTCCCAATAGTTCGTTTTCACTTTTGTTTCCCTTGTCTCCGGAGATATGGTCAATGTCAAAGAGGTTGCTGTCTGTTTTCTCCTCTAGGATTTTGATGGTTTCTTGTCTCACATTTCAGTCTTTCATGCATTTTGAACTTATTTTTGTGTATGATGTAAGAAAGTGGTTCAGTCTGATTCTTCTGCATGTAGCTGTCTAGTTTTCCCAAAACCATTTGTTGAAGAGACTCATTTTTCTATTGGACATTCTATACTGCTCTGTTGAAGATTAGTTGACCATAGAGTTGTGGGTTCATTTCTGGGTTCTCTATTCTGTTCCATTGATCTATGTGTCTGTCTTCATGCCAGTACCATACTGTCTTGATGATTAGAACTTTGTAATACAGCTTGAAGTCTGAAATTGTGATGCCTCCTCTTTGCTTTGCTTTTTCGACAGTTTGTTGGCTATTTGAGTTTTTTCTGGTTCCATACAAATTTTAGAATTGCTTGTTCTAGCCCTGTAAAAAAGGCTGATGATGTTTTTTGTTTTTTGTTTTGTTTCATTTTTTAAGATTTTATTTATTTATTTGAGAGAGAGAGAGCATGATTTGGGGTAGTGGCAGAGGAAGAAGGAGAAGCAGACTCCTTGCTGAGCAGGGAGCTCAACATGGGGCTTGATCCTGGGACCCTGAGATCATGACTCAAGCCAAAGGTAGACATTTAACCAACTGAGCCACCCAGACATCCCTGCTGGTGTTATTTTGATAGCAATTTCATAGAATATGTAGATTGCTTTGGGTGGTATATACATTTTAACAATATTTGTTCTTCCAGTTCATGAGCATGGAATATTTTTTCCATTTCTTTGTATCTTTCTCAATTTCTTTCATAAGTAGTCTATAGTTTTCAGAGTACAGATCTTTTTTCCTCCTTGATTAGGTTTATTCCTAGGTATCTTATGGTTTTTTGTGCAATTGTAAAAGGGATCAGTTCCTTGATTTCTCTTTCTCCTGCTTCATTATTGGTGTATAGAAATGCACCAGGTTTCTGTATATTGATTTTATATCCTGTGACATTGCTGAATTTATGTGTCTGTTCTAGCAATTTTCTGGTAGAGTCTTTTGGTTTTCTACATAGAGTATCATGTCATCTGCAAAGCGTCAAAGTTTGACTTCTTTGGCAATTTGGATACTTGTTGTCTGATTGCTGAGATTAGAACTTCCAGTGCTGATCTATTCTACTGGTGTTTAGTTTCCATATCATTTGTTTCTGCTCCAATCTTTATTATTTCCCTTCTTCTGTTGGTTTTAGTCTTTATTTGTTGTTCTCTTTCTAGGTCTTTTGGTGTAAGGAAAAGTTGTGTATTTAAGACTTTTCTTGCTTCTTGAAGAAGCCCTTATGACTATACACTTCTTTATTGTGACTGCCTTTCCTGCATCTCAAAGGTTTTTGACTATTATGTTTTCATTTTCATTTGCTTCTATGTATTTTTTTAAATTTCTTCTTTAATTTCCTGGTTAATCTATTCATTCTTTGGGAGGATGTTCTTTAACCTCCGTGTATTTGTGGTCTTTCCAAATTTTCTTGTGGTTAACTTCAAGTTTCATAGCATTGTGGACTAAAAATATGCAGGATATGATCTCAAATTTTTGTACCAGTTAAGGCCTGATCGGTGACCTAGTATGTGATCTATTCTGGACAATGTTCCATTTGCACTTGAAAAAAATATGCATTCTGCTGCTTCAGGATGAAATGCTCTGAATGTATCGGTTAAGTCCATCTGGTCCATTGTGGCATTCGAAAGCATTGTTTCCATGTTGATCTGCTTAGATTTTTCTGTCCATGGATATAAGTAAGGTGTTAAAACCCTCTACTATTATTGTATTATTATCAATAAATTTCTTAAAGTTTGTTATTAGTTGATTTATATACTAGGCTCCCCCCTAGTTGAGGGCATAAATATTTATAATTGTTAGATCTTGTTGGATAAACCCCTTCATTATGATACTGTGCCTTCTTCATCTCTTATTACAGTCTTTTGTGTAAACTCTGGTTTGTCTGATATAAGGATGGCTACTCCAACTTTCTTTTAATGTCCATTAGCATAATAAATTGTTCTCCATCCCCTCACTTTCAATCTGCATGTGTTCTTTGGGTCTAAAATGAGTCTCTCACAAGCAGCAAATTATTGGGTCTTGTTTTATGTTTTATTTTGTTTTGTTTTTAATCCATTCTGATACTCTATGTCTTTTGATTGGAGTATTGATCCATTAACATTCATAGTAATTATTGATAGATATGAATTTAGTGCAATTGTATTACCTGTAAAGTCACTGTTCCTGTAGATTGTCTCTGTTCCTTTCTAGTCTTTGTTGCTTTTGGTCTCTTTTTCCTATTCAAGTGTCCCCTTTAATATTTCTTGCTGAACTGGTTTAGTGTTCATGAACTCCCTTAGTTTTTGCTTGTCTGGGAAACTCTATCTCTCATTCTCTCCTTCTATTCTGAATGACAGCCTTGCTGGATAAAGTATTCTTGGCTGCACATTTTTCCTACTTCGCACATTGAATATATTATCCCACTTTCTTCTGGCTTGCCAAGTTTCTGTGGCTAGGTCTGCTGCTAACTTTATGTGTCTACCTGTGTAGGTTAAGGACCTTTTGTCCCTAGCTGCTTTCAGAATTCTCTTTGTATTTTGCAAGTTGCAATGGTGCTGATGGGTTGGGGGGGGGGGAATGGCATCACCCACACTGTCATCCCTGGAGAAGGTAACTCACACCTGCCACTGCTCAGGAAGCCCCCACAGAAAAAACAGAAATCTCCCTTCAAGAGTCCTAGGATTCCATCAGATCCTTCCCCTTTCCCTGTCTTCACCTGAGCCTTTCTGGGCTTTTCTGCATTTTATCTCTGGTGTACAGCTGGGATTCAAAACTATGAATCTTTAAAGGAAATGGCATATTGCAGACCTGTTCCATTCCTCCTTCGGAGAGCCTCAAAGTGCTATGTCTGCTGCTGTCTCATCCTTTAAAGCAGTTGCATGGTGGTACTTGGGCTTCAAGTTTATGGTGAAGCACAGCGAAAACAGTGACCAGGTTATCCGCCCTCTGCATGTTCCTCTCTCCCCTAGCAATGAACAGCTGTTCAATGGTGCCCATAGTGTCTTTTGTCCTTGGAAAAGCAATATATCCTCTGAAAAATGGACACCATGAAGGGGATCATTCTCTCCCAGTGTGACCCAGGAGATCCCTTTACCACTCAGTCTGTTCCAGGGCCTCTGCCCTCCTTTTCCCCAGAAGCATTGCCAAGCACACCTGGCTCAACTCTCATGAACGGTGTAGACCTCCAAAACCTCAGAATTTGATTTCCTCTACTTGCAGAAACTTGCAATAGTCATTTCCTCTCAAATCCCCAGTCAATGGTTTTGGGGAAGTATTTTTCTTGCAAAAATACTTTTCTTGCAAAAAAATGTGCTGCTTTCTCTCCCACTCTCTTTCTCTCTCCTTTCTCCATGGAAAGGACTTCCTTCCCTCTGCTGCACCACAGCTTTTTTCTCATTCCAGTTCACATCTCTGTACCTCATACCTGCCAAGTTCTCTCCCTCTAATTGTGCATTGTGCAAATTCTTCTCGTAAAATCCCCAGATTGATTTCCTTGATATTCAAAATGATCTGATATCTATCTAGCTGTGTTCAAAGGATACAGCAAGCCTAGGGTCTCCCTACTACTACTCAGCCATTTTAACTTCCTCTACATGTATTTTTGAATAACAGAAAATGTAGTACAGTGAATGAGAATGACTTATCAAGGGCCACTTGAAACATCAAGAACTTAGAAATTTAATATTTGATTCATATTTATTCCCAGAAAAAAAGCCAGCTTTTAATTAGGATTTGGCAGGTATTTTGGCGCTACTAATATATACACATTAGTCAATAAGTGAGTAGGATTGCCATTTTTTTCTGTAAACTTGGCAAAATCGAAAACAAAATCAAGTACAGCTAATGATAGTAAACTCATGTCTGCTGTCTCTGGGTTGAAACTATAAATCCAATTTACTTGATAAAAAAGGAAACAAAGATTTAAGATATCAATGCCATATCAAAGTTCTTAACAGATTTAAAGACTTGATGAATATCAAGTCACATTTCATTGTTTTTATTAAATTTGAGGGTGAAGATCATATATTTTACATTTTTGTAATTCCCTTAATAGTGTGTTTAAACCAACATAGAAGGAGCTGCTGACTTCACAAAAATATTTCCTCAGGATTTCCAGTATCTTATATCTGTATAATCTTCACAATTATTCTACTAGAATTATTCCATTTGATTCTTACAAAACCCTTCTAAGGTAGTAAAGACATACGACCATTATTTTCACTTTATACACAATTTAAGGTTACACAATATTGAAACTATATATACCCAACACATATATATTATATACAACATATATGTTTATATATAACATATATTACATTCAAACTGTAATTAAATTTGTTAATGAAGATGTTTTCTAGTGTACCTTACTTCTGCAAGAAGGTTGATACTGCTTACTGTACAATGACATCTTTAATCCTATAAGGGAGTACAAGAATAGGCATTGAGACAGAAAACATTCTAATAATTTATACCAGTTGTGCCCACCATATTACAGTATTGTGAGAATAAACAAGATTACTTGTTCTTGATTGAGTAAATTTCCTCACAACTTCAAAAAAACAGGGTATAATATCATCAATTAAATGAAAGAAGGATATGAGAGATGAGAAGGAAGGTGAATTTTCTTAATTCAGAATGATTTCAAGAAGCTTCATAAAAATAAAGCTTATATTTAGGATATTTTAAAATTAAGAAGTGAACACAACAAAGGGTAAATTTTGGAATTAAGTTCACGTTGGCCAAGCCAAAAGACAAAAATTCAACCAAAACAGCAGCACATCTCAGTTAAACAAATGTCAGTATTTTAAAATTAAAACATACAAATCCACAACTGACTTATTAAGAGGACAAAAATGAAAAAGAAAACTGGGTTAACATGTTATCTATTATCAAAAGTTAATATGGACTACTAAAATAATTACAGGAGGGTGCTTGTGTGGCTCGGTTGGTTAAGCATCAGCCTTCAGCTCAGGTCATGATCTCAAGGTCCTGGGGTTAAGCCCTGTGTTGGGTTCCCTGCTCAGTGGGGAGTCTGCTTCTCCCTCTCTGTCTGCCTCTTTTCCTGCTTGCTCTCTCTCTCTCTCAATTAAATAAATAAATAAATAAATAAATAAACAAATAAATAAATAAATAAATCTTTTTTAAAATAATAAAATAAGTTAAAATAAAATAAGTTAAATAAAATAAAATAAAAATACATAGGGGAAGCCATATTGTCACAAAATCCACAAAAACGTATGGCTATTAGAATAAGGCTTTTCAAATACTTTTTTCCTGTCCCTCATAGTGAAGAAAAAAAGAATCAGAAAGCCCTCGGGGACCTTGTACAAAAACAAGTACATTTTCTTTCCTTAAGTTTGCTAACTGCATCAGATTGGTTTACCATTTCACCTCTACTATAGTATCCTCTATCCACATGTAGCTATTGAGTACTTAAAATATGGTTAGTATGTTTAAGAAATGAAACTGTTAATATTTTAAATTTTTAATTATTTAAAAATTAAAAAGCCACCTGTGGCTAGTGGTTAACCTGTGAGCAATACAATAAAACTTTGACGGGCTCTTGCTGTTGGATAAAATAACTCTCTATTTTGTTATCTGCTTTTCTTTTTTATTCTAATTAATTATGAACTCTACCTCTTTTCATTTTCTATTCTTCAAGACAGTGACTAAAAAGTGGCAAGAATCTTTAAAACATTATTCCATTGGTCAATAGTTCTTTTAAATGCCACTTCAAGTTTGAGTCCCATCTTTTCCCAAATTAGAAAGAGTATAGCTAATATTGTGCTAGTGTAAGTTTGGACTTACTTTGTTCTCTTGGAGGAGAGTAAAAAGACAAGGTGCAGCTGGAAGTAAATCAGCCAAGGGCAATGGAAAGACTGTTGTGATGCAACAACATTTGGAGAAGATTCTCCTGTGCCCTCCTCCCCCTCTCCTCCCCTGTGCACCTGTCTCTGTTCTCTTTCTCCACTTATGTCACGTACATTGGTGAGGAAGTAAGCCACTAGTATTTTGCTGCCATTTTCACGTTCTGTATGGCCTTGGAGAGTTCATTAAAACTTTCTGCCTTTAGTTTCCTTAATTTCAAAAGAAAGTGATACCATTCGATCACTAAAGATATTTAGATAATTGAGAATAGTGAAGTCCATTATATGTGAATATCTGCAGGCATTCAAAATCAAAATAAAACAATAATAGTAAACAAGCATATAAATGGAAAAAATATGCATACAAAAATTGCCCTTAAAAACATTCTGTAATTGGCATGAAGTTAACTACCTAGAACTAGAGAAAACTAGGTGAGAGTTAGGAAAAGAAAAGAAGGGACAGAGGGAAAGTCAGGGGAAAAGAGAGGATAGAGAAAAGAGGAAGAAGGAGGGAGAGAGGGAGACCAAATATATTTGTCTTCCATACTGAGATTCTAATGATATAAAAGTCATCTCATGCAATATAACTAAATAATATGCTATTCACTGCTTTAAACCCTAGAAACACTGTACTTCTTTTCCAGATATTTTCAAAAACTTATCAACTCAATGATTACCTTTATCATTTTAAGTCAGGTCAGTTTTAGTGATGATATTTTAAAACGAGTGCAGTTTCGAAAGTGTTTTCACAATAATGAACAGCATTCTAGGTTCCTTGATAAAGTACAACGCACAATACCACTAAATCAGGCAAATTAAGTGAATTTTAATTTGCCAGATATGGTTAATTTTATAGACTATAGCATTTATTTATGAGGGCTGTTCTAGCTAGGACTGTGAAACTTTAAACTCACTTATACTGAACAAATTATCTTGAGCAACCATTAGGAAACAATCAGCAAGATATAGATGGAAATTGTCTATTTTTACTAAGTGTTTGGAAAGGCCAAGAGACATGACATTTGTCCAGCCTGCTAAACAAGGACTCTATTAAGGGAAAACAAACAAACAAAAAACAGAGAATATACACACACTATTGTGTTATCATCTTGCTGAGAATACAAAATAAAGTAAAATTTGGGAGTACATAATTTATCCTTAAAGTGACCATTTTCTGCAATGACACATGATGACAAATGAAGAAAAGTCCTTAAAAACCATCCTTTAAGGCAATTCTTTTTGTCTTCTTCCTAAAATAATTTCAATTTCACTTTTTGTTAGGGACTTACCAAATTACACTTCTGTGAGTAATTAGTACACAGTGGGCTAAGGATAAAATATTTTTAAAAAAATGGAAAAGAGTATATTTTTTAAAAAGGTAGAGATTTAACTCTGTGCTTAATAAAGTCAAAATATTAAAATTAGATTATGAGGCTAAACTGACACCAAAGGCAGCCGACCTCTTCCTGAGCATGAAAGAATCACAAGGTAGGTACTTTGTTATCTTTTAAGATTTATTTATTTATTTATTTATTTAAGAAAGAGAGAGAACATGGGGTGGAGAGACAGAGAGAAAGAGAGAGTCTTAAGCAGATTCCATGCTGAGCGCAGAGCCCAACACCAGGCTCAATCTCAGGACCCTGAGAAACCACAACCTGAGCCAAAGCCAAGAACTGGCAGTTTTAACCGACTGTGCCACCCAGGTGCCTCACAAGGCTTCTTCTTAGCCTGCTTCTTAGCCTGCTACACTGAACAATAGCTGACAGAACCGTGAAAACATTTATGTTTCCACATATTCATTCCACCGTAATAAAAAGTCCACAAAACCTTTTACCTCAAAAATATAATCAGAGTGGATTCATTAGTGTTAGAAATGGCTTATAATTTTTAAGTTCACTTTGTAGACTTTTTCTATACAATGTGTAGAATCATTACATCATCATCATCAATTAAAGTGAGAAGAAACCATCAATATTCATTTACTCTGGGTAACAACGTATTGTCAGTTCATCCAAGCAGATGCATGTTTCCTTAAAATAGCAATGCCAGCTCTAACTCTTAAGTGATTTTGTAATAATGAAAATCATGGTATCAATTAGAACAAGACCTCAAACTTTGCTTTTCTTCAAAAGCATCTTGGTGCTCTTGGTGACTTTAATTTTCACATATATTTTAATTCATTCAAGTTAAAAAAATGTTTGAAAATACTATTGCATTTTTGAATTTATAAATATAGCATATATGTCACCTATGTGGATCTTTCTTACTCAGTTTTATATTTTATATGCTTATCCATATAAGTTTATGAATAATTTATTATTCTCCATATGTATTATATACTCAAATATTACTTCAAATATTATCTTTTTTTTAAATGCAATTTTCTGTGGCTAGGAGATTGACATGCAATTGACTTTTTTATACTAAATTTGTAACCAGTAATTAAGATAAATACCCTTGATATAAATATAAATTTCCCTATTGATATTTTTGGATTTTAAAAATGTAAATATAAATACCTAATATGCAAAGATGCAAATTACATTTATTTTTCCAACTATTTTAACATTTATTTCTGTTTTTCTGCATTATTGCACTGGGTAGCATACTCAATACAATTCTGCATGTAAATGATGATAGCATACATTTTTGCCTTTTGCTTAGTCTCAAAAGAAAGATTTTAATTATATACCATCAGTTATATTAATTATATGGACTTTTAAAAAATCCTCTTTTTAAATCAAAATTTCCACATAGTCCTACTTTAATAAAAGGCTTGTATGTAGAAAATTGGTTTTAATAAAATGCTGTGTTTTGTACCTACTAAGAGGTTATATATTATTTTCTCCTTTATTGAGTTAATGTAAATAATTATATTATTAATTTTGATGTTAAACCAATTATACCTTTCTAGAATATATATCTCATTAGGTTGTGAAGTAGTATTAGTCTCATTTCACATACATAAATATTGAAAATAAAATGCAAAATGACTTATAAGTGGCTAAAGAATGGCACAAAAGCACATTTGTTTTTTAATTCTATAGCTCATTTTATTATTAGCTACTATAGTGCAATAAGCAAGATCTTTAAATCAGAATTGCATGAAAATACCAGATCTATATTTCATAACCGTATAATTTGAATATATCGTTTAATCATTATCAGCCTAAATTTTCTCTTTAAAATGAGACTTTTGGTTGATTAAAGACAAATACTTGAAAAGAACAAAATATGACAATGCATAATAACAACAGAGTTTTTAAATGCCTTTGTTATTATAAATTTTGATTATTTTCACTTTAAATTTATTTGGTTTTAATAACCTGCTAATTATTTATTTAAAAAATGAAAATTAATTTCTTACAAGTGCAAACACTTTGCCTATGAATTTAGAATTATGCTATTCTCCTGTTCTCCTGTTTTATGCACAGATTTTTCTTGTGTTATGTTCTTGTTCTCCTGATACAGAGAATGTATACTGTTCGATAGAGCACCTTGTCCAAAAGGCATTTCACACCTTTTACAAGGAGTGTATAATATTTGCATTATGAATTATATGCCAAACACTTAAAAAAACAGATATTCTTAGGTGAGATGGAAATACCATGTAATAGTCAAAAGAGGTAAACAAAATGAAATGGTGGCTGAGGAGTAAGTCAGATTCACTGAGTGAATCACTAAATATTGCTACAGTGGTAATACCACCCAAACTAACATATAAACACAATGTAAGTCCTATCAAAATTCTAGATGACTATTTCATAGAAATTAACAAGGTGATTATAAAATTCATATAAAAATGTAGGGCACCGGGGTGCCTGGGTGGCTCAGAGGGTTGGGTCACTGCCTTTGGCTCAGGTCATGATCTCAGGGTCCTGGGATGGAGCCCCACATCGGGCTCTCTGCTCAGCAGGGAGCCTACTCCCCCCGCCCCTGCCTGCCTTTCTGCCTACTTGTGGTCTCTCTCTCTCTGTCAAATAAATAAATAAAATCTTTAAAAAAAATGGGCACCTGGAATAATCAAACGATATTGAGCAAGACAAGCAAAATCCGATAACCTATACTTTCCCGTTTCAAAACTGACTATAAGCTATAGTAATCAGGGCAGTGATAAAAGCATGAGAATAGACATAAAGATCAGTGGAATGGAGTTGGAAGTCCAGAAATAAACACATTAATGGTTAAATGATTTTTTACAGTGATGTCAAGATAATTCAATGGAGGGAAGAATAGTCTTTTGAGCAGACAATACTGGGACAACTGAATAGTCTCATACACTCGAATGAAGTCAGATCCTACCTCCCACCATAAACAAAAATAAACTCAAAATAAATCAGGGATGTAACATTAGAGTTAAAATCACAAAACTCTTAGAAGAAAATATTGGAGTAATTCATTATCAACTTAGATTAGTGATTTCTTAGAAAGGACAACAAAAGCACATTGACAAAAGAATAAATTGATCTTTGTCAAAATTAAAAAAATTCTACTTCAAAGGATTTCATCCATAGAGTGAAGAAACATTCTATAGAATGGAAGAAAACATTTGTAAGTCATATATCTGGTGAGATATATACAGAATATAGAAAGAACACTTATAACTTAATGATAAAAATATAAATAACCCAATTTAAAAATGGACAAAGAAAAAAATGGGCAAAGGATTTAAAACTCTAAAATGGATATACAAATAGCCAGTAAACACAATTAATGCTGAGCACATTATTCATTAAGAAATTGCAATTCTAGGGCGCCTGAGTGGCTCAGTTGGTTAAGCGACAGCCTTCGGCTCAGGTCATGATCCCAGAGTCCTGGGATCGAGTCCCACATTGGGCTCCCGGCTCCACAGGGAGTATGCTTCTCCCTCTGACCTTCTCCCCTCTCATGCTCTCTCTCAATGTCTCTATCTCAAATAAATAAAATCTTTTTATTTATTTATTTATTGCAAATCTAAAATATATTAAAATGAAAGATCTCATATTAAGTGTTCTTATCCCCCCAAAGCAAATGATGGTAATGATTGCACAGCTCTGTGCATATAAAGCCAATTGCAGTTTTTCAAAGCATAAATTTTATGGTATGTAAGTTATATATCAATAAAACTGATTTTTCTTAAACCAAATGCAGTGAGGGTAGGAAAATGTGGGCCTTTCAATTACACAGATTTATTTCACATCTCAGATTCCACCTCTAGTAAACAACTCTAACAAGCTAACAAGTGCTAAATTACAGATTTCTAGGTATCTACTCCTAGAGTCTGATTTGGTAGAGTTTAGGCAAGGACCACAATTTTGTGCTGAAACACATGCCTTAGGTAATTCTTACAGAGAGCTTAGAAAAATGATAGCCTAGAGTCTTGCTCAATGTGTGCTCAACAAATAATAGTTTTTCTCTATGTTCTTCCATGCCAGTAAGCCTTTAAGAGAATGTGTGTCTGTATGTGTTTGTAAAGTTTATGATTACATATGACTATATACACATTCATCTATATCAGAGTTTTCATTTTAAAATTTCTAAAAATATATATATACCATAGTTGGTTAAGAAATTTCAAGGTTGAAAATGGATATATATAATTCCAGGTAATTTCTTTTAGGTACCAGGAAATGAAATCTGATGCAAACAGACAGAATGTAACTATGGCTTGCCACTGACACATCTTACCTTTGAAAGAAAGAAAACAACGCTGTAATAGGTTATAAGCACAGTGATCTCAAGCTATTCCTTGATAGAAATTTGTCTTCTTTCCCAAAATACTATGTAATTTAGTGAGGTTGGCAGTCTTTGTACAATAGATGCCAAGTAATTGAATAGCAGGGGTGTTATAGATTTGATATAGAGTGTGTGTGGGTAGAGATGTGTGAACAAACCTGGAGAAGAGCCATATGCAATTTCCCTAAGTGGAGTCAGGATTATCAGCATCACACACTCTCATTAGCACCAAATTTTTATGAAATTTATTTATATGTTATAAAAAATGTAGAGTCAAATATAAATAGATTGGAATAAACATCTGTGATTACTGAAATCAACACATTTCCTCTATTAAATGTGCTTTCCCTAAGGAACATCTTCCTACAGAGCTAGAAAATTATTACAAATTCCCGTTAGGTTTGCATATGAAGAAACAGTCTCTGTCTTTTCTGAAAGATGCTTGAATGTCTATCAAAAATGGTATTTATTTCAAAAAATAAATAAAAGTAGTGTTTCCAAGTTAGTAGATTTTTGGTAAAGTTACAGAGAGAAATATGTTTGGTGCTCTTTTTGAAATTCATTATCATATTATATCTACTTTTAATTAACTTTATCACTTAATATAAACAGAAGTGCCTGGATGCATATATTAACCATCCTTTAACATTTAGCATTCATCTGCTCTACCACTAGCTTAGTTTATACATTTAGTTTACTGCCATATTTCACTTTGCTTTCACTCCCATCTTCCAAAAAACACCCATGGTTTCATAAGGGTTGCATAAAAACATTGAACCTAGAGCCTCTTGGAAATCTGTATTTTACGAACAGTGTAGAAGGGAGACAAGTGAATTGCATGGAAAATTGCATAGTTTTTCTCTTTTTTTTCTTCTTAAAATCATCTGATAATGCCAGTATTTTAAGCAGATTTCAATTATTCACATCATTTTCCTCCCTGAATTGGTAGTAAAGTGTCTATAATACTGAAACACAGAATACAGGAGGTGTCTTATAATGTGACTGAAAAATATTAAATCAAATATTATATTACTTTTGCATTATATGTAGATAGAGGCAAAGAAGCCACACTGAGTTTAGAGCCATAGTCAATAAATTATTTTTGATGAGATACTGGTTTAAAGCTAAAACAGTTATTTAGGTAGAAATTTGCTATTCTATCCAGCGCTCCCTTTTTTTAATTCCTTTTTTTAATTTAATTTTATTTTTTCAGTGTTCCAAGATTCATTGATTATACACCACACCCTGTGCTCCATGCAATATGTGTCCTCCTTAACACCCACCACCAGGCTCACCTAAGCCCCCACCCCATCCCCTCCAAAACCCTCAGTTTGTTTCTCAGAGTCCACAGTCTCTCAAAACAAGTGTTATGTTTAGGAATGAAGAATATTAGATTCTTTAGGATAGAAAAGAAAATTAGGAAGTAGGTGTTTGAACCAAATTTCTTGACAATGGGTGAAAATGAATTGCCCAACATTCCACAGCAAATTAGCAACAGAAAAATTCAGTCCATTGTGCTTACCAATTAAGCTTATCTCCTAGGAGTCTAAAGCAACACATAACTACAGCATTTCATGTTTCCTACCCTTCTCTTGTCAAAGGACACAATTACTGGTCTCTAAAATGTTTAATGGATGACCAATAAGGAAAAATATATATAAAAAGACATTTTAATAATGCTGACATATGTAGACTTACTTTTTTCATTTTACTGCTTTACTATAATTTATCCACCCTCCTATTGATACATTTTTATTTAGGTTGTTTTCAATGTTTTGCTAAGAAACAGTATGGTAAGTGGTGTTTTCTACATGTTATCTGGTTCATGTTTGCAAGGTTTTATTTAGTTTATAAAAACGGAAATCCTGGGTGTGCAGTATGTGTATCTTTAATTTTATTTGATATTCGCAGATTTTCAAAGATTGAGGTAGCAATTTACTGTCTCACAATATTGTATTTTTTTTAAAGATTTCTTTATTTATTTGGGGGAGGAGGGACAGAGGGAGAGGGAGAGAGAAGCTCAAGCGTCCTCTGCACTCAGTACAATTCAGGGCTCCATCCCACAAGCTGGAAATCACAACCCAAGCCGAAACCAAGAGTCAGACGTTCAACCAACTGTTCCACCCAGGTGCCCCAATATTGTAATTTTTTTAAAGGAAAGTATAGTTCATGAGCATGGAATTATTGAATATCTTTTCACATGTTTACTGGCCATTTGTATTTTCTACTCTCTAAACTTCTTGTTAGTATACTTAATCTATTTATCTGTTAGATTACATGCCAGCTTCCAATCTACCCATCTCCACTGTGCTGTGATGCTGAGGCTTTTGGTACCTGACTTCCCATTTGGCCCTGCCTACAGAGAGTGCTAGAAAGAGCCTGGAAACCAGTACAGGAAGAAGGATTATGCTCCTTTGTGCTTGTTTGCCATTCTTTTTTATTATTATTTTTATTTTTATTTCTCTATCAGAGCTTCTTCATCCCAGCTGGAGCTATCCTTCCCAATAGCAGCAGTTGATCCCAATTTTGTTTTCCAACAATTCCAAATGCTTTTTCAAAAGACTGTCCAGGTGTGCCTGGGTAGCTTAGTTGTTGAGCATCTGCCTTTGGCTCAGGTCATGATCCCAGGATCCTGGGAATGAGCACCGCATTGGGCTCCCTGCCCAATGGGGAGCCTGCTTCTCCCTATTCTTCTCCCTCGACTGCTCCCTCTGCTTGTGCTTGCACTCTGTCTCTGTGTCAAATAAATAAATAAGTTCTGAAAAAAAATACTTTGTCTAATTCACACAGAGTTGTTCCTCTGACTTCCAAAACAAAACCAAAACCAAACCAAACCAAACCAAACCAAAACAAAAAACAGTGAGAGCTGAGCAGCAAACTTTTCTCAGAAATTTGAAACCCAGTCCTGCTGTGCCTTTCTTCAAATTTCCACATTAAAATAAAAACTAATTTCATTTCTTCCTTTCTACGATTCTGACTAAAACAGCTACTTTCTCTTGCTACTTCAACAATATAACATAATAGTGATCTCTTACCTTATGACATACTAGTGATCCCTTCCTTATGCATTTCCGTATGTAAAATATGTCTCTTAAATAGATCCAGGCCAACATGGCACACAAAGACAGTTTATAATTTACTTTCCAATTCCTACAGATTTTACTTCTAAATAGTAAGAATAATCATCACTATCAGCACTCTTTGCTATGGACATCATAGCTAATGCAAATAAATTTTCATCACTATTTAGTTTATAGATATTTTGATGATCAGGTGAAGAAAATTCCCTTCTATTTCCCGTTTCCATAGTTTTTCTTCTCGTCCTTTTCCCATTTTTTTTTGTTTGTTTACAAATGACTATGGTTTGTTGAATGGATGATTGATTTTGGCATTTATTTGGATGATGTTTCTTCACTCATTCATTCTCTTAGTATATATTGTATAACAACTTGTTCCTGCTCTAATTGTCCTATGTCAGCACCATCATGTCTTAATTACTCTGCTTTAAAATGTATCTTAATATGATAAAGTAAGTTTTTCCATCTTATTTTCCTTCTTTAAAATTGTCGAAGTTATTCTTTATCTTGTAAATGTCAAACTCCCCTAGTCTTTGAGTTGAAAAGTGTTACCTGGCTTTCTCTTTTTTTCAGCCATCTAAGGTAATGTATTTACCACTGAGAATGAAATTAGTACCATTCTCTAAGGTTTAATATGTGGTACTTCTTTGTATTTCTAAAATCTGTAATGACCCTTATGATGAACTTTTGAACAAATGAATATTCTGCGACTTCATTTTCAAGTTTTCAAAAAATTTTATTTTTGTTTTATTATTTTATTAGCTTTTGAGTATTATTTTTGAATCTCTGTTTAATTGCTTATTAATATTAATTTTGTTTTATACTTGAATTATTTTAGTACTTCTTTTTTAACTTATCAGGTGATGGAGTTTTTAAATTGTCCATGTATTAATGAAAATAAATGTATATTTATGTCTAACAATGCAAGTTTTGGTATGCATCTATTAGATAAAGTGTCTTAATTCTATTGTTCCGATTTTTACTTACAAATTGCTTGTCTACTTGACATACTGACTTTTGAGTTTTGTTTAGTCATCTATTAAAGTTGTAATTTATTTTCTCTTAAGTGTCTCATAAGTAAATGTACATATATAATTTTAGAATTGGTAATTTCATGAATGATTGTGATTTTTAAACAATATAGGTAGAAAACCACTCTATTGTTATTTGCAGTCTGTTATTATCCTAATATTTTTATTCATAAATTATAACAGATACCACAGTTTTATTTTTGCTGTACATTATTATACTATATAGTATATAAATTATGATACTATAGCCATGAACATTATTAGTATACATGTCTCCTGATGGACAAACACTGACAACTGTATTAACTTTACTAGTCAACATTTATTTACATTTAATAATACATAATTACAGATTTTTAGGGGATTGATGTAGTACTTTGCTTTCATCTAGGGACATGTTTTTTTCTGTCTATAAACCTCTAGACCTTTTCTCAGTGAGTCCTCTGGTAACTAATGTTCTCATTTCTGTTTGCCTAAAACATCTTTATTTTATTTTCATGTTTGAAAGATACTTTCACTGGGTAGGGAAAAGTAGTTTGGGGTTCTTATTTTCTTTAAGCATTTTAATTATATCATTCTATTGTCTACAGACTTTTATCATTTCCTTTGGTAATTCTTCCATCAGTTTGACTGTTCATTGGAAGACGATGTGTTGATTTTTGTTTTTAATCTGGTTACTCTTAAAGTTTTCTCTTTATATACAATTTTATCAGTTTATCTATGACGTGTTTATATGGAGTTTGTTTTGTGTACATGCTTGAAATTTATGGAGATTTTGAATATTTTGTTCAATGTCCTTTATGAGTAAAAAAGTGCTAAGATATTATCTCTTCAAATACTACTTATGCCTCTCTTTCTTCCACTTCTCTCTCTCTCTCTCCTTTCTTTTCCTTTCTTCCTCTCTCCCCTTTAAATTGGCACTCTAATTGTGTATATGTGTGTTACTGGTTTCATTCCAAGCCATATGTGTTACTTACATTTCTCTTATGTTCTCATATCTTTTTTATCTTTTTTTCTGTTTCTGAATAATTATTTTATACTATTGTATCTTTCAGATCACTAATTCTCCTTTCTGTATTGCCTGTTAGTTTACTTGATTGCTGTTTTAATTTTTCAAAATTTCTACTTAAACATTTTAATACATTTTTGATAAGACACTCATGACTTATATTACATTTACTGTACTTTATCATAATATCATAATATGTTTTTGAATACTGATACCATAGTTCATTTGAAATTGGTGACCAATGCTTTAACATATAAAATGTTTTTGGATCTGTCTCTATTATCTTTTTTCTCTTGATTTTTTGATATTTTAGCCTGGCTCCTGGCATGCCTAATAATTTCTTATTTAGGGGCACCTGGGTGGCTCAGTGAGTTAAAGGCTCTGCCTTCGGCTCAGGTCGTGATCTTGGGGTCCTGAGATCGAGCCCTGCATCGGGTTCTCTGCTCGTCGAGGAGCTTGATTCCTCCTCTCTCTCTGCCTGCCTCTCTGCCTACTTGTGATCTCCGTCAAATAGATAAATAAAAAATCTTTAAAAAAATAATTTCTTATTTAAAGTCAGATACTGTTTATGTATAAATATATATACATATACATTGAATGATGCTATATTCCTCCAGAGAGGATTTAATCTTCTTTTGTCAGGAAGATAACAGTAAGCAAATCTGCTCCTGTCAAGACTGGTCCATTTTAAGGTTTCCCTTACTCCTAGGAATAGAGTTTTCGATAATGTGAGACTTCTATGCTATAGAGTAAAGCCTTCTACATAACAGTAAGATTGCATCCTTTTACTATTCTGGGCTATAACTTCAACAGAACATTAGTCTTCTCTTTCTTAGCCCTGTCTTCACAAAGAAGTTACCCACCACTCCTGCTATGGCTCAGAAAGTCAGGCTGGCCCTGACCTCTCTTCTCCAGGGTGGTTCTTTAAGTCACATTTCCCACACATGGGAATTGATGGCTGCTCACAATCCAGGATACCTGCTCATCAATGTCCTTGGTTTTACTCATGACTTCTGCTATTTCTGGGACCTAAGGATGATTATCTGCTGATTCTAGCAATATTGTTCTGATTTTTCTCTATGTGCTCCACATCTCATTACTGCATTTTTTAAGTCAATTCATGATCAGTGACGTTTTCTATGCTAATTCAGGTATATTTTACAGGAGGCTTGCATGAAGTTATGCTCATCATATATATTACATTATTAAACAATATATGTTAATGATATAATTATATAAACAAAATCCTAGCAAACCTAATTCTATAGGGTATTAAAAGAATCATACATCATGACCCAGTGGGATCTATCTTTGGGTTTCAAGGATGGTTCAACTTATGAAAATGTTCTGTGCTACGCTAACAAAATGAAGGATAAAAATCACATGATTTTCTCAATAACTACAGACAAATCATTTAACCAAATGCAATACCTTTTCATAATAAAACCTCAACAAATTAGGTATAGAGGGAAAGTACCTCAACACAGAAAAGTTGCTAAATGACAAGCTTACAGCTACTGTCACATTCAGCAGTGAAAAACTGGAAAGTTTTCTAACATTTGGAATAGGCAAGGATTTCTAACATTTGGAATAAGGCAAGGATACCACTCTTACTACTGTCGCTTAACATAATATTTTAAGCCTTAGCCAGAACAATTAGGCAAGAAAAATAAATAAAATGTATTACAAAGTTAATGTAAAATTATTTCTATCTGTACCGAAGCATCTACAGATTCAATGAAAACTTTATTAAACTTCAAATGGCATTGTCACAAAATAGAAAAAAAAAGTGGTGCTAAATTTATAAGGAGCCACAAAATACCCCAAATAGCCAAAGCACTCTTGAGAGAAGAATAAAGCTGCATGAATCATACTTCCTGATTTCAAACAATATTATGAAGCTATATTAAACAAAACAGTATGGTACTGGCATAAAATAGACATAGAGCACAGAGCAATGAAACAGAAAACAAAGCCCAGAAACAAACCCACACATACATGGTCAACTAACCATTGACAAGGGTATGGTACCAAGAATACACAATGGAGAAAAGATAGTCTCTTTAATAAATGGTGCTATGGGAAAACTTCATATCCACATGTAAGAGAATGAAATTGAACCCTTATTTTTCACCCTATGCAAAATTAACTCAAAATGTATTAAAGACCTGAATTTAAAATCAGAAACCGTAAAACTCATAGAAGAAAACAGGGGAAGACTCCTTAAAAAAAAGGTCTAGGCAATGATTTCTTGAATATGACACCAAAAGCACAGGCAACAAAAACAAAAACAAACAAGTGGGAGAGCATCAAACTAGCAAGTTTCTTCACAGCAAAGGAAATAATCAGAACAATGAACGGAAAACCTATGGGAGGAAAAAAATATTTATAAATTATATATCTGGAAGGGGGTATCATCCAAAACATATAAGGCATTCCTACAACTTAACAAAAAGAAAAAAAAATAACCTGATTAAAAACTAGACAGAGGAACTGAATAGACATTTTTTTTTCCAAAGAAGACATGCAGATGGCCAAGAAGTGTATGAAAAGGTGTTCAACATCACTAGCCATCAGGGAAATGCAAATCAAAACCACAACACACTCCTACTTCACATCTGTTAAAATGGCTACTATAAAACAAAAGAAAAATGAAAAAATCCAAAAGATAACAACCTTTGGTAAGATTGGAGAAACAGAAACCTTTGTACATTATTATAGGAATACAAATTGGGAAAAAAAAAAAAAAAGAATACAATTGGTATAGCCAGGATGGAAAGGAGTATGGAATTTCTGCAAAAAACTAAAAGTAGAGCTATATAATCCAGCAATCCCACTTCTGGGTATATATGCAAAGGAATTGAAATCTAGATCTTGAAAGGATATCTGCAGTACCATGTTTGTTGCAGCATTATTCACTATAGCCAAATATGGAAACAACCTAAATGTCCATAAAGAGACAGATAAAGAAAACGTGGTGTATATCTATACAATAGGCCATTATTCAGCCTTAATAAAGAAGGAATTCCTGCCATTTGCTACATCATGGATGAATCTGAAGGACATTATGCTAAGTGAAACAAACTAGACACAGTAGGACAATCACTTGCATACTCATTTAACAAGGGTGGTTTTGTTGAAAGAAGATTTTTGAATTACTAGAAGAAGACTTGGCTGACATGGAATCCTTGTTGGTTTTTAAATATGAAGGGCAGGATGAGAAGAAGAGATTGAAATGAAAATAGATAAATATAAATTCCTTCACAAATTATACAGGCCTTTTTTTTAATCTAGTTCCCCTTACCTGACCTGTTTAGATTAAGCTTTGCCCACAACTTTCTTACACATTTTCATAATATTTCATATTTCAAGATACTTAATAAACAAAAATAGAATATTTTAAACTAAATCCAAAATCAAAGAACTACTTATAGTTTCCAGTACACATCATATTCACTTATACTTCTATACATTTTCCTCATGAGTCTCTCCATCAATATATTGTCAATATCTGTCAATATTCAAATATACTGCCAAGTCAGTAAAAATGTGACCTCCTTGAAGCTTTCTTAGCTCATTCAGTTACATGTGAGAGCTTTTTTCTTACATTTCAATAATTTGCCATATTTACCATCATTGAGACAATTTTGCCCTATAATTGTTATAAGTGATATTATTTTGGAGAAATTTCCATGAGAATTATGAGGAAAGGATACATTCTGAAAATCTGCAAACATAGGCATTTGGTTACTGGTGACAAATGAGTGCTTAAACTGGAAGTAAACTTAAACTATTCTGTTGGGACAACAGGTTAAATATATAAAGTTATAATACAGTGTAATGTAGGTAGAAGGATCACACGAAAAGCATATATTCTTGTTAGGTGTCCTCTTGGTACTTTGACCTAAATCATATCATCTCACTTATTGTTTGGCTTCTTCCAGCTAACAGGAAATATATAGGTTTTTGCATATTTCTGAATACATGATATATATGTATTTGCTTTTAAAAACTTACTAAGAACTACGTTCACTGGATAGGTAGTCATTTATAAAGTTTGTCACCCAGGTGAAACTTCAAGTTTCTTTTCTTCAGTTGTATAAAAAGTAAGAAATTGTTATATAAATATTCACTGTTTCACATCAAAACTGACTTCTCAGAAATACTCAGATATTCTTTTAATCAACTAATATGTGATAATTAATTCCTTTCAGATATATTATCTAAAACCCAGAATAAGAATTTAAACTGAACTTTAGGAGGTTTTGATTTATAATAAAATAGATTTTGTTTTAAAAAGAAGATGCAAGTTAAGCCACTTATTGCTTGCTTTAGCCTTAAGTTTGTCTCATCTTAATTTTTCATTCTTTGATTTAAATTTTGTCTTATTATCTTGTGTTTGACTCTTCTGTCTTCAATATTAAGTAAACAAATCAGTAAAGAAAAATTTTAAAATAAAGGTATAGAAAGACATAAAAATAATTTGTACTAGCATTAATCAATCAATACTTTTAATATCTAATGCATCCAATTATTCCTAATTCTTTTTTCTGTACCTGATTGTGCAATCTGACACGTGACACTTCAAACTAGGTTCAAACGTAGAGTCTATGAAAACTTTGAACAGTATTTATTAGAGAATGATATAAACACAACCGTCAAAATCATAGAAAGCTGCCCTCTCTCTTTTCTTACAAGTTCTTAAGTTATGAAGGTAAAAGAAAATGCAATTAGAATAATCCACTAAGAGCTTTATTTGCCACCTGCCATTCTCTGAATGCCTGCTGATAAAAGTGAGTTTTTAACTTGCAGATTTTCCTTGATAGACTGGAATTAGGAAAGTTTCCCTCTAAAGTGAGTACTCCAGCTGCCACATGGGGATAAATATAGAACCAATCAAATCAAAGTTTGGCAATATGGAAGTAAAAAATGCATTTGATCTATCCCAAAGATTTGTTATTTGCATAGAAATAAAATCATTAACTCATTTGTTTTTTAGATTTTACAAAGCTTAATTATGGTTTATTTAATATTTGACCTGATTGTGTCTCACCTCCACTAGGAGGGCAGATTTAACTGAGTTGTTCCTATGATTCTGACTACTTGTGGGTGGAATTGCTTTGAAGCCATCAACGCAGGTTCTTATGGGATAGTGATGAATCACATTGTTTCCTGGTCTATATGGCCAGACAGCATATGAGAGTCACATGATTTTAGCAGCCCTGGACAGGGTCATGACACCTCAGGTTAGAATAAGCAAAACTTAAATCTTTCAGCAACTACAGTTACAATAGTGAACAATAGTTTATTTTTGAAAAATCTAAACAGTAATTCTTTTAGTTTTTCTAATGGGGCAAAATTAACTCTACAGGAATGCTGACCCCATTCCATCATTCTTTGAAAAGATGATGGCATACAGAAACATTCTATCTGTATCAGAAAGCTCTATGCTTTGAAGCTCTTTAAAATTTAGAAACTACCTCTAAAAGGCAAGTTTTATGAAAGTATATGTGGTAATTATTTGTCATTACTCTTGACATTTCTACATATCATGACTAATGTCAAGGCTTCTATGGAGAAGAGTCTCTGGGTTGATTAGAGCCAAAGAAATAAAGTTCAGATGTAAAATTGGATACAGATTAGGTTACTTTGAAATGGAACTGGCCCTAGTGACACAGGGTGATGTGGGCACTCAGCTCCCGTCCTGCTATTTCTCAAAAGTAGCTGCTGCTTCCTCACCAGGCTGCATATTTCAGGAAGTAGCTGTCCTCATACCTCCACCGTGTGCATTCGTGTGTGTGTGTGTGTGTCTGTGTGTCTGTGTGTGTTCATATAACATCATTCCCACTCCGCTCTCCTAGATAAAGACAAATGAACATCAAGGAAATCTTTACTTTTATTTTTTGGCATTGTTTCAAAACTTCTCAGTAAAAAATTGTCTGAATGAATGCATGATGTCATGTCTCAGTTATTTTTTAAACAAGACACCCAGGTGCCCCAAGAGAGGAGGTCCTGGGCTGTCCTTGCTATTGCTGTGGTTTTCTTCCTGGCAAACATAGATCATTTGCTTCCTCCACTTCAGTTATATGAGTAAACACTCCAAGTTCACGCTTTTAAAGAAAGCAGAGACAGACAAGTAAAGAAATAGAACTCGGGTTATGAAATGGGAGAGTGGAGAGTAAATGGAAAAGAAAAAATATATATATATATTTAGGGGTATCCTCAGATCATCAGTAATTTCCTCAGGAGTCAACCCTGCTAAGAACATAATGTACCCTTTCATCAGGAAAGATAACAACAAGGTAGATTTTAGTTCTGCAAGAGATGGCATTGGACCTTGAAAAGCATTCATTTCCAATAACATCTATCCTGAGATTTGAAACTTGCTTCATAAAGTTCAAGACCTAAAATTTTGTATAGTTGATCAATAATTCACTTCACTTCACAGAACTACTCCACAATAATGACCCAGGGATTCAGTCTTCTCTTCATGCAGAGATTTTTAATACATGGATCACATTTTATGAGCAATAACTCATTAATCTTTGCAATAACCATATTCAGTTAAACATTATTATCCCACATTATAGGTAAAGTGATGGAGGGGAGTTTTTGACTTGCTGAAGGTCAAACTGAAATCAGAAGCAGAAGTGGGATGAGGTATGAATGTGATTCCATGACTCCAAGTCCTAACTCACAGTAATACATAGAAAAGGCCAACTTTTTTACTTTCTTTTTTTTTTTGCCTCCTTTAAAACTTGCCCTTATTATGTAATTATAGCTAAAATGTCATCATCCCTTTTTAATAAACTGTTAATAAGGAAATTTCAACTAGAGGCTTCCTCTTTAATACTAAATATTACCACAAAATAAAATATTTTTCAGTATGAGTTTTAAGTTTTAAAATATCAGCTACAATAAATATGAGGTTTTATATTTAAGACATATGGAAATCAGCTTAACTCTTCTTATAACTGTTGATTTGGGGGCCCCTGGGTGGCGCAGTTGGTTGAGCAACTGCCTTCGGCTCAGGTCATGATCCCGGAGTCCCGGGATCGAGTCCCACATCGGGCTCCAGTCCCACATCGGGCTCCAGTCCCACATCGGGCTCCAGTCCCACATCGGGCTCCTAGCTCCATGGGGAGTCCGCTTCTCACTCTGACCTTCTCCCTTCTCATGCTCTCTCTCACTCTCTCTCTTTCCTAATAAATAAATAAATAAAATCTTTAAAAAAAAAATTTAACTGTTGATTAGGTGCTTGGAAAATTTCTGTATAGAGATATACCACCAGACATGTGAAGTACGACAGAGAAACAGTGGCAAAGAGTCAGGAAAAGAAAAGAGAAACAAGATATCCATGAGTTTCTTTCAAACCTTAGGGGAAAAAAAAGCTGTGCAAAAGTTTTTCTCACTGATGAAATGAGCTCTTTACATATAAATTATATTGTAATAACAGAGCTCCTGGGTGGAAAAGAGTTCCTTCTCCTGCTGACAAAAATTAAAATAATCACAGATGGTTAATGATCAAAAATACTGACTGACAGCTCTGAAGTATAAGACACAGAGAATATTCTCCATGGAGTGAGAATATTCGCAGCGTTTCTCAAGCCAACACTTAAAGTTGGTGTAAGAGCACCACAAAGCTTTTTCCAACCACATATTCATATACAAGTAACTTCTATTTTATTTTGGAAACTACCATATAGACTCAAAGAGCTCCCTTAAAAAGTTAATGTTATTCTTTATCTCTGTGATTACTTTCATAATTTGGGATAAAATGCAAGAATTCACTAGGAAAATGGAGTCCATAATGCGGCCTTACGTGGTATGAAAAACCTTTATAAAGCAAGTGTCGGGAGTCCAGTCTCCTATTTTAACAATAGATAGGAAGCGGGGAGGAGCGGGGAATCTGCACAGAAGAATTCGCTAAGTCTTTATAAATATGTCAAACAATACCAATAATAGCAACAACTAATAATTATTGATGACCTACTTTGTGTCTAACGTTCTTTTAATCATGTTATTTATTTACTTCATTTAATTTAAATAGCTCAATGAAATACACCACATTATAATCCACTCACATTTATGTGGAAACCAGAATTAGACGACAAGGAAACCAGACCAGGAAACCAGAATTAGAAAAGTCTAAACAAGTGACCAGGGTCACATTAGAGCGGATGAGTAGTCGAATAGAAGCTAGATCGAGTCTCTAAGCCTGGTGCTTAACTGCCATACAGCCAATGCATTAATTATACTAATAGGATATAAATTTCAGAGGAACCACACTGAGACCAACAACAAAATGTCCCTTTCTCTATCACTTTAGAAGGACTTGCAAAATCACTTGATTTTACAATCACCCAATAAAACAAGTACGGTGTTCCTCTATCTGATAATGATTAAACTGTGACTTAGAATAATAGTATTCATTTATTCATTTGTGAAATCAAAAGATGATTAATATATTAAATACCTGTAAAGTTCTTGTTTTGAGAGATTCAAATACAGGTAACATTTTTTCTTCCTTCTTAATGTTTATATTCTATATGGAAACATACATGGTATATATGTATCGTACGTTTATGCACTTGGATGATTCAGAGAAGATGTGTATGCCAGGGCTAAGGTATTGAGTGGAGAGAGTAATCCATACTACTTGGTCGGTGTTTATCAAAGAAGGTATCATATATAGGTAAGAATAAAGTAAGGGCATCACATACAGGAAAGGTTTTGAGGGATGGATGGAACTTTGCCAGAAGAGAAAGTTGAAAAAAGATTATCTTAGTGACTGAAGTAGTTCTGCATATGCTAAATATGCCTATTGAATTAATAATCCCACATTTTCTATATCCATCCTGGTAAATTATAATCATATATACACAAATCCCTTTAAAAATATAGTCACATTGTTAACAAAACAAGTGTTGTGGGATATCATAAGCAAGAATCCTTTTTAAAGTAATTTTTTCAAAGAATCTTTGCAAATCAAATCATAAGAGTGGCAAGAGCAGAATTTTTGGAACAAAACTTGCTGTTCTTAGCACTGGATGAAAGAAATGCAAGTTAGTAACCATTTAAATGGCTGCTTTTTTATATCCTTGCCAGAATTGCTTATAATGTGCGATTTCTTCATTTGGATGTTACTTGTTTCAACGAAAACATTTCCAAGTCAACTCACTGTACTTCACAATACACTGAAATGAGTAAAAGTATTAAAAGCATGCCTGAGGCGACAGAAACTTTGAGGTTAATTTCCATTTCTTCAAGTATATTTGATGAATGATGTGACAAAAGAATCCTAATTAAGGTTGAAATCCTGAATACTAAATAAATTAGAAGTGCCACTACATTCATCTTTCACAGTGATAATACTGCCACTTCTGCTTCTCTTTAGCCTGGCCCTTGACTTTTCGGGAAACCTTTTCTTGTGTATTTTCTTCCTCTATCACTTTTGCTGAGAGTAGATTATGAGTATTCTACCTAGTATTTGGCTTTATTCAAGCCAAAAATCTACAAAGTCTGTCTGTCTTTGTTCTTTTTCTTCTCACTTACTCCTCTTTATCAAAAGCAAACATTTCATTTTATATCTAATCTCAAAAATGACTTCACCTCTCTTAGGGCCTTTCCTATTTCTTCTCACATTATAATATCTACAGGCGAAATTTTATGATCTGTAAGGATCTTTTAACTTTTTCTAAGAAATAAAACGTAAAGCAGTTATAAAAGTTTCAATAAACCTTTGCTATTTAATGATACCATTTTCACAGTTACTATTATCATTCATTATTCATATGAGTCAAAAAGTAAGGGTGCAAATTGTTTCATCTCTCACTAGCTGGGGATCCTTAGGCAAGTTACTTAATATTTATATAACTCTAGTATCTTGATTTTGAACCTCCCCTGTCAATCATGGAAGAAAACCTATGGCTCACTTTTTAAAAATATTGTCCTCTGAGATAATTTAGTCTGGAGCAATAAAAAGTTATATTCACAAAAAATGACCTGTGAATATGTTTACAGCACCCATATTCATAAAATATAATCATCAAAAGCTGGATTGGACACCAACGTCCTTCAAATGGTGGATGTTTTTACAAACGGTAACCCATCTGTATAATGGGGTACTATTCAACATTAAACATTAAAAACCCATAGGATAGGCTTTTCTTTTTAAATTTGATTCATTTCAAACTAGTATAAATTAATTGTAAAATATGATCTTTTATTTGGTTATTGGAGTATTTTAAGGTGTGTTTGACAACTCAGCCATGAAAATCTTCTCTTAACAATGTCAATTTTATGATATCTTGATATAAATCAAGTGTATCTGACCAAATTTAAGTTACGAATTGAGACATCCTGTAACTGCAGAAGACAATATATTTCAAGACTCAGAGAATAAAAGACTATAACACATCTTAGTCACTATTCTGATGTGGATTATATTTTGAAATAAGATTTTGATTTGGGGGCATTCAATAAAAATGTTCTAAAAACCAAAACCAAAAAGGTGAGATTGTCTTTATTTTTTTATCAATTTTTATCAATACTTATCAATCTTTATCAATCAGGCCTTGATTATGAAGTTATGTGGCCTCTATAAAATAAATTGGAAAAAAAATAAAAAAATAAATTGGAAGGCTTTCCAGTTTTGCTCTTAAATAATTGCAGTAATTTTGAAATTATCTGATCTTGGTGCCCTACACCAATTTGTACTGTGCTAATAGATCCATTCAGACTTCTAACTTCTTATTATGTTAATATTGACATTTTACATTTAAATGGAAAATCATACATTTATCATGATTTTCAAATCATCACAGGTTTGCACACAATGTTCCAGCATAATTATTTCAAACTATTCTGTATTAGAGGTGTTTGCTTTCACATTCCAAAATTTGTGTTTTCCCTCTCTCTCCTTTTTTAAAGCCATCCTCAAGAAGTGTTTTTCTATTTTATTGGTCCTTTCAAATAACCAGTGTTCAGATTTACTCCTTATTTCTGTTTTATTTATTTACTTGGCAAACCCTTCTATAGCATTTATTTCATGCTAGGAACTGTTTTATGTGCTTTACAAATACTGGTTGTTTTAATGCTTTATAATAATCCTATGAGATACTATTATGATCCTCATTTTATTGGTAGAGAAATGGAGGAACTAGTTTTTGGATTTCTCTCTTAGAATAATACTTTCTTATTAATTATTTCCATCAAGACCAATGTCTAAATGTTTTATAGGTTTTGAGATATTTCTTCTATTTGTACCTCTCCACACCACAAATTTCACTCCACTCTCTTCAGTGTCCACTTTCATTGCGCTTGTTTACTATTTTTTAATTCAATAATTATAGTATTGAGACCCAGAATGATGGTTTTGTGTTTTCCTTAGTGCTTAAGATTACGTATTGTCTGTCCAAGTTTTCCTCTGTCTCCTGCAAAAGGCTCTCTGTGTTGGCTGATCTTTCTCTCAGGCTACTGAGCTCCTTAGTTATATTGTTAAATGTTGCTGTTTTTAATGTCACTGTTAGCTTGTGATGTCATGTTCTGCTAATTGGAAATATCTTGCATGCACTTATCTCTCAAATGAAAGAAGAAGATGGACTCCTATCCCTCTAGCTGCTGCCTATCTTCATTAATCCCTAGCCCATCCTAGCTGGAGAAAACATGCCAGGTCTGAATGTTCCTTCTACCATTCTAGTCTCAGGAATAGGGAGTTTCACCACACAAATTCAGTTCCTACTCAGTCTCTTGAGTTACTGGAAGCTTATACATTTTCATGCAGGGCCAATATACATCCAAGGTATGAATCGTGTGTGTGAGAGAGATGGAGGGCTGTCTGGATTTGGTGGTCCACAAGTATTTGAGCATCTAGCTCTTGCAGTACTATATTTACACCCTAACATTGGAGATCACTGCATCTTTAGACTTTTCTGTAAAAGGCAAAAGCCTGGCAACCTCCATCCCCACACCAGCAGTTTCTACCATGATCACACATGTCAGGCTGACCAGATCCTTCTAGTTTAAGAATGGTGAACAATCAAATACAAGTGCAGGGGAGATACATTTAGAAAAGGCTGTCTTATTTTCAGAATCATCTTTTTAATAAATCTTAGAAGATACATACTTTTTAAAAAATTATAATAATAAATTAATAATAAATAAATGAAATCTTTAAGAATTTATAATAATATGAATCCAGAATACAATAATATCAACAAAAACTGGAGCATGGCAAGAGAGGTGAGAGGAAGTAAAAGAGCACTAGTCTCTCTCTGTCTTTTACATAAGAGAGAATCAATAAATTTGGAGTCACCCATGATACTGATAATTAAAGAAATATAACATAGAACATGTTTTTTCAAATATAAACCCAACTAGAATTAAAAATGAAATGTAGATATACAAATTTCTATATAGAGTTTCAAAAACACCTATCTTTCAGAAACCTTTTATCAGTCATTAGCCCTTGATACAGTACTACTACTTAACAGAAGTATAACAATCATATTGACTCTACCAATAATGGATAATTACTATGGATTTGACTTCTGCTTCTTTTTAATCATGTCCCTGCCAATACCGTCATCCCTGAACTTAACTCGACATCATATTCTCAGCACAGAATTTTCACTTAACGTTGGTCATGATGAAGGAACATACTTAGTAAGAGAAGAGAGAAAATGAAGTAGGAGGACACGGAAAGAGCCAGAGTAGAAAATTAGGTTTTACATAAGAATAGAAACTTCCATCTCTTTAAAGCCAACAAAAGTCTGAATTACAGCATTGAACCTATAACTTAAACAAATCAGAGTATATCTCTCTGTGGGTTTTCATTTGTTAATTAGATTATTTCATAGGACAATTGTGTACATGGATATAAAGGTTTAAATGCTAAAAGTCAAAGACTGTTATACTATATATGTCAATCATACCAAAGTTCATTCCAAAAAAAACCCAGGAAAAACAGCGCTTTTTACAATCTTCCCTGCGAGAGGGACATAAGGGAGTCAGGTGACCTTGACCTTCCTATGCACTTCGAATGAAGAATGAGGATTTGGCAGAAAAGAAGTCAATCCACAGGCAGACCAGTTGTCCATGATTAGGAATGGAGAAAAAATTTTGAGGACAGTAATTAGCTGAGTTGGTCAGAATGCCCATTTCAGGAGTAAGGAAAGTATTAGCCCCATAGATAATGTGAAGAGAGGTCAAAAAAGGAAAACTGACACATAAGATTATTATGGAGACATGACATGTTAAGAGAGAAAATTCCCTCTTATTTACTTTTATAGATCCTAAAGTGAAGAATCATAAAATTCTTAACTCTAAGAATCGCTTTGAATGCAGATGACCATCCTCAGGAACTCTCTCTCTTATAGTTCTCCTGCTTTGATACATCAAATCACCTTATCTAGTGTTAATAAATTTCCTCCATTATTTGAAGAAAATAAGTCTCTGTTTCTTCCAATTTAAAACAGAGAAAAAGAAGAAGCAACAAGGAAACACAAAATTCAAAATTAAAACATGTAACAGAGTAAGGATAAAACCTATGAAACATACCAATAAATCTAAATTGGGTTAACCACTTGAATCAAATGTAAAAGCAACATTTCAACAAAAATAAAAAATCTGAGCTGAGAACCTTTACACAATAGTAATGACAGTTATTGGCTAAGGTGAAATGTGGACCAAGAAGATATTTTATGTTTTTTATTTTTTAATTTTTTTAAAGATTTTGTTTATTTATTATTTCTTTGTTTATTTATTTGACAGGGAGAGACAGAACGAGCAGGGGAATAGCAGATAGAGGAAGAGGGAAAAGCTGGCTCCCCATGGAGCAGGCAATCCATGATGCCAGGGTTGTCAGGATGCTGGGATCATGATTTGAGCTGAAGGCAGCCACTTAACCTACTGAGCCACCCAGACACCACCCCAAGAGGATATTTTAAAATTCATCTTCTAATAATGCAGTGTAGCCATATCTGCATTGAGAGACAGATAGTAGTAGCCAGGGAATCTTGCATGAGGATGTAAGCAATTTTCTTTCTTTCCTTTCTTTCTTTCTTTCTTTCTCTTTCTTTTAGCAAACTGTGGACTTTCTGAATGCCTAAGAAGCAGAACTGCACAGGAGAAGGTTACAGAAAGCAGTGACTACTGCCTCGTATCACAAAGCAGAGCACAGTTTGTTAGGTACACTGAACAGTAATTAGTTCTTTTTGAGCACTCTTTTGAGCTCACATATGGATAGTCATCATCATTAAGAATATTCTTAAAATACACAAAGAAGTAATGGTAAGTTTTAATTCAAAGAAATATGAAACCTTTTTCAATTACTGCTGATCAGATTCCAAAACTCATTTCACATTTTTCTTTCCTCTCTGTGCCCCCTTCTTTGTGTGGAGTCAGTAAATAAAGGATTAACATGAGAAAACCTTTTCAAATAACCCATTATTTAGTTTTGACTCTTGCTGGGAGAGAAGGGGAAAGGGAGAAAGAGGGAAAGTAGTAAAGTGGGAGAGGGAGAATGCCTGAATGCCTCCACAGGATGGATGAAATACTCAAAAGAATTTGGGGCCTTTTGCATCCCTAAAGAACCAAGGAAGGGCCTAGTAGTCTCTAAAGTTTAGGACTGTCACACCTTTGATCAGTTTCAGGGGTTCCTGGGTTTTTGCATGAAATGCTACTTTCACATTTGATTTAGAATATTGAACTGTGTATAAATATGAAACCCTTGAGACTGTACCATCTGGAGCTAATATTTCAGTGATTTACACATGAAACAGAAAAAGAGAATCCACACAAAATTGTTTTAAAATTTTTTAACAGATTAACAAAACATGTTTACTTACCCTAAATTGTACCTAGGTTGTTAATTAAAATATATTCCTTTAGGGGTGCCTGGGTGACTCGGTTGGCTAAGCATCCAACTCTTGATTTTCACTAAGGTCATGATCTCAGGGTCCTGAGATTGAGCCCTGCATTGGCTTCATGCTCAGCTCAGAGTTGGCTTGGGATTCTTTCTCTCCCTCTGCCCCTCCCCCGGCTCGCTCTCTCTCTCTCTTCCTCTCCCTCTCACTCTCTCTCTTTCTCCCTCTCTCTCTCTCTCAAACAAAAGTATCTTTAAAAATGAATGAATAAACAAAATATATTCCCTTACATTCTTAGTTGTTGCAATGATTATTAAACAAAAGTAACTCAGAATTTCAAGTATGGAGACATCAATTGACTTTTGCTTTGGGGCATTAATGATCATTTGACTATCTTATACCCTAAGTTTTCCCTCTCCCCATTCTATATGTGTCTCCTACTAAATGACATACATGTGTTAGGATTTGGGAAGCCAACAGTGAGTATTTCTAGACCATGGTCTGTACCTTTTGGGGATAAGAAATTAGCTAATAAAATAGGCATTAACCAATTATTCCCACAATTATATAAAACATATGCTCAGAAACAGTGGTACATAGTGCTATAATAACAAATGTTAGAGGAAATTGACCTACTGAGAAGTCACCAGAGGCTTTCCAAAATTGGTGATTATTATGCTAAGATTACTGTCTAGTTCTTATTATTCCTATATCTTTCCAAAGAAAGTGTATTAGAGCCAGGTCAAGTCTTAAACCAGATGTTGCCACTGTTGTTATAAAACACTAAAACCATATGAATGAAGACATGTCAGCTGTATCCGGAGCCATGAGTCAGCTTCAAAGTGTGGGCCTTTCCCATTGCTTATTTTTATAAGAAGAATTTCAATAAAGACTATAATTGCTGGTGTCATATATGTTCATCAGAATTACATGATGATTGAGTGTATAGTACCATTTTAGTGATTTGAAAAATTCTGTATGCTATTCTGAGGGTTCATTCTTATTCTTCATGTGGAAACTTACAGGAGAAGCATGCTATGTGATTTCCCAATCCAGGAAGTATTTAAGTTGCTGATGAATCACTTTAATTTTTCCAATTGATTCCTACTAAATCACGGGAGTACAGACATAGAAGATCCTGTTTCATGTATAAACTTCACAGCTGTCCTGTTCCCTCACAGCCCTTACACACATGCATAAACATATATACACATAAGGCTTCACCTTTTGCCCAGAAATGTGCCTGGAAACATCAAGGCAATTTAAAGGGGTTTCCAGCTAGAATTCCAGAACTCTAGTATACTTCAAGATAAGTTGGTCCAGAGTCCCAAAAAAGCATAAGAAACTCAGTTTCTAAAAAAAAAAAAAAAAGAAAGAAACTCAGTTTCTGTTTAATATCTTTTCTGCCTTCCCCCATATTTGCTTATTCGTAAGGTTGGCTCCCTATATTGCTTTGAGTGCTCTTCCAGGGGTGATTGGAACTTTATAATCTTTCCTTCTGTTGCTGATAGAAAGGTAGTTTTTCTGTCTCATAAAAACAGTCAAGAGTTCCTACGATCCTCTTAACTGGATCAGGTCATATGCCAATGACTCTACTGGGGAATGTGGACATGGTGTTTGCTTTCAGACATCAAGCCCATCTCCAGAAACGTAGTGGTTGTTTGATGAAAAAGAAGATTCGAAGGGAAACATGTGTGCTGTTAGAAAAAATAAAAGGGTAGAATGGATTGCATCGGGAGGCAACCACAATATCCATTTTACCACAAAAATGGGCTTCCCTCAGGATCAAAGAAAGAGAAATACTCAAATAGTTTGTCATGAAATTTTCTTCTAGCAACTTTCTAGGATACATAATTTTCCCACACAATGGGGAACCCAAATTGACAGTTACTCTACTGCTAAGTCAAATATAAATACACACACACACACACACACACACACACACACACGTCTGCCAATGCCTTGTAGTACTCAATGCCAGGTTTGTTCACTTTTAACGTTTTACATTCATAGATTTTAAATTCTTTGCTTATTAATTGTTGGATCAACAATGGCATCACATATTCAAAACATTCAGTTAGAGAGTCATGGGCAATTTTGAATGGGGAAATGTCCAGCCAGTTTTTCAGTAGCTATAAAATGGTATTTATAAAATATCTCCAGTTATTATTTTGGGAGGAACTGAGGAATGCATTCTTCACTTGGCAGACAGGTATCTGTCCATTCCAGTGTTACATTTGCAAAGAACAGATCTGTGAATGGCTGTGCAATATAAATTCTAAGGAACTACAGGACAGCTTACAGTCATGCCTTGACTATACCTAATAGAGAGAATTCTTATGGCAAATGTATCACTTTGGTTAAACCTTGTTTCTAGGGAAATGGAGTTAAATTTATATTTATAAATGGCATATGAGAATATAGGAAAATCATCACCCCTGATCCCAGATGGAGAAAAAATCTTTTAAATAGTAATCTCTCCTATAAGCAATGAATAGGTGGACACTATCAAACTATGAAGCTAAGTTGACTGATGCTCAAAGAGGAAAGGAACTTGCTAGATATCTTGTGGATTATAAATGACAGACAGTGTACAACAAAACAAGGACCAGAACTCAGGGTGAAGCTGACTTTGGGAGGGAACAGACAGAAGAGTAAGAAAGAAACTGAACTAGTTCAACCTGGCTCAAAACTCCATGCTCATGTTAACACACCATGCACATAAATATTTTGATCATTTATCAGTTAGCTCAACAAAACAGAGCTTTTAAATAATGTGTCTACAACTGTATACTCTAGAGGTAATCAGCAGCATATTAACCTGAACCATAACAACACATTATCACTATTTTGTTTCAATTGGCTAATTTGTAAAACAATAGTGAAGATCCTACCCAACATGTAAGAATTTATTCCTCAGTTATTGGCACTGAATAAATACAGTGACCCTCAGTGGAAATATCAGGGACTTGGGAAGGAACCACAGTATGCCAAGAAGGAAGGAGGAATTAGGGAACTGTAGATCTGATGAAGAAGTCAGAGTTAAAAACAAACATGGGTCAACACTTAGGGATAAACTGATGGCGGTCAGAACCAGACTTGGAGCTTAGGTTAAGGCAGTTTGATTTCCTTCAATGTGTTTTCTACTTTGCTAAATATAATAGGGAATGAGTTATATACTGAGAGGTTTGGCTCATGAACATAGTTACTAGTAGGTCTTCTGGTAGCTATAAGGAAACTGATGCTCTATTAGATGGGATATAAATTCTCCAATGATTATTCTTCCAAATAATCTGTTAAAAAATTTCTTTCAAGTCCAACCAAAAAAAAAAAAAGTTATTTATAGGTTTCCAGATTATCTTTTAAATTTGTTGTTGTTGTTGGCTCAGACTAAAAGCAAGGCTCTAAAGCCACTGGCTACAAAAAGCAAAGATCTGTCTTCTGTAACTAATTGAAAGCCACCAGTTTTTATGGCATGCTTTTCTCCAGACCCAAGGAACTTGAAAAAAAATTCAACAAAAATAGCAAGTTTAGCCTAAGGCCCAACACCTATTTTGTCTTTAGAATGCCACTAAAAATGGATCAGATGGATTTAATTTCCTTCCCAATAATTTCCTCTGATTTACCCAGTAGGTATGTACATTAGAATGGTGACTCTATGTCCTCATGTTCCATGACATACCAGGGAAAAGTCTGGAAATTCATTCAAGTATGCTACTTTCAAAGAGGATAGTTATGCAATTGTACTGAGGATAAAGAAGAAAAACAGAAGACATGGAACCTTTGCTGACCAATTTATGAAACACGGCAATCACAGATATCAAGACATCTTGAAAGATTCTAATGAGATAATAGATATATACCAGACAATAACATTTTATACTTTGCTAGCAGGCAAAAATTTTCTACTTTTTATTTTATTTTATTTTATTTATTTATTTTATTTTATTTTTTATACCTTTTCTACTATTCCTTTGCTTACTCTCCTCTAAGCAAATGGATTTCCTTGGTGTAACTCTAACATGCAACATATTCCTGTAGTAAGGACTCCGCATTAGCTATTCATCTGCCTGGAATGCTCTTCCTTCATATATTCACTTTCCACTTTCTTATGTCTTTCAAATATTTGTTCAAATATTGTTCCAGTGAGGCTGACCTCAATCACCCTATTCAATATTGTATCCTGCCTTCTCTTCTGCCCACTTCCCAGGTATGTTCAAATCCTCTCAAACTGTTTTATCTTTTCTTGATTCATAGCACTTATCATCATCTAACTTATTATAATTCATACATCTATTATGTTTACTATTATTTACTATCTCTTCTTACTACAGTATAATTTCCATCAGAGCAAATATCTTTACATGTTCTCTTTGATGATGGGTGCAAAGTGCCTACAACAACGTGGTACACAGAAGGCATTCAATAAATACTTATGAAAACAATGAAAGATTTCAGTAATGTGATAGGTAAGAATGTAAGCTGTCTGGAAACAGGAGCATTATTTTACTCAGCATTATATACCTGGTGCCTATTTTAGTACCTGAAAAATAGTCGATGTTCAATCAGTTTATTGAATTAACAAATAAGTAATAGGTGAATATGTTTTTTAGCAGAGACACAAACGAATTATGTGTGATTGAAGAGAAAATAAGAAATGATTCAATGTATAGTCTTGGGAAATATGCTATAAAACAGTAAGTATTTGATCTGAGTTTAAAGTAGTGATATAAGAAACTACACAAAGAACTAATCATGAATCCTAAGAGATCGTAAATTCTGAAAATATGTATAAAAAGGCAATATTGAAGTAAAAGAAAAACTAAAACACTCCATTTAAAGGTTCAAAAAATATGAAGTATAGTGGGACCTCTCTATGGAAAAATCTTATGTAACATAAAACTAGGTAGACTTAAGACTGCATCTAAAGAGATATATTCCTGAAATACTAAGACCACATTAAAAAGTTTCTTGTAAAGAAAAGCAATATTAATTTACTTCTCCTCGAAGGTAATATTTCCAATGATTCATGATTTTTCCCCTAAAATTTATAAAGGGTCCACCAAGGTTTTGAGCTCAGTATTAAATAAAAATGTGAAAATGAAATATTGTGTATAAAAATCTTAAGTTAAAATGCTTACCTTTCAATGCCTGGATTGTTCCTACCAAAGTTCCTAATCCTTCAATTTTGGTATGTAAATTTCCATTAACACTGAAATGTAAAAAAGAAAAAAAAAAGGCAAAATCAGTGAGAGTGCTGTGTACTTTCTGAGAAACTGAGTCTATAGAGTGACACTTGGTCATCCCCAACCCCAAGACACCCTGATAATAATATCTGCATCCTCTTTTTCAAATGAAGTGTTTAAGATATACACAAGTCACTTCAAAAATATTTATCAAATCACCCCTTTCTTCTCCTCATGCTACTTAGAATCATAGTTGGAAGCTACTGTTATCTATGCCTAGAAGACTACATGGACCCACACTGTCAGCTTGTGATTGTGATTCAGTGAATTCCTTTTCATTTTCACATGTTGACAGCAGAAATCTTTCCAAGGACACACCCAATCATTTTAGTTTCTAGAACTCATCAACGCTTTGCCAAAAGCCTCAGAATACATTTAATGATAACCAACATGGCATCCTAGGTGACACTCGATTATGTTGTATCATCTTTAAATCTTTCACTCACCATATCGTCTTTTATTTAATATAATGACATCACTTACTCCATTGTAATTTCCTAGTTGGTTCTTTGCCTCAATAACTATATAATTCTGTTGAGGTGAATGCATGTATCTTATTCTAGCATATGATTAAATACTTAGTACCCATTATAAGTAGATGAAAGAATTAGCTGATTTGAAAGAAAAATTATCATTTTTTCTCAGTGTTTTTATTTTACATAATGAAAGGGAGAGAAATATTCCACCACATAATGTACCGCTTTGACATATGGGTTATTTTTAGTTGAAGACAATCAAGACTCAGCACACTCAAAAAGTTTTTTACTTCTCCCTTAACTTCCTAGAGGAACCTAGAATGGGGGCCTATACCAGGAAGAGAGCTATTACCAGAGGTAACTTTTTATCAGAGACTTATCTGCAGGACAGGGCAAACATTTGTTTACCAAACATTTGCTATTCTCATCTTCCCTAGAATTGTCTTCTTCTTTGGAGCCTTAGACCCCTATCCCTTTCATTAGCTCAAGAAGGTATATGTTTCAATTCCCTGTCTGCTTTTGGGTCTCCTATTTTCATGAGGCTCCTGTATGTAAGGAATTAAATTTGTTTTCTCATGTTAATCTCCTGACATCCATTTAATTAGTATATCAGACAAGAAAACTAGAAGGGCAAATTTTTCTTCCCTACAATAATTTCTACAGAATGAGAAGATGGAAAAAATAAAAGTAGAAGGTGGAAGGTAAAAACTATCTCACGTCCGTACAAATTATAACACATTTGTAAAATTCTGGGTAAAATTGGAATTACTCTTTCTAGTGCCAAGCATGTTATTTATTTTAACATTTGGGTATCAATAAATGAGATACAGAAGTTGTAGTTTTGGAGGTATACATTGCCTATTGTGAAAACCAAATAAACAAAAAATGAAAAAACATTATCCAAAAGTATACCCTGGGTCTTTTTATCACATTGTATTTGTTTTTTTTTATTGAGGTTTGATTTACATACAATAAAATATGGAGATTTTAAGTGTACAGATCAAGGAGTTTTGACAAATGACTGTATCCTTATGATTAAAATATAGAACATTTCCACCATCCTGGGAAATTTTCTTGTGTTCCTTTCTCATCTGTAACCTCATTCTCATTCGCAGCTTCAGGCAAAGAAAGTTCTGCTTTCTATAATACAGCTTAATTTGTCTGTTCTAGAAGTTCACATAAATTAGAGAATATGTATGTTTCTGGACTACTCTTTGCATGTGTTCTTTCACGAAACACAATAATTCTGACATTCATTCATGCCATTGCATATGTCAATAGTTCATTTCTTTTTAATTGCTGGTTATCACTCCATTATTTATCCATACACCTCTTTATGGACATATAGGTTGTTTCCAGCTTTAGCTATTAGGAATAAAACTGCTATGAAAAATAGTGTACATGTGTTTGTGTGAACCTATGTTTGCTCTTCCTCTTGGGTAAAAATCAAAGAGTTGAATTGTTGAGTCGTAAGTTAGGTATATATATTTCACTATATAAGAAAGTGTCAACCCTTTCTTCCAACCCTTTCTCTTACTCTCTCAGCAAAAATATATATGAGAGTTCTAGTTTCTCTACATCCTCATCAACACTTTATAATATCATTTTTTTTGTTTGTTTCCTAACTTTTTCCATAAACAAAATGTTCTCTGTACTTTTAATTCACATTTCTGTGGTATGGTTGACTGATGTTATTAAGGATTTTTGATATGCTTATTAGCCATTTCTATACCATTTCCTCAAGTCCTCTGCCATCTTTTATTGAGTTCTTTATTATTGTTGTTATTATTATTAATAGTACAGCAGTTATTTATATGTTCTAGATAAGTTTTTGTCAAATATATGTATCACCAAATTTTCTTAAATATGACATTGCCTTTTAATTTTCTTAAATATGAGCATTGAAGAGTAGATTTTTTTCATATAAAGTACCTGACTCTTATATGTGGAATTCTCAGAACTTCCAAGCAAGTAGTGGGATTGTTTACAAGATATACTTTATTTTGTTTCTTGGATCAAAATAGGACATAGATCTTCAATTTTTCTATGCTATGCATTATTACCATTATACACTCAATTTTACTTAGATTTATTATTATTACATATATCCTTGGATTTTGTGAGAAAACATAACTAAATTGTACAAAAAGCTAAAAATAACTTCAAGGAATCCATTACGATTTGGGGTTTTCAAAGTTAGATGATCTATAAAATTCAACAAACACTATTAAAGTTATAATGTAGCTAACTGTTTCACTTAATTTATAAAATTTCTTGATAAATGCTTGAAACTAATGTAACATTTTGTGTCAGCTAAACTCAAATTTTAAAAAAATCACAAGGAAGAGAAAATACATTTATAGTACTGCACTGTAAAAAGTTCACATATAAGTGAAACCAGGCAATTCAATCCTGTGTTATTTAAGAGTCATCTGTGATGAAATACATACACTAACAAATGTCATTTCAATTAAATAAGAGAATAAAGGATTGATTAAAGTTGAGGTTAAAAAAATTATAATCTTGGTAATTATAAATATAGATTATCCTCAACCTGGTTTTTATACTTTGCTCACAATATTAATGACATCAAAAAACTAATTTCATGTAAAAATGGTAAATGACCTGAGTATATTTATTTACCAACTAAATTTTGAAGTGGGTAATTTTAGATAGATTCCATCATTTTTCAGGTAAGTAACTAGAGAAAGAATATAATTAAGCCATGTTTTATTCCTAGCACTCCATTAAATACCTATATGGTCATGGGAATCCTAGAGCCTTCCTTGGTTCTTAATATTGTCAACTATAAAATGAAGGCAAAGGTCCTTCTAGGATATAAGTGGATACTAGAACACTGGGATAATCTTGGTAGTCACATTTTGTTGTTGTTGAATAATAGCTATTTTCTATGTTCTACATCTAGATGTATTTCTGATATGTATTTCTGATATGTAAAGGGCATGTTTAGGTCAGTCTTAATACTTCATATCTTTCACAGAGAATTATTAAAAATCCAAATGTCTTTTCTAAATGGACCATTCCTTTGAATAATAAGAGTTGGAAAATGAATACTATAAGTGAAACTAACCCCTGGATTATAATTATGCTCTAAAACAAATATGCTTATGAAATTAGAATATAGTTTTTGATGAAAACAGAGTAAAAATGTAGACCCATAAGGCAATGCTTTAGAAAAGTAGACATACGCACAACTCACAGTGACTATACACATGCTCCCTTGCCACAGACAGCTGCCTAAGATACACTTCAATATATGCTATACCAAATATTCATGCAAGAATACTTTGGGGAAAGAGACTATTTATGCCAATTCTTGAGTTTTCAGTCATTTGTTAATTACGGGAAATATATGAGAGTTACTATATTCTCTTTTTCATACTTAAGTAGATATCCTCTAGGATTACCGTGAAGGACTCTTCTCTTCTTTGAAATTTGTTCACTTAGGCAGCTCAAGAAAGGAAGAACTCAAAGGCGGAGTGCACATACTTGAAATCAAAAGTGAGAGGAATCAAGAGAAATGTTTGTGGGAAGGCTTATCAGGTCAAATCTATTTTATTTAGTAGAGAAACAATAAAATTTCATAACACAAAAAAAATACTAACATTGCTTACATATCCCTGATAATTTTTATGTCTTACCAGGCCTTGAAGTGCTTTTATTAGGCACTTTCTTAGTATTACCCCTTTCTTCTCTGACAATACAAACTTGCTGTTATGACTACAATATAGAATAAGTCAGGGTGGGGGGATCTTCATTTGAAAAGAATTAGAGTAAAGGTGGAAGATAGTTTAATACTAGAAGCTAGTTTTTGAAAATATGGACTCTTCATGTAAAAATGAAAGTTATAAAAGAGGTAAAATATATGACCACTGGAAGAAGGACAAGGATTTTGAAAACTATTAAATGGAAAGTTCTTCAAGATATTCCAACACTGTTGACAAGCTACGATAGTAATTATTAATTTTATGGGTATTTATGTAATCCATCTGAAAAGGAATTAGTTCATTTTATTAAACATTTTAAAACACTTTTAAAATTTAATCACTCTTGGTTTCCATGTTAATACATCTTAAAGATATTCATTATATATTAGTGACTGAAGGCTTTCCATGAAGTAAGGTTATGGAGTGAGTTTCAATATCCTTATCCAGTTTGTCTATACTAAAGAGTAGGTGGCAATTTGTAAAGTCGTCTTTTGTAGATTCTAGGTTCTAACTCCTCGTTGGCCCAATTGCTGACTTAATGGAGCAGAGTCTCCGTAACCATTTTCAAAGTATAGCAGGTGACTCAGAGTCTTTACCAAGTTTTCTGCATACATGGCTTTGTTTTATTCAGGGACATAACTCAAAATGTTGGCTCTGGCTCTCTAGTTCATCAATTTTCTTCCCACTCTAAAGTGATTGCTATCTGTTTGTATTCTCTCTGCCAACATAAGCATTTTTCTGCAGAGCGAGTGTAGGAAAAGAATAGTTAAATGCCTTTAGGTCAAACAAAGCCTTTACCTCTGTCTTACTGCCCCTCTAGCACTTTATTCATACCATATATCATACTTAATTTCAAAATATTATAGTCTATTGCTTATGGACATATCTTCCTTTTTCTCTAGAATGTGAAGCTCTCAGGACAAAGACTATGTCCTGTTAATATTGGTATCATGGTGCTTGGAATGTAGGAACACCTGAATAATAACTTATTATTATTACTATTATTAATTGTATAAATATATAGTTTCTATTAAATATATGTGCATTTATTTACAAATAATATGTAGTTCTGTAGCCCAAGGAAAACAGAATGAATATGTACTGCTTCCCAATTTAACTGGCTTATAAAATAAGCAAAACATTTCTCTTGAGGCCATTGCTGAGAGCTACAAAGGATACAGATGAGGGTAAAATGTTTATTTTACGTCCCTCAATCTTTTCTGTTTTGTATTTAGACCCCCTATGAAAAAGTATGATGCCTTTGTGGGTCATGATTAGTCTTTGAAAACAAAGAAATTAGAAATAAGATACACTGTCTCTTCTGTAGACTCAATACATTGAGTCTCCTACACATATGTTGGTAGGAGTTGGATCACTGCCATTGGTGGGGATGGAAGGAAGAAGAGTTCAGAAAGAAATAGAATTAAGTAGATCAGAGATTCCACTAGATAAGCAGCTGTGTCCACTGAGAAGGGGTGGACACAGGTGTCCCATCTGCCTTGTCAACTCGTTTCTTGTCTCCACCAGTCACAACTTGGAGGTGTGGACTTAGGGAAGGGAAGGTTTACTTCCACCCTATAAATATGTTTTAGGAAGAAGAGTCAGGAAGAAAAGGAAAGAATATGAAATTTTAAATGAGGTAGGTTAAGAAGGAAGACTTCTTCCTTTCTTTCCTTCTCTTCTTTCCTCCCTTCTATCTGTTAATGTATCTTTCTCTGTGTCATAAAGAATATTCTATATTTAAAAATTCAACATAATTTATTCATATTACATAATTTCAAAGAATGGTGCAGGAGAACGTCAAATGCTATATCTTTCTGTTTACCTTAAAACAAACTTCAGATCATCAACACTTAAGATTAGGTTAGGTATTGTTATATAGAAAAAAAGGTGCTCACTGTGTTAACTGATTATTTGAAACATTTCCCTAAATGGTAAGTGGTGGGAACATGGCATGGAATCAAATTTCTAAGGATAGCTTTTCAGCTAATGATTTGTTTGAAAAACCTAAACTGATGGTCAACTCAAAATAAAAAAAAAGATAGACCCCAGTTTATATCACCACTGGCTTGTCCTCCCTTCATTTGGTAAATGATGGCCTAGATTTGAATAACTATATTGATCTATATTGATTTACAATAAAATAGCAACATGTCCCAACATCATAAAAGATTTATATTTTTATTCAGTGTTTATGTTGATATCTTAAGTAGCAAGCACATCACACTTCCCTATGTAGTGACAAGACCAAATGCGCTTTGGCAGAGCTTCAGTATAAAAATTAGAAGGTGTTGATTTCATTACCACTCTGGCAATACATTTGAAAGAGTGTTAATGACTATTAATGGCCTAGTCCTCAGCCAGAAGAATGCCTGAAGTCAGTGAGAGTGGCGTTTTATCTGCTCTTAAATATTAAAAACAGAGGGCCTCCTACAGTTGCATTTGTAAGTGCCTTTCCTGCTCTACAAATAATCACATCCCCCACTTAACTGAGCTTTTAAATATGTTTAAATTCAAGGCAAACCCAATTTCTCCACTCCGGAGGTTTTGCCCCCTTCCTTTTCTTTATAACAACTAGCATATTTGGCTCTTGTCAAAAAAGTAGTTGAAGGTGAATGAGAACACAATTATTTTTAAAAGGACCTTTAGTATCTTTTCAACTTTGGAATATAGAAGATACTCCATTGTTTTAGATTTAACAAAGAAAGAGTTACTTATTTCCTGTTCTCGTTTATTTTTGGAGACACAGATGAGTCCAAACAGTATTATGATGGAATGCACTATGAATCAATCCATGTTTATGAAGCCCACATGTTTTCAGGACTTTTTTTTTTTCCCCTGAAACAAGTTTGGACTTTTTGTTTGTTTGAAAGGCGGTTGTTTTTGTTGTTGTTTTTGTTTTTTGTTTTGTTTGGTTTTGTTGGTCCCTAGAGGTTCCTAAATCAACAAGTTATTAGATGAGGAATGGAAACTTCTGTTGCAGAAAACACAACTGTAGCTAGACAACAGAAAACAGATGCCAATTATTTGCCAATGCTGCTGGAAAACAAAACATTTTATGACATTTACTTTGCCTTAGCAGAACTGCCGTTGATGCCAAAGAAATATAAAGTGGTCAAATTACCGGCAGCCGGTTTTGAAATGTGGAGTATTATGATTTGGAATCTTGCTCTGCATTTGACCATTCCATGACCAACGTATTTCTTTAAACATTGATTCTATAGGAAACTTGATATTTTAACAGATACATTAAAAGAATATGCATAACTGATATGTATCATTAAATATTTTATATATTTCCATATTTTATCCCATTGCCTTCTAATTCTGCTAGTCCTTTATATAGGGATATAGATAATTTTTGATGTTTGCTACTTCAAAGTGCTTTCCTTGACACATATTTTTATTTCACATGACAAAAACTTCAAATTAAACATCTTTCTTGCATTGAATCCGGCTGAATTATTCATTGTGAATGTGATGTCACAAGCAATGTTTGAGTATTTTTTCTCCAGTAGTTAAGAGAGACTTAACTTAGTCACAAGCAATATCCATGTAATGACACAAGAATATAAATTTTGCATGAATATTTTTAAATGAAATGTCTTACTTTTGAGACACATTTCTGAAGAAATATCTTGACCCAACCTGACTGAAAGGAGCAATTACCTCAAATAAATTTCTACTTTTATCAGCATGAGATTGCACTGTGCTAAGATCTGGACTTGCAAATAAAGCCTTTTGGAAAATCTTACGTAATAAAAAAAGTACCTAGTTCTCCATGTTCTTCTCTTCTTAGTGACTCGAGCTATCTTTCAGGGTGTGAAGAAAAGCAATTAATGCATTTTTCTTGATAGTGTAGAGTTACTACAAGCAATGGTGTTATAAAATCTGTCATAAGTGTCTACATTTCCTTAGTCCTGAGTGAGTAAGAGGTAAAGTAAATTAGGGACAGCACTTTGAAAATGGAAGCTGAAAAATGATGATCAAAATAATTTAAGGAATGTCATGCTTCTCAGTTTTTAATATGCACATGAATCATCAGGGATCTTGTCGAATGCAGATTTGATTCAATAGTTTTGTCAAGGGGTCTGCAATTTTGCATTTCTGCAAGTTCCCATGATACTTTCAAAGCAGCTGGCCAGGGGACTGCACTTGTAGAAGAGTGAAGATGACCGGAGGTGGGGTCATTCTCCTTTGAACACAGTTTTCTGAAGTATCCACAGTCAATCTCAATTTCAAGGTGATTGACTAACTTCTAGTCAGGACTCAGAGAACCCAGATTCAGCCCATCTCATTACTAGTGATTGCTTTCAACTTCCTGGTTCTAGGGTAATGTGTGGAGGCTGAATGGTGCTGTCTAGGACAAGCACCTTCTCCTTGTTAGATTCAAAAATACTAAGAACTTTATGGAGTATGTGTGTGAGCACGCACATGCACTTTTGGAAAGAGTGAGAGAATTTGAAGCTAGAGACAGATGAATACAATAATATTATGTCATGATTAGAGAAGAGGGGAAAATATAATTGCATTTTGAGTTATGACCCAAAGAAGCTATGCATGCAGTTCCCATTAGCATGTCTTTCTAACTTAGACACCCATCACACTGAACATCTGTATACCCATCATAGCAAAGGAAAAGGAAATTTAGTCTCATTTATTTGTACTCCCATCCTCCTCAGCAACAGAATCTATAAATGGCTATGGATTCTAAATAGTATTTTAACAACACTGATGCACAGTACTTTGACCTACATTTAGCTAATGTAATGGCAAGCCCAGCTCCCCTTATTTCACTCTATCCTCGGTCAGAGGAAACTTTCCTATTATGTCAAAACAACAGGACACCATCCCATAAACTATGAGTATTCTAGATTACATTATCCGAACCCCTAGACTCATTCTATCATATTCTCCAAACACTGGAGAAAAATTGTTGGCTGCTTCCTCAGTAGACAGGTATTTGTACAGGTTGTCTAGCTAACTAGGGAGGAGCTGGCAGGATGTCGAAACCATTTAAGGGGGGAAAAACATTTAGTATCTTTTTGAAAGATTTTGGAACTGGTGACCATATTGGATAAATGGATTCTGAACCACACCATACTCCTCCCACCCCGTTTCCAGCCCCCAAATACCACTGATCTCTCCACAGATATATTCTGCCTTTTATTTATTTGTGCTCAGCCTGACCTCACAAACACATGCCTAGAGTGTTGGAACTGTCTTATAACTTGTCTGCCTTATAAATTTATAAATTTTTTATAAATTTAACAGCATCTCATTCATCCCTGCACACTCCATTTTCTGTTTAATGATTACTTTAATCGGCTCCATTTAGCTACAAGAATAAGTCTGACTTCCACAACCTACTGTGCAAAATTGTACACAAAATATAGTTTGAACTTCCAAATAGTTGACCTCTAGCATGTCTAAACAATCCATGTTTATTGTCATGTCTGCTTAGAGTTTATTGACTTTCCAATCATTTTTCTATAACTTAACCATTGGTCCATTAATTCTTCCTGGAAGCCTCCTATGACCATTCCAATCCTTGCTAATTCCTTTCACAGTTGTTGTTACTACTAATTTTGTTACTTGTTCATATACTACCTGTGTTTTTTTTTTCCTATTGCTATTACTTGCTTTTAAATGCTACATTTGTTATATGTAGGACTTTTGTGTTCCTATCTCTACAAGGCTAAGGAATTGGAGTCAGTCTGGATTTGAGTCTTACTGAGTAAATGCTAATTGTCATCTGTAAATCTGGGATAAAAACATCCAGTTCTTCAGTATTATTGTGGTGTTTCAAAGAGAATAATTTTAAAGTATTTAGAACAATTCCTGACATACAGTTTTATTCTCAGAAAATGTTAGCTTTATTAAATGTCGATATTAACAGACACTAAAGATTTTGCAAGCTATGACACATATCAATCATAATACATAGAAGAATGTGCTGTATAGAGTGGACATATAAAATGGTCTTTCATTTGATTTAATGTTAAATTAAATGGTAATTTGTGGCTAAGAAAATTACGTGATAGAAATCCTGGCCAACTTATTATTCATCTATTGCTCCTGGAAAGCAATTCCATTATAGACATATGTAACCTATACATGGCTTCTGTGCCTTTGAGATACTATCATTTATTTGACATGATTATACCTTTCATAGTCACTCATCATTAATACCCACAATATAGGACAACTTTAGCAAAATTATTAACTGGAATCAGAAGAAATTTTAAAAATTGATCTTATAAATCACTTTGTCTTCATGAAATTAAAAAAAAATCTAGATTTGACCTAAACTATGATTATGAATAAATTAACCAAAGGCCTTGAGGAGGTGAATATAACTTATTTCCATACAAATACCACAAAATTGGCCCCATGGCAGATATTAAATAAATTGTTATTGAATGAATGAAAAACTAAATGAATAACATACTACAAATTAAATTCCTATGAATCTCTGGCAATAGCTTTGCCTTCTTATCAATTTTGAAGAATTTCTAATTTATAATTGACCAAAACAATTTAAATTTCTTAATCAATGTACTTATTTGTAAATTATCTAAATATTTATCAATCTCATCATATGTTAGAGTGTGTGTTCATATAGTTATAGGGAAATTGGTAAGTATGGATATCTGCCAGAAATTGTTTAGCAGTGATATTAGTATGCTCCTATCACTAAGCTAAGTGTATTTTTTAAAGAGAGGATCCATAAAGTGATTTGATTTTAATTAATACTATATCTCATGACTTATGTATTGTTGATAACAAGTAATTTGGTTCATCAAACTCTTATATATCTTGGCCATTAATTATGGAGCAGAATTTTCATGATGAGGCTATTAATTTAATCGAAGATGTGATTTCTATGACATGTAGTTTTCAATGCCATTGACTGCAGAACACTTACAAAGTACTAGAGCTTTTATGGCAAATTATGGAACTGAAAATACCTTCTAAATACCTTCTTTGACATTCTCTTGAAGATATCTTGTGAAAGACCTGGGAATATGAACATGCTTTTGATATCTATAAACATCTAAACAATAACCGGCCCAGTGAAACTGATGGGTATTTGTGCTCACAGCATCCACTTGCCTCCAGATCAAGTATTGTTGTGAAGATTTTCAATCCATATCTGAACAATTTTTCTATGGAATGTTTGGAGCTATCCTTTATTCCTGCTTAGTCAACTAGAATGTCATTTAGCTCAAATTGTACACTTGAAGCTGTCTCTCTTCCTCTGTTTATTTCATTAAGATAAAACTTCATTTATGATCAGCACTATTTTCTTAAGACAGACATTAATCACAATAAGCTTGATGAATTTATTCCATCAAGGGTGAGTCCAATTTCATCATTCTGAAAATCTACAGTTGACTATATAATAATCATTAACATCAATAAGACTTAATATTTGATTTTTAAAATTAATGTATATACACCTGAAAGAAAAATGTGCTATATTCCTATCATACCCATTAACACTGTTACTAATTATACATGTATTAATATTAATAAAGCTACCATTTATTGCAAAAACAGGAAAAATGTGCTATGAGGGATATTATATTGAAAGCTGGAACAGGTAGTACTAACTTCAATATTTTGTTATTCTATTTTTGAAACATTAATATTTTATAATGTTATGTTGATTCAAAACACAAGTCAGCCGAATAATAATGGTCACGGAATTATTATTTTAGTTTTTGAAAGCATGGAAAGATGTTAAATGGGGCATAATGATTTCATAAAGCTTGACTTAAAGTTAAAGGCTATGTTTGATAGTGGCTCCATTGAAAAAGCGAATTTCTAGTTCCTTAGCCAACATCTTCCTTTTGACAGAATTTCTATTCTCTGAAAAAAATTATATAGGATAATGTGGCATTAAAACTAGGAGAAAATGGGAAGGTTTATTATCTCTGTTCTTTGGAATAAAAAGAAAAAAAAACCGCTCATTTCTCAAATAACCAAGTGTCAAATTCCATTTCAGGCTAACTGAAAATCAAGAAGCTTCTAATAAATTAAATTTTAAAATCTGGTTATCTTAAATGATTATGCATAAGTACCTCTACTGTGTATAAAAAATGATTTCTCTCTTATTTTCAATAGGCCCTGGAAACATTTCAATTCTCCCCATAGGTCCTAATGTGCCTGTAAGTTATGATCCTGAAAGTTCTTTTTATATAAAATTTTAATATAGATAGATAATGAGTATACAAGTCAATATTTAGATTATAATATATTCTAAACTATAATAGGAAAGGGTAGTTGGAAATTCTTCAAGTACTGTTTGGATTATACATCTTATTGTCAGAGGTTTTTCTAGTGGGGAGGGATGGAGGAAACTGGAGAAAAAGAATCTCAAGCAGACTCCCTTTTGGTTGCACACGAATCCTACACAGCGCTCAATCTCATGACCCTCAGATCATGACCTGAGCAGAAATCAAGAATTGGACATTTAATCAACTGAGCCAGGCACCCCGAGAGTTAATTTAAATAAAACATCCTATACTCATTAAGCTTATTACGAACCTGAATAAACATACATTTAATAAGTTTGAAAATCACAAAATGTCATTAACTGACTAGACATTTTTAATGTAAGGATTCTAATGGCATTCTTACTAAAAGTCTGCCTCATTAAAGACTTCTTCCATTGATCTCATGCACTTTTAGTCAATGTGTTCTTTTCCTTGGATTTTTATCTGCGATATAAATATTCATTTTCCCTTCTATATAAATTTTCAGATTTCTTTTTAAAAATTAAAAAAAATTATTAGATTTTTTAATAGAAAGTTTAACACTTTTCATGAATAAGTGTCTTCAAGCATTCAGTATATTTTAGTTTGGCCTATTACATAATATAGTCCCCATCTAAATAAAACCCACTTTGATTGTCCCTGACCAAATTAGTTGTTTAGTGTTCTATGCTCTCACACAAACATAGAGAAAGAAAGAAGCAAAACAGTTTTTGAAGAAATAATAGATAAAAACATGTCAAATTTGAGGAAAAATATTCATCTATATACCCACTAAGATCATCAAACTCGACAAAAGATATCTACAAAGAGATTTACATGTAGACACATTACAGGAGTTACTGTTGAAAACGAAAACCAAAAGGGGAATCTTCAAAACAATGAGATTAAAAGCTACCCAGTAAGGCATCCAAATTGGCAAAGAAGTCAAACTCTCACTCTTTGCAGATGATATGATACTTTATGTGGAAAACCCAAAAGACTCCACTCCAAGACTGCTAGAACTCATACAGGAATTCAATCAAGTGTCAGGATATAAAATTAATGCACAGAAATCAGTTGCATTCCTATAAACAAACAGCAAAACAGAAGAAAGAGAAATTAAGGAGTC
>CM052806.1:37898907-37970454 GCA_028533885.1 Nasua narica | reverse complement strand
GATTTAATTTAAAAGGATTATAAAGAAATATGAACAATTTAATGCTGGAAAAGTACACAGCTTAAAGACATAAACAAAGTCCTAGAATTAAATTACCTAAACTGATAAAAGAAGAAATGAAAAATGTGAATAAATGTACAGTAAGTAAAGGAGTTAAATTGATACTTAAATTATATCCAAAATGAAAAACTCAGGCATAGATCATTTTACAGATAAATTCTGTCAAATATCTAAAAAAGATATATAAATTATCTCCAAACTTCTACACAGTTCGCATTCCAGAATTCTTCTCAACTCTTCTGTGAGGCCAATGTTGTTCCAGTGCTAAAGCCAGATAAAGATATGACAAGAGAAGAAAACTATTGCCAATGTTTTTCATGAATATTGACAGAAAAACAACAAAATATTAGTAATCCAAAATTAAGTACCATATAAAAATATACATCAAGACCAAGTATAACTTTTCCCAGGAACATAAAACTAATACAATGTTCAAAAATCTATTAATAGAACACAATATTTGTATATTAAAAGATAAATCCCACAGGCCACAGGGTTATCTCAATTAAAAAAAAAATCTTAAAAACTCTAACACCTATATGTGATATTTAAAAATTTCCCAAAAAACTAAGCATAGAAGGTAACTTCACCAATCTGATAAAGAATAGCTATGAAAAAACAGAAAATAACAATATTTAATGCTGAATGAGTAGATCTCATTCATTCGGGTGCCTGCATGGCACAGGTAGTTAAATGTCCAACTCTTGGTTTCCGCTTGGGTGATGATCTCGGGTCATGATCTTTGGGTCCTGGGCTTGAGCCCTTTGGGACTCCATGCTCTGTGCAGAGTCTTCTTGAGGCTTTTTCCCTCTCTCCCTGCTCCTCCCCCTACTCTCGTTCTCTCTCTCTCAAATAAAAAATAAATCATTTTTCCCCAAATACATTTATTTTATTTTTTCAGTGTTACAAGAATAAATCTTTTTAAAAAATTATCTCTCATTAAGCTTAGGAATAAGACAGCAATACCTGTTTTTGTAGTTTGTATTTAACAACATATTAGGAGTTTCAACAAGTGCAAAAAACCAAAAATCAGATATAAAAGACCTCTAGTATAGAATGGAAGAAATAAAACTGTCTTGATTTGCAAACAATATGATCCTATATGTAAAACGTTCTAAAGAAGTTTTTTTTACAAATGAATGAAATCAATAAATGTGTACAGCAAGTTCACAGAATGTAAGTCCAATATATAAAAATCAACTGCAGTGTTATAAACTAGCAATGATTAATCCAAAAGAGAAGTTCAGAGGAGTTCTATTCACAAAATATCAAAAAACTAAATCCTTGGGAATAAATACAAATTAAACGCTGCCGACTTCAAAACTATGCTGAGAAAAGTTAAAGACAATCTACAGAAAGAAATATTCTATGTTCATGGATTAGAAGATTCAATAGTTATGATAATTATCCTAATTTAAATAAGGTCCTAGAATTTACTAAATTATCTGATTTGATAAAGGAAGAAATAAAAAATCTGAACAAATCTATAGCAAGTAGTTCAATTGATACTTAGAATATCTTGACAAAGAAAAGCTCAGGCAAAGACTAGATTTACAGATAAATTCTCTCAATTAGATATATGAAAAATACAAATTATTCCCAAACTCTTAAAAAATAAAGTCTAGAGTACTTCCTCACTAATTTATTTCTTTGTCTATTTCTCTAGAACACAAGGAAGTCTCACTCAGAAGGTAGTTCCTTTGTTCCTTTAATTTAGGGTTTATAAGCATAGTATGTAATAGCTGTAATCCAGGCCATGAATATTTTATTAAGTATCCATGGAATTTTGAGCTTGTAAGGAACTTAGACAAGAGTGCAGGAAAACTTAAGAATAGCTAGCTTACTGCCTAATTAAAAAGTAGCACAAAACCTAGTACAGTGTTTAACATAGAGTTGGTCATTAACATATGGTTTTCCTAAATGAATGAGCTGATTAATAAATATTTGTGTACAGATTGATGTCAGGTAACAATAAAAACAATAATAGTAAGAGCTAATATTTGTTGAGAATTTCTCTATGTTAAATACTAAACTAAGCATTTAATTCTTAGCAATAACTTGATGACACCATGTGAGTGGATTAATAAGCTGACCAAGGTCACATAGTTACTAAGTTGAAGAATAGATATGTGATCATAAGCCCATCTGACTGCAGAGCAGGCCCTTTAAATTATTCAGCCTTATTGCCCAGTATGTCTTAGTCACAGACAAATGCCTAAATCAGAGTATGCAGAGCATGCCCTCTGTATCTTCCATGCCATCCCTATGCCACCAAAGGGTTCAGAATCCAGGACAATCAAAAGGAGACTCTAATAGTGATGCTAAGTGAACTTTGAATCAAATCCTTAACCAGAATCTTTGACAAATTCTAAAATTGGCAGATAACTTTACCATCTCCAAGGCTGCTCTTGAATCCAAGCCAATCACCATAAGCTTTATTTTTGTCTAAAGTATTATTCTCTTGTAGTCATCATGTCTGACCACTTCTCCCACATACCATGCCAGTTTTGCAAATGAACTAGGAAAGTGACCCAAGTAAGGTGTTTGCGCTTACTCCCACCACCCCAGATAAATTAGTTCTTGGTCATGTTGTCACACCTCATAACATGTGGTTTCTTTGGTAAGTACCAACTCTGCATTACTCTATTTCCTACTTTCGGGTCTACTTTTTTATTATGATTATGTTCAATTAGCCAGCATATAGTGCATCATTAGTTTTCGATGTAGTGTTCAATGCTTCATTAGTTGTGTATAACACCCAGTGCTCGTCACAACATGTGCCCTTCTTAATACCCATCACCCAGTTACTCCATCCTCCCCACCTCTTCTGTAACCCTCAGTTTGTTTCCTGGAGTCCAAGAGTCTCATGGTTTGTCTCCCTCTCTAATTTTTTCCCATTCAGTTTTTCCTCCCTTCCCCTATGGTCCTCTGCACTATTTCTTATATTCCACATATGAGTGAAACCATATGGTAATTGTCTTTCTCTGCCTGACTTATTTCACTTAGCATAATCCCCTCCAGTTTTATCCATGTCAATGAAAATAGTAGGTATTTCTCCCTACTGATGGCTGAGTAATATTCTATTGCATATATGAACCACATCTTCTTTATCCATTCATCTGTTGAAGGACATCTTGGCTCCTTCCACAGTTTGGTTATTGTGGACGTTGCTGCTATGAACATTGGGGTGCATGTGCCCCTTCTTTTCATTATGTCTGTATCTTTAGGGTAAATACCTAGTAGTGCAATTGCTAGGTTGTAGGGTAGCTCTATTTTTAATGTCTTGAGGAACCATGATGTTTTCCAGAGTGGCGATACCAGCTTGCACTCTTGCCAATAGTGTCAGAGGGTTCCTCTTTCTCTACATCCTCACCAACATTAGTTGTGTCCTGCCTTGTTAATTTTTGCCATTATAACTGGTATAAGGTGGAATCTTATTGTGGTTTTGATTTGTATTTCCCTAATGGCCACTGGATGTTGAACAGTTTTTCATGTGTCTGTTAGCCATTTGTATGTCCACACTGCTAGAAAGCAACTTAATCTTCAAAAAGGAAGATAAATTCACATGAATCTTTGATGTAAAAAAATAATACATATACTGTATTTGTTTTAGCTATTTCAAAGCCCTCAGTTTAATTAGCTGAAAACATACAATGGTATTCAATGTGTACTTCTAGCTCCCTACCATATAATCATAATGACATATAATTTATCTCAACTTAATTTAACTTTTATCATATTAATCCCAACATACTGGTAATATTTTATTAACTATTTTAAGACATTTATCTTACATATTCTTGATAAAGCACTCAGCTCCTCCTAGGGGATACTAAGGTTTAACTAATAGTGTTAATATTTCTAAATTTTAATAATATATCATTATTGTTAGTTTTAAATATATGTTTACAATCCATAAAACACAGAGCAAATAGTATCTATAAAGTTGAAACCAAGTTATGAAAGACATGAAGAATTACATTTTAAATATAATCAGTTTACTTTAAGTGGCACTTAATTATCTCTTTGTGACTAAATATATTAAAGAGCCATAATGGAGATTTTAACCAATGAGGTATTTCATCTACTTCCCACTCATTCGGTCCCATTTTACAACTTCCTATCAAGGAAAACCGAAAAGGAATAGCTAGGGGGAAAGGGGAAGTAAATAATATCAAATTCTAGATTTTAAAAAGGTGGGGTAGGGAGGATAAATTTTCTAATTATCATATTAATGAACAAAAATGACATGCAGAGCATGTTTTGAAAGGAATACACAAGATAAATGGCAATATTCAGCTCTTTCCCAGGGGAAAAATGCTTGTGAAGGAAGTGCCGTGCCTGAACACCACACCCATGTGCGATGGAGTGCGCATCTGCTCGATACAGGCCCAGCCAAAATCTGCAGGTGTCAAAATGCCAGTAGTACACACAAAATGATGGAAATGGAGACAAATTATCTTTTTGAAAAGTACCCATATTTCCAAATTTTGTTAATTCTGCATGCATGCAGATAGCATTTGCCTTTTTTCCCTTTATCACGTTGTATATGGAGTTTTATGAAAGTTTAAAAATGAACCATGGAAATTGCTCTCTCTGCAATCAACAGAGCAACCAGAAGACCAGACTGTCATCTCATCAGTTCCCCTAGGAAATGCCTTTATGGCACCGTCACTATCTTCACTCCTCTTAAAAAGCAGATTGGAAAGATGAGCTGTTCTTACGATATAGAACTTTTAAGAGATATTTCTATGACGTGAGCAGATTTCTGAATTTTGTGGATCACTGGCTCCATGTTTGTGGACTGTGAAGCCAAGCAGTTACAAATTACAGGCCAGATGCTACACGTCTGCAAAAAGGCTCCAGGTAACTTTGTGAAAATGACACCCTGAATTATTAATACAAATTTTGTCCGTAATAAGCTCCTCTTTAACCCATTAAGATGGGCACTAATTGAATAGTGATTTGCTATTATTCTAGAAAATACTGTTTACCAGTATGACTTACACACATTTTATTTGGGTACCTTCTCAAACAGTTTTTTAATAAACATGATATACTTTATATTATTGTACCACTTTAATAAAGCAGTTCATTTACCCATCAGAGAATCCTATGAGACAGAAAGCTTCACATTTTTATTATCTGGTTACATATGTGAAAAAATGTAGTAGTTTGCCTAGCACCATACACATAGAAATGGTGGTAGCAACTCTGGGACCCAAGTCTTTTGACTCTTATTCTAGTACTCTATTTTTATTGTTTATATATTAAATCTTTGTTTTCATAATGCTCTTTGTACCGTCATTATCCAATATTATATAAAATCACCTATTTAGACATATTAAGCAAATTTGCACAATGCCTTTCAAATATTTTATAGGCAATACGCAGATATAGTAGTAGTCCATTTGCTGTATAAATCAATCAATAAATCAACCTAACCATCATTAGAATTTAGAAATTACAGGGATGCCTGAGTGTCTCAATCAGTTAAGCATCTGCCTTCAGCTCAGATCATGATCCCAGTGTCCTGGGATTGAGCCCCGCATCAGGCTCCCTGCTCAGCAGGAAGCCTGCTTCTCCCTCTCCTGCTTCCCTTGCTTGTGCTCTCTCTCTCTCTCCTCCTCTCTCTCTTTGTCAAATAAATAAATAAAAATCTTAAAAAAAAAAAAAAACTTAGAAGTTACAGACAACCAGATAAGTAGATTATGGGGGAAAATAGGATTAGCCACTGACTACACAAACCATGAACCACAAATATCTACCTGTATTTCTTTCCTAGGGCTGCCTTAACAAAGTTTCACAAACTGGTTGGTTTTAAACAATAGATATTTGTTCTCTTACTGTTCTAAGGGCTAGAAGTCCAAAATCGAGATGTTGGCAGGGCCAGGCTTTGAAGGTTCTAGGGAAGAGTCCTTTCTTGCTTGATACTAGCTTCAGGTGAATTGGAGTTTCTTGGTTTTGGGCAGCATAACTCTAGTATTTGCCTTCATCATTATATGGCTTTCTCTGTGTTCCTCTGTGTGTCTGGATCTTCTCGTCATCTTATAAGACCAATCATATTGGATTTAAGCCCTACTCTAATCCAGTCTGATTGCATCCCATCTTAACTATGTAATCATCTACAAAGACCCTATTTCCAAATAAGGTCACATTCTAACATGCTCGATAGGCTTGAATTCAGGGGGTTACTATTCATCCCAGTATATAACCCTTGCCAGAAACCCAGCCAGAAATCCTCCTTTCCCTCCACAATACCATAATATAGTATCTCTTTTTCTCCTTAGAATCTTCTCACATTACAGAATTCTTTTTAAACTTACTCAATCTAGGGTGCTATGTAGAGGTACTAAGCAGTCACATCTTGGTAAAGGGGAATAGAGAAGGAAAGGAAGAGACAAACCGTTTCTAGTAGCACAATTTTAATGTTGTTCCAACACACACCATTTAAATCTTCGCTTCTTTACCTTCCACAAATCTATCTTTACCCTAGATCCCAATGACTTTGGAGAACTCTTCCTGCCCCTCAACATAAGCTACATTGAAAACCTGTTAAGAATACCCAGCACTTGGGATGCCTGGGTGGCTCAGTCGGTTAAGCGTCTGCCTTCAGATCAGGTCACAATCCCAGCTTCTGGGATCAAGTCCTGCATCAGGCCCCTTGCTCAGGAGGGAGCCTGCTTCTGCCTCTGCCTGCTGTTCTCCCTGCTTGTGCTCACTCTCTTGCTCCCTCTCTCTGACAAACAAATAAAATCTTTAAAAAAAAAAAAGAATACCCAACAGTAGATCAATGTACATCTTTAAGATCTAACAAAATCGTTCTTCAGTAACTATTTTATGCATTCAAAGACCCATTTTCTGTAGTGATGATGGGTAGAGAGGAATCCTGATTGGAATTCCAGATAGTGGCAGATAAAAGAAAATATATCCTAGAATAAAAGTAACATTTATCTACTTAAAAGTTAGCCAACAAATACACAAACATATATACCAATTCATATAAACAACTACCATGTAGTTGCTTATGATGTGATCTCGGCTTGATCTATGAAAATATTGGGTTTTCACTGGCCCCTATGCCAGATACTAACTTCTATTGTAATGACTGGAAAGTGTTAACAAATTTAATTCTTTTCTGGAACCGTGTTCTTGACGTCCTTCCTCTCATACCCACCCATTAAAAGTCCCTCGTTACTGACATGGAGGGCTGCAAAATTCTCTTCTCTTTCCTCTAAAATCTAGAGCAAGGGGGAATATACTTTGTCACTATAAGCTAGGGCAGTGAATGACATTGTCCATGATAGCATTATTACAGTTTTCAAATTTAAGATCATTTTACTTCAGCAGTATTTTTGAACTGGTTTAGGTATAAAGAATCCAGCATACTGAATACTTTCGGCTTTCATAATATAAGCCACATATTGTTTTATAATTACATGCTATATGTATCTTATTATTCATGTAAGGTATTTGAAGGCAATATCTGGGACAACTTAGATGCCCACCAGTTTTTTGGGTGAAGAATGACAAGAGAGTTTAATGTTCTAATTGTGTCTTTTCCCAAATAGAAGTTAGTATGTCCAACTTGATTTGATCTTTAGGTACTCTGGTAGTTACTAAAGTTCTTCAGTAACTATTAATTGTTCTCTCTACTTCTGGCACCATAGAAGAAATGAAATTGCCAGTCCCTATAATTGGATAAGGTCATTTGTGAGTTCTTAGCAGAAGAGATATGTCGCTTCTGGACTGGAACATTTAATTATCAGTGTGATACCCTTTAAAGCTCTCTTACACATGTTCATAGGCCAAGTCCTGGCTTAACTATAGTGAGCAGTCTCCTGTCAAACTGTATTAAATATGCCGTGTAAGTGAACAATAAACTTTGTCATTTAACAACACAGAAATTGGGTGATATTTGTTACCAAAGAATAACCTACACTTTTCTGACTGATACAAATACTAACTTTACATTATTAATTTACTATAGCTAATATCATAAAAAGCTGCTAGATTATGTATTTATGGGAGTCAGTGACAAAATCTCACACTTTGCATTTGTTCTCCCAACTATGACAACTTTATATTCACCATACTTTGAGATTGTTGGTCAAATATTTTCATAAAATGAGAATACTTCCATTTATAATCATTTCCATTTGATTTTGGCAAGACTAGCTTTCTTTGTACTATCTCTCTTTTAAGTGTTTTCTTTAAGTTCTGATTTTAAGTCAGTAAATTCAATCTGCCTAGACAGTCAATTTGCTTAAACTCTATTTCACAATTTCAAGAAAGCCAAAGGTGCTTGACTCGTACTCTGTTTCAATCTTAATAACACTCAATCATAATTAATTTTGATGATCTTAGGCTAAATTAGAAGCAATGGGTAGCTCTGCAGGAAAGGAAAAGGATAAGGGCACCTTACAAAGTGCCCAGTAGGTAACCCCAACCTAATTTAAAGTATGCTTGATATGTAGCAATAGACCCTGGTAAAATAGCAGGTGATTCTCTAAACAGAATAAAAGTAGCAGTTGTATCCCTGCCCAGACACAGTAAGTTTGTATGAACATGGCACTTTTCATTAGGCAATCAATAATATAGTTTATTGGTTCCAGAACACTGCACAAAACCCACTAGAAGTCATCTCACTCTACTGTTTTGTGTGAACAGTACAATTAACCAAAGAAAAAAATAAATTAGTTTTTCTGAAATCTGAAGGTTTTCTAGTTGTAAAAGCCCAATTACAAATTAGCAAGCTGTGAATAATCAGATTACAAAATAATCAGTCTCGAAGCAGCAAGTGCTTCACCTGTAAAAATCTGCAAAGATTCAAAGTTAAAGTAATATGGTAATTGATGGCAAATGGAAACAGCAATGATATTAAATAGAATCATTTTTACCTCAAATGTTAGTAGATTTACTGTATAAATTTTTAACATTTCTTCTCTAAAAGAAGTAAAGGTTTTGAAGGAAGGAATATGTCAAGTCAAAATAGTTTTTACACATTCAAACTTCAGATCATTTGCTAATAAATTACTCTCTTCTATTTTACGCTATTGCTTCATTATTTGTCATGTGGTATCATTAACACAGTCAACTTCATTTCACAACAAAAAACATCATTTAACATTTTGTAATGTTGGGACATATCTGTTCATCTGTCTGTTCATATTGCACCACTGACAAAATGACATGGTTTGATGTCCACCATTTAGTTACTTATTACTTCTAGAAGAGAATATGAAGGCAAAACCAAAATTCTTTCAAAAGAAATAAATGTCAAATATAACTCTTTTACTTCCATCTCTATATTTTCTTCCAACGGCCTTTTCCCCCAAAACTGGGTTCCCGCTCAAAATGGAGTATTTTTCTTTTTTTTTAAAGATTTTTATTTATTTATTAGAGAGCGAGAGACTGAGAATGAGAGGGGAGAAAGTCAGAGGGAGAGGCAGACTTCCCGCAGAGCCGGGAGTCCGATATGGGACTCGATCCCGGGACTCCGGGATCATGACCTGAGCCAAAGGCAGTTGCTCAACCAACTGAGCCACCCAGGCACCCTGGAGTATTTTTCTCATTGCCCTCCATATTCTTGCCTCTGCAGGTGCTGTTGCCCTCACCTGAAGTGTCCTTTCAGGTTGTGTCTGCTTATCTTTATCCCACTTTTCTTCAAAGTGTAGAATATCCTTTTTATTTTTCAGAGTGTGTGTGTGTGTGTGTGTGTGTGTGTGTATCTACATACATTGCTGTTATTGTTGAACTCTATAATAAATTCTGCACTCTTGTGGCTAAGCTTCAGTGCAAGGGCCTGATAAAACTTACAGAACTTTTAAAATTCTAAAAGTTTTAAAATTTTTAAAAATTAGGAGGAAATAGTGAAAGATGGCAATAGTAGCAACATACAATTCAGTCCCTCAAGTACCACTGTAAAAACATGGAGATTAAGATAGTTGATAAAAAAAAAACATGGAAAATATCTACAAAAAACTCGACCTTGTCATAATCAAGGTGGTTTGTGGCATTAGCGCTTTTGTCAGAGGACCAAAGGGAAACGACAAGAGATTTGATGGATGTACTAATAGTAACATCTCAAAAAGGACAACAGGTTATCATTAGAACTCTACAGGGATCAACTTGAGATGAACAGCTTGGACAGGGAGAGGTTCACAAGGGAGACCCTGCAGTCTATGCAAAGTATGAAACAACTGAAACAACTTAGTGATTGATAGGTCTTCAAAGACATCATATAAATAAATTTCAGCTCAACAGTCAGTATAGAAATAAGAAACATTTCCACTAAAATCAGAAACAATACAAATATGTTACTTTCTCCACTACCATGCAAACTTGCTTTGCAAATATTTGTCATTAAAATTAAGCAAGCAACAAAATTAAAGGCATACACTGGAAAATAAGAGATAGAGGTGTTTGTATTTGCCCTACTTCAAGTTCTCCATTTGATAATTGGGAATAGTTAACACGCACCCTTCGATAGCTCAGCTGATAGAGCAGAGGACTGTAGCATGCTTCCTGGGTGTTCATCCTCAGGTCACTGGTTCGGTTCCAGCTCGAAGGAGGAGCTGCAGTTTTGGGGAATAGTTAACATGTGTACCTATTTGATTTTTTCCCATTTGTCTTCCCCAGAATTTTTGGTTGAGAAGTAAAAAGGATAGACTACTTTTTATTTTTCATATTTCCCTTTATGAAGCGATCAGTGTTACACCAATTTGGATACATAGTTATTGCTTACAAATGATAAGAGACTGAGTACTTACTTTATTACTTTAAATGGTGTTTAATGACAAAATAGTTAATATAGTGAGTATAATTAAGTAACTTAAGGAATTTTGTTAGAAAGTAATTTGACCAAATTGATATTAGAAATAGTAGAATACATTTCAAATATTATCATCCTATTATTTTTGAAAGATTTAACATATGGGTATACAAATATTTATGTGGTATCTGGATATATGGGCATATATGTATACCCAGTTGTATTTAGCAAGGAAAGTGCATTGGTAGTTCCTATCACTATCACTATAAACACATTCACTCTCATTTTACAGATAAAGAACCTGGGATTTAATGACGTTTGATTTTTCCAAGTTCATCAGTATAATAAAAGTAGAATTAAAACTACAGCAGTGGTTCTTAAATTTTGTTGTAATGAGAATTCCCTGACAATGTCTTAAGAAAGAAAACAAACTGATATTTGATTTCTACTCTTTAGATCTTCTAACTTAATTGTTAGGCATGACTTGTGCTTTGAGATCTCTAACAGCTCACCAGATAGTTCTAACCTGCAACAAGACTTGACACTAAGAGATCCCTGCCTTCTGGTCTTATGTTCTTTATATTCTTTATCATTTTCTTCCTGAGGTACAAGAATTCCAGATCTAGAAACACACAGTGGTTAGATTTATAGAGTTCTATAAATCTATAACACAGTGGTTAGATTTATAGTTCAGGTGTATCCTCCAAGAATGGTAGTGATCAATATATTAGGAAAATATTTGTTGTGAATAGTAGAAAGTTTATTAGAAAAATATTTAATTTAATATGAGAAATTTTGGTATACCTCTATTGATATTTATATGAGAACTTCCAAGTAAGGATAATATGCCAAAAGTCTGGCCAAAAAAAAAATGGATTTTTAAACAAGTCTTCTAGGTTGCCTGGGTGGCTCAGTAGGTTAAAGCCTCTGCCATCGGCTCGGGTCATGATCTCAGGGTCCTGGGATCGAGCCCCGCATTGGACTCTCTGCTTGGCGGGGAGTCTGCTCCTCCCGCCCCCCGCCTGCCTCTCTGCCTACCTGTGATCTCTCTCTCTCTCTCTTTGTCAAATAAATAAATAAATAATATTTTAAACAAGTCTTCTAATATTTATTCCCATCATTTATTTTCTTCTGTTTAGCCATTTCCAGGCATTTATTGAAAGTTGCAGTAATTTTGTTAAATGTTTCCATGGAAGTTACTATAGCCGATGTCAAAGAGGTTGCTGCCTATGTTCTCCTCTAGGATTTTGATAGTTTCCTGTCTCACATTCAGGTCATTCATCATCAGTTTTGAATTTATTTTTATGTATGGTGTAAGAACGTGATCCGCTTTCATTCTTTTTCATTTTGTTGTTCAGTTTTCCCAACACCATTTTTTTGAAAAGACTGCCTTTTATCCATTGGATATTCTTTCTCACTTTCTCAAAGACTAGTTGGCCATATAGTTGTGGGTTTTCTTTTTGGTTTTCTATTCTGTTCCATCAATCTATGTGTCTATTTTTGTGCCAATACCATACTGTCTTGATCGTTACAGTTTTGTAAAATAACTTGGCATCTGCAATTATGATGCCTCCAGCTTTGCTTTTCTTTTTGAAGATTGCCAACAAAGGAAACAGTCAACAAAACAAGGAGGCAACTCGGGAATTGGAGGAAATATTCATGAATAACACTACAGACAAAGGGCTGATATCCAAGATCTATAAAGAAAGGGCTGATATCCAAGATCTATAAAGAACTTCTCAAACTGAACACCCAAAAAACAGATAATCAAATAAAAAAATGGACAGACGACATGAACAGACACTTCTCCAATGAAGACATACAAATGGCTAACAGACACATGAAAAAATGTTCATCACTAGCCGTCAGGGAAATTCAAATCAAAACCACATTCAGATACCACTTTATACCAGTCACAATGGCAAAAATTGACAAGGCAAGAAACATCCAATGTTGGAGAGGATGTGGAAAAAGGGGTACCCTCTTACACTCTTGGTGGGAATGCAAGTTGGTACAGCCACTTTGGAAAACAGTGTGGAGATTCCTCAAAAAATTAAAAATATATCTACCCTGTGATGTGTCAATTGCACTACTGGGTATTTACCCTGAAGATACAGATGTAGTGATGAGAAAGGCCATATGTACCCCAATGTTCATAGCAGCAATGTCCACATTAGCCAAACTGTGGAAAAAGCCAAGATGCCCTTCAATAGACGAATGGATAAAGAAGATGCGGTACATATATGCAATGGAATATTACTCAGCCATCAGAAATGATGAATATCCAACTTTTGCATCAACGTGGGTGGGACGGAAGGAGATTATGCTGAGTGAAGTAAGTCGAGCAGAGAAAGTCAATTATCATATGGTTTCACTTACTTGTGGAACATAAGGAATAGCATGGAGGACATTATGAGAAGGAAAGTAAAAATAAAGGGGGGTATTGGAGGGGAAAGGAACCCATGAGAAACTGTGGACTCTGAGAAACAAACTGAGGGTTTTAGACGGGAGGGCAGGTGGGGGGATGGGTTTGCCCAGTGATAGATATTAAGGAGGGTACATATTGCCTGAAGCACTGGGTGTTATATGTAAACTATGAATCTTGGAACGCTACATCAAAAACTAATGATGTAAAAAAATAAATTAAAAAAAATAAAACTAATGATGTATGGTATGGTGACTAACATAATGTAAATAAATAAATAAATAGATAGATAGGTAAATAAATAAATAAATAGACAAACACACAAACAAACAAAAGATTGCTTTGACCACTTGGGGGTCTTTTGTGATTCCATACAAATTTTAGGGTTGTTTGTTCTAGCTTTGTGAAAAATGCTTATGTATTTTGATAGGGATTGCATTGAATGTGTAGATTGCTTTGGGTAGTATAGACATTTTAACAATGTTTGTTTTGCCAGTCTGTGAGCATGGAATGTGTTTCCATTTCTTTCTGTCATCTTCAATCTCTTTCATCAGTTTTCTATAGTTTTCAGAGTACAGGTCTTTTACCACCATGGTTATGTGTATTCCTAGGTATCTTATGGTTTTGGTGCAATTGTAAATGGGATTAGTGCCTTGATTTCTCTTTCTGCTGCTTCACTATTGGTGTATAGAAATACAATAGATTTCTGTATGTTGATTTTGTATCCTGTAACTTTACTGAATTTGTGTATTAGTTCTAGCAATTTTTTGTGGTCTTTTGGGTTTTCTACATAGAATATCATGTCATTAGCAAATAGTGAAAGTTTGACTTCTTCCTTACCAATTTGGATGCTTCTTATTTCTTTTTGTTGTCTGACTGCTGAGGCTATGACTTTCAGAACTATGTTAAATTACAGTGGTGAGAGTGGACATCCCTGTCTTATTCTCAGTTTACCCCCATTGGATGGCATTAGCTATGGGCCTTTTGTATATGGCCTTTATGATCTTGAGGTATGTTCCCTCTACTTTGATACATCTCCTGAGGCAAGGGAAACAAAAACAAAAATAATCTATTTGGGCTTTCATCAAGATAAAAATCTTCTGCACAGTTAAGCAAATAATTGGCAAAACTAAAAAACAACCTATGGAATGGGAGAAGATATTTACAAATGACATATCTGATATGTAACCAAACTCTATAAAAAACTTACCAAATGCAAACCCCCCAAAAACAAATAATCTAGTTAAAATGGACAGAAGACATGAACAGGCATATCTCCAAAGACATCCAGATGGCTTGCAGACACAAGGAAAATCACTCAATATCACTCATCATCAGGGAAATGGAAATCAAAACTACCGTGAGATAGTTAACAACACAGGAAACAACAGATATTGGTAAGGATGTAGAGAAAGGGGAACACTCACTCTTACACTGTTGGTAGGAATGCAAACTGGTACAGTCACTCTGGAAGAGTGTATGGAGGTTCCTCAAAAAGTTAAAAATAGTATTATCTATGACCCAGCAGTTGTAGTACTAGGTATTTACCAAAAGGACACAAAAATACTGTTTCAAAGGGATACATGTCCCCCAATGTTTACAGCAGCATTGTTAACAATAGCCAAATTATAGAAAGAGCCCAAACGTCCATCAATTGATGAAGGGATAAAGAAAATATGGTATGTGCCTATAATGGAATATTACTCAGCCATCAAAAAGAATGAAATCTTGCCATTTGTGATGATGTGGATGGAGCTAAAGAGTATTATGCTCAGCAAAATAAGTCAGTCAGAGAAAGAAAAATACTATGTGGTTTTACTTATATGTCGAACTTAAGAAATGTAACAGATGAAAATAGAAGGAGAGAAAGAAAGAGGCAAACTTTAAAGCAGACTCTTAACTATAAATAAATAAGGGTTGCTGGAGGGGAGGGGAGGGGGATGGGTAGGTAGGTGATAAATATTAAGGAGGGCACTTGTTGTGATGAGTACTGGGTGTTGTACGTGAGTGATGAATTGATAAACTGTGCACTTGAAACTAACACTACACCATATGTTAACTAACTGGAATTTAAATAAAAACTTGGGAAAAAAAACAAACAGAAGGACCAATGAAATATTTACTTAAAGAGTATTTGGAGTCCCAAATCCCCTCCTTGCCTCTGCATGGTGGATGACTGCTATGTGTATTCTCACCCCAGTAGAAATCTGGGGATTTATTCTCAGGCAAGGTCTTTAAACTAAATGATAGCAGGCCTATACCCTCTCCTAACACTAACCTAATGCTAACACAAACCCTATTGAGATGTCTCTCAACTGCAGGATACCAGACACACACCCTCATCCTAACCATTCCACTTACACTAACCCTAAATCTGAGAAAGTGGGTTTCTGAACACATGACAAGAAAAACTGAGAAACAGCCTAGTTATTATGGAAAACAGCCTACTCATTATGGGGAAAAGCCTAAATATTTAAGAATTGGTAATATTTCCCAAAATGGGTGCTGAGCACATGGTGTTGTATGGAAGAGCTGAATCACTACATTGTACACCTGAAACTAATTTTGCATTGTATGTCAACTAACTAGAATTTTAATAGAAATGTACAAAAAAATATTAGCATGGAAATCCAACTATGTGTGTGTATGTATGTGTGTATTTTACTCTAAATTCTTAAAATGCCCAAGGCAAAATTTTTAATTTTCCATCTTATAATATTTGAGTAAATAGTAAACATTTGAACTCGATTTTTTAATTAATTTTTTTCTGATACAGCTCTCACCATATAGTTTTCTTGTTTGAATTCTCAGTTGAGCTAGCCACAGCAAATTTCATTTGATTAGAGAGACAATGCTACACATCACCACTGAGAGTTGATTCCTATTTAGTGGAGAGATCAGCTCAAAAGCCATGTGAAATTCACTAAGAGATATCTTTACTTCATTATAAAGAGATAAATTACATGTATCTAATTAAGAGTATAAAACAAGTAATTTTCTTCTTTCTTATTCTGTGTAATGAATATTTTGCAATGCCAAAGTCTCAAGTTTCGAGATGGCACCATTTTAAATCAGAACAAAAAGCATGAGTTATATAGTAATTTCTTTAGGATTTGACACAAAGCATCACCAGATACTTATAAACACAAGGTTTTTTCTCCTTCCTTTTCTATTATCCCTGTAACATAAGTAAATAAATATATAGACCAGTATGAGAGGTTACTAGTGGTGTCAGTTGCTCAACAATATTCTTTCCAAATTTTTTTCTAAAAAGCCATGTAAGACATATATTAATCTGTTCAGGAGAGAAAAGTTTGGGAAGCACAAATGAGATGTTGTGGGTATATAAATGAGTTGTTCGGTTTTGGTTTGATGCCCAGACTTAGGCTGAATTCACTTTGGTCTTGTCAGATTAAGAGGTCTTCAAGAGAGTTACCAGTGGTAAACCATACTCATAAGGCAGCCATCAATCAGGTGTCATCCAGAGCCATCCTTTTAATATTCAAAGGGTAGAGTCTAGGTATAAAAGAGGTTGCCTTCAGAAACCCAGTATTCTAGAGAAGAGAACTGAAAACAAATAAAATAATGAGAAATCTAATAATGCAGCCTCCTGTCATCAACAATCTAAATTATATTCAGGTGAAAGTTGAAAAAAATAGTAAAATATAACTATTTTGTCTGCAATATGTTCACTGAAAAATTCAAGAAAATTTCCACAACAGTCATAAAGCATTCCGACATCCATTTCTATATAGGAATGTGTGATAGTCACTGACAGACATGCATATGTGTGCATATGCATTCCCTGAGAGAAGATGTCATTGGTTCCAACCATTTGCTCCTGAGTAAAAACTCCTGTTATGTGACCAATGTGATCCGCTTTCCTTAATATAAAAATCCATTGTTCTTATTAGTGGGAAATTAAGTTAAAAAGTCAACTTGTAAACTCACTATTAAGGGTTCATAATTAAATTCTTCAGGTAAACGAAAACTTAGTACTTTTATAGGTAAAGATTATTGAAGCAGCCAAGAACAAATAGCAGCTGCACAGTAAGAGCTCCTCTGTGGTTTTATGACTACATGAGTGAGTAACAACATAATGACTTTCAGGAAGAACACACAGGCCAATTTTTCAAAAAACAAAAGTTTATTCTCTTCCTCTTGGTAAATATGAGACAAAATACTATTCTGCTAGAGTTCACCAGGTAGACATCTACAACACACTGATGGTATGAATAAAATGTAATTTTTTTGAAAGGGAGAGAGAGGGGAGGGGGAAAAAGGAGAAGGAGAGAGAGAATCTTAAGCAAACTCCACATCCAGCAAGGAGCTAGATCCTATGATACATGAGATCATGATGTAAGGCAAAATCAAGAGTCACATGCTTAAGCAACTGAGCTACCCAGGTGCCCCAAGAATAAAATGTATTATCTCCCTGAGACCAGGTAATGTGCTAACCCCAAACTTCTCCAAGTGATAGTGTATTTCCATCATTAGTCAGTTCATCTGTCTGTCTATCTACCTACCTACCTATCTACTACGCATTTATCTGTATGTATTCGACCCCCCATCCACCTATGTATCATTCTATCATATTTCTATTTACCCTCCCATATGTATGAATGATTTCTATAAGAAAAAGAATGAAATATGGATGGGAATAAAAATCTCTCTGTGTAGCTTCTTATTTTTCTTATTAAGTAGGCAGTATTTACTTGTGTGAAAAAAAAAATGGAATCATTGCTTGAGAAGTCTACGGACATAATCACTGATATAAAATGACTTAGGCCTTCCAAATACTAAGAGCACAAGCTAAGTTTTTTCTTGGCCAGCTAATAAACAGAGTTATTCTCATCGCAAAAAAAAAAAAAAAAAAAAAAAAAATAGTCTGTAAAACTGTGAAAGAATCTATTAATGAAAAAGAAACTATAATCTCTTATAAAAAATTAATTTTATGGATAACTAAGTTGTCTTTTTTCAGTTCTAAAAGTGTTTTAAATTAAATTTGGGGCATGACTGGGTGCCTCAGTCAGTTAAGCATCTGACTTTGGCTCAGGTCCTGATCTGGTTCTGGGATCGAGCCCCACATCAGGATCCACACTCAGTAGGAAGGCTATTTCTCTCTCTGCCCCTCCCCCTGCTGGTGCTCACTCTCTCTCTCTTTCTCTCTCTCAAATAAATAAATAAAATCTTTAAAAAAAATCATTGAAAATTAAAAATGAACTTTGGGGCGCCTGGGTGGCTCACTGGGTTAAAGCCTCTGCCTTCGGCTCAGGTCATGATCTTGGGTCCTGGGATCGAGCCCTGCATCAGGCTCTCTACTAAGCAGGGAGCCTCCTTCCCCATCTCTCTCTGCCTGCCTCTCTGCCTACTTGTGATCTCTCTCTGTCAAATAAGTAAATAAAATCTTTAAAAAAACTAAAAAGCAAACTTTGATATTTATATTTTAATAATATTGGGGCATTTCCCCACATCATCTTATTTAAGACAGTGAAAATTATTTTAGTTATTCTTAAAAACTGAAGGTTATTTTTATGAAAATAATATTTTATGAAAATCTATTTGTATCATTAGGTGGTAACATAGTCTCTATATTCAGTTCTGTTTTTTTCCTTCATCACTTCAGCAAACTATTTGACAGTTTATTTGCATTGGGCCAGTCATCAGATAGATTTGACTTTTCTTGCATTGTATCTATTGCAAAGTGGGAGAAAAGGAACTAAGTTATTCACCTAAGTAACATTCACCTAGTCTCTGACAACCTAAGTAGAAAGAAGCTATGTTCTAGGTTAGGATTCTTAGTTGGCCTTATATACTGAAGATTTAAAATACTGAAAAACTGACTTCACTAGAAGCTGAGTATCTTCTGGGGTAAAAATAAGCAATCCTAAATGTAACGGTCAAACCACATACAACTGTCCTTAAGGAATCAGGACTAACTGGTCAGAGTTCAAAAAAAATTCTTCTCAAAAAGTTCTTTCTTTTTTTTTTCTGGGACACTTTTACTACTTGAGGCAAATTTGAGGCAAATTTTTGCTTTTAATTTCAGAAATACTAATATGCATTCTATTAGAATTATTCCGGTATATCCTTTTTCTCACACTCAACATCATTAGTACCCCAAAGACAAAGGTTAATTTCTTCATCTTCATATCTCCCATGGATCTCCCATGATTCTTCAGCAAAGTTCATATGAATGTGTGTTGAATTGCCAAGGCTTAACCCTAACCTTAAAATGGTATCAGGAAAGGGAGGGAGGGAGCAATCCCACAGAGGCACAATCTTGTGCTCTCCTGGAGCATCTGTTCTGACCTGTAGCCAGGTGAGATTTGCATTAGCCCTCCAGTGGCTCTAAGAAATTGTTTTCCCCAATGTCTACTTATCCAAAGTACTGCAAAAGGAAGATTTTTTTCTTATATAGAGAGAGTTTACATTTTTCTAGAAATCATCTTCCTTTGTTGTCCCACAGGACAGGGAAGATTCAATTTATGTTTCCTTTTAACAACACAGGTAGCAATAGATGTCGGAGAGGATGAGGAGAAAGGGGGACCCTCTTGAACTGTTGGTGGGATGCAAACTGGTGCCACCGTTTGAAAAGAGTATGGAGATTCCTCAAAAAGCTAAAAATAGCACTACCTATGACCAAGCAATTGCACTACTAGTTATTTACCCAAAGGATACAAAAATGCTGATTTGAAGTGATACATGCACCTCAATTTTATAGCAGCATTATCAACAATAGCCAAATTATGGGAAGAGCCCAAATGTCCATCAACTGATAAATGGATAAAGAAGATATGGTCTGTAGATCGATGATATAGCTATAGCTATAGATATAATAGAGTATTACTGAGCCATAAAAAGGAATGAAATCTTATCATTTGCAACAATATGGGTGAAGCTACAGTGTTTTATGCTCAGTGAAATAAGTCAGAGAAAGACAAATACCATATGATTTCATTCATATGTGGAATTTTAAAAATGAAACAGATGAACAGAGGGGAAAGGAAAAAAAAAGACAGAAGGAGGCAAACCATAAAAAGAGACTCTTAACTATAGAGAACAAACTGCGAATTACTGTGGGGAGGAGGTGGATGGGAGGATACGGTAAATGGGTGATGGGTGTTAAGGAGGGCACGTGATGTAATGAACACTGGGCGTTATACGTAAGTGATGAGTCACGACATTCTACTCCTAAAATTAATATTGCACTGTAAGTTAACTAGAATTTAAACAAAAACTTGAAACATTTTTAAAAAAAGTTTTCTTTTGGAACATACCTCTGGAATTCCCATAGTTCCCTCAAATAGATGTTAAACTAATTGTAATATTGGGAAACATACATTTACATGTCTGGGCGAGCACAGACACATCTAGATATGTTCCTGTGGTTCAATATATGTATATGTATGAGATTTCAAATATTTATTCTTTTTCTACTTTCATTTCTGAAGGAATTTTTAAGTTGTATTTTTATCCTATAGCATCCAGTTGGCAGATAAGATGAAACAAAAGTATCTCTGATACTTTTTTTCCTCTGATACTTTTTATATGAAAAACTGAAAATAAGTATCTTAATAAGAGAAAGATTTAATAGATATGATGTCATCCCTCTATAGCATACATGCCAACAAACAGAATAGAAATACAATAAAACTCAGGCAGTGCTAGAAAGCCATTTGCTAGCTATTTTCAGCTTCAGAGAATGGAGCCAAACCTATGAGGTTGGAGTGCATTAAGTAAAATCCTGAAAGCTTTATCATGAGTTTTATTTTGACATGAATATTTTGGTTCCCCAATATTCAAATGAAAGATGAGGGATGGCAATCCAATTAGAGAATCATAATATAGCTTCCTATAGCCCTTATTTATAATTTACTTTTTAAAATATCTTGCCATTTGAAGGAAGAAAAGCAACTAAAATGAACTTCAGACTTGGTAATGTCTATCATCCAATTTCTTATTGAGGCCAGCTCACTTCCTGTCTCTAAAAGGAAAATAGACAAATAATGCAAATAGACAAATTCTGTCTCTATGAATTTTGCATTCATTATCCCTCTCGATAAGCAACTAAATTTTTGGCAACAGAAACAGTTCAAATTCTAATTCATGGTCCTTGAATTTTTATATAGTTTATAGATAGGAAGCAGCGAAGCTAGATTCTGATGGCAAATCTACGACAATTTCAGTGTGTTTGCATACATGCATTTATCTGAAAAGAAATTCCAGATTTTCAAAAATATCCAAGATGGAGAAAAGTTGAGAATCACTGCTTCAGAGCACACGTATTAATTCCTTATCCTTTCAATAATATGACTTGCAAGACTTTCAAAATAAGGTAAAGTAAACCAAAAAACTGTAAACTGAAAGATAAAAGCGTCTCTAGTGGTCATCATGCCCAACTCAATAAAGGGTTGCTGAATTTGAATTCTCAAATGTAAAGTAATTACGGAATACCTGAAGAGAGTGTCACAAACTTTTCCTTAAAGGACCACAGAGCTAGTATTTTAGGCTTTGAGATAAAAGGGACAATATCGAGGATATTTTATAGGTAAGTCTAGATAAGTATATAATTGTTTTAAATGCAACCATTTTTAAAAATGTACAAATAAAGGGGCACCTGGGTGGCTCAGTGGGTTAAAGTCTCTGCCTTCAGCTCAGGTCATGATCTCGGTCCTGAGATTGAGCCCCACATGGGGCTCTCTGCTCAGCAGGGAGCCTGCTTCCTCTCTCTGCCTGCCGCTCTGCCTACTTGTGATCTCTCTCTCTCTCTGTCAAATAAATAAATAAAATCTTCAAAAAAAAATGTACAAATAAAAGTAGGCAGTGTGTTTGATTTGGCCTGCCTAGAATATGTAGAACCCTGCTCTCTAAGAACAATTATACTTTTATAATTAGATGGGTTTTAGCTTCAGGAATTGACAGAATTATTTCAATTTTAAAGGAAGGATGAAAGGAAATTCTCGTATACCTTCTAGTTGGATGAGGCACTGCATTAAATACTTTATGAATACTGTCTTTTTGAAAGCACAAAACAACCATGCTAGTAATATGTTGTTCCAGTAATGTTGTACATAAAGAAACTCTGGAGTGTCCGGTCATTTTTCCATGGTCATTTACTCAGAGTTGTTGAGTCCAAGAACTGAGTTCTGGGGATACAACCATGGAGAAGAAACAAGGCTTGACCTTAATATTTAGGAAGGGAAGGTAGGCTGGTCATTAAACAACAGAGGAATACTTAAGCCAGAGATAGAGGGTCAGGAAGGCTTTTGGGAGGAAGTGACGTCAAACAGTGACAAAGAGGAAGTTTAGAAGCTTGAGGGAATAAGAAAAATTGCTTCTGACTAATATAAACATGTTTGGAAGGGTCTGCATGTAACAGACACATTTGCAGAGCAGCATATAGCTTATTATGAATGGAACAGAAGAGAAATGAAGCTGAGTGGAAGACATGGGCTGGACAAGTAAGCAAGCACGGTATCATGAAGAATTCTCTAAGTCTTTGTAGTGTGTATCTGGCAATTTTCACTATTTGCACCGGTGCATTAGAAAGAGTGTCTTTATTTTTAATGGACAATCTTTTCCTAATCTCAACCCATGGGTTTTAAGTGAATTTATTCTCATTCCCAAATCTTTGGTGTCCATGAATTAAGCTAGACTTTTATTGGAGCAATTTGGAAAGAGAGTAACGATTTATGCTATGCATTTTAAACTGGTTGACTAAAAGCCTGCAGCTTTTCAAGTTCATCTGTAACCTCTTTGGAGGAAGGACCTACTCGAGAATAAAACCAAATGCAGAGTAAAGAGCTATTAGCAAAAGCCAAATTAATTAATTCATTACTTGATTAATTAATTGATTTTCTAAATTTAGGGATGGCTAAAAATCATCCTGAAACTTTTCAGTAGTGATACCAACAAATCCCCCCTCCCTGCTGAAACTAGTATGATTTAGTTTCTGTAACTTATAACCGAAATATTTCTATAATATAGCTATGATAGGTTTTTTTTTTAAGATTTTATTTATTTATTTGGCAGAGAGAGAGACAGCGAGAGAGGGAACATAAGCAGGGGGAGTGGGAGTGGGAGAGGGAGAAGTAGGCTTCCTACTCAGCGGGGAGCCCAATGCGGGGCTCCATCTCAGGTCCCTGGGATCATGACTTGAGCCGAAGGCAGACGCTTAACGACCGAGCCACCCAGGTGCCCCTAGCTATGATGGTTTTTAAAATGTGTTACTCCATAAAAAGCATCTGAAGGGTTACGGACAAATTGGAACATTAAAAGATTTGTGCTTTTAAGAGAATGCTCTGGATTCTTTGAAAAGTAATGATAGGTGATAAAAGACTCAAATCCACAGAGAACAGCTTGATGCTAGGTGGCAGTCCGGACAAGAGATGATAGGTCATAGAAGGCAAGAATCAAAGGAGTAATATTTATACAAAGTGCTAATATTTAAGACTTGGTGACTGACTGAGGATGAGTGAAGGGGAGAGAGAAACCCAAGGGTGATGCTCAGGTGTGTCGTGTAAGCCACTGAGTAAGGACAGGCCTCACAAAGGAGAACGTGAACCGCAGGTGGGTATCACTAATACATCCTTGGTGGTAACCGGAACCACAGAAATGGATGAGCTTACCAAGAGAAAACAGGGGGAGAGGGGGAAAACAGCCTACGGGCTAATTATGAGCAATACCCATATTTAAAGTGTGGCCATATTGCATGGAGCACTGGGTGTGGTGCATGAACAATTAATCTTGTAATACTGAAAAAAATAAAATAAACGTATTTGGGGAAAAACAAAAACAAAAAAACAGGCCAGTCCTAGAGATCCACAAAGGAATTAATGGTTTAAAAACAAAACATGTTAAAAGGCCATGATATATATTGTTTGTTACTGATTGAATACAGTTATGATTAAATTTAGATAAAAATTAAAATATAAATAAATAAAGTGTGGCTGTAGGGAAAACTATGGAGGAGAGTGAGAAGGAGAACCCAGAGTAGAGGAGGAGGAGGTGGTCAAGCACGGTCAACACTGAAGAAGTCCAACAAACTGAGGGATGAAGTGTCCACTGAATTAAGCAGCTGGGAGGTTTCTGGTGCCTCCTGCTCCTTCTGTTGATGTAATTTACCAAAAGTCCTGGCTAACTCCATCCTAACTTTTGAAACTTTGGTTGAAACACCCCCCCCCCCCGAGAGGCCTCTCCTGCAGAGCCCCTCATTTAAACTTGCTCAAGTATTACACTCTCTCAAAGGCTTTGTCCTGTCACCCAGCGGAGTCTCTGCTTGCCTGGCCTTCCCCAGGAGAGCCTCTAAAGGGTGGGCGGCGTGCCTTTCAGCAGTGTTTCCCCCAGCACCTATTAGACTGCCTCCCACTCAGTAAATTTTTTTTAAGTTAATGAATGATATAAAAAAAGAAAAATACTGACTTTTTACATCGTAGCTGCTAATTATCACAAACTTAACATAGGGATTTCAAAGAAAGGGAAGAGACAATGTACGCATACTTGAGAGGTTTTATGGTTAACTCTTGTGTTTCCACATGAAGAGAAGAATAGAATGATCTCCTCAAATGATAACAGGGGACTGTCTATATTTTGAGGACAGAGCACAGCTTCCAGACCCATGTGACCTGGATTCAAATCCCATCGTTAACCTAGTTAGTGATATAACCTGGGCAAATGACTTACCTCCTCTGAACCTCAGTTTGCATACCTGTGAAGTATGCGGACAAAATAGTACCTATTTCTTTTTTTTTTAAAGATTTTATTTATTTATTAGAGAGAGAGAGACTGAGAATGAGACGGGAGAAGGTCAGAGGGAGAAGCAGACTTCCCACAGAGTTGGGAGTCCGATATGGGACTCGATCCCGGGACTCCGGGACCATGGCCTGAGCTGAAGGCAGTCGCTCAACCAACTGAGCCACCCAGGCACCCAATAGTACCTATTTCATAAGGTGCAGAGAGAATTACTAATATAAGATATAATGGCACCCATGGTAGAGACAGGTACAGAGTAATATGTATTCAAGTGTCTCATATTATTAATATTACTGATATGATCATAAGAAATTATATATTTTCAAGATTTGTCACTGTGAGGATTCTTTTCTATTTGGACTACACGTAAACAAGGTGCAAGAGAGATACGCAAGAAAGAAATGTAGAACTGATTAGGTAAAACAAACACAGAATTCAAATTTTACCTTAAGTGATTCAACAAATATTTTATACATGCACGTGAGAATAAGCCTTTGTATATTCTTTTTCTATCTTTATAAAATAAACACAACTACACGTTTAATAGAATTTCGAATTCCTTTCCTATTGTTACTACTAGCATTAATCTTAAATCCTCCATTCTTCCTTCCCCAATCATAGATGGGACAATCGAGGCATTCTGAGTTTCAGAGAGGCATATGAATATTAAAGCTTAGATAGCACAAAAAGGTATTTCCAAAGACTTCTTTTGGTCCCTCATGCTAGGACAGGAAGCTTTTTGGTATGATATTTATTTTAAATATCTACAGGCTTTTTCCCATAAGAGTGTGACATTATTTTGATACCCCTACAGCCATTTGTTTACTCTTTTAGTTGTTCTTCTGTAAAGAGATTTGCTGAGTGTTTCTCTACGCCCTGTGGTCCAGAGGTATATCCGTGCTCAATTACTGTGATCCAGCGAATACCCCACTGACAGTATACCAGGCTGAGGATGTTGCCAAATGATCTGTGCATGTTGAAAGGTACAACAGTTTAAATCTTGATAGATTATTACCAACCCCCTCAGGGAGTACCAAGTTTTCAGTGCACACCTGACAGCCATTAAGCAAGTCTAGCTGCCTAGAAATACTCACTCAGTTCCTAAGGTTGATGGAATGTCTGTACTTAGTGGAGTTGATGACATTTTGTGTCTAGGCCATTTTTCATCACCAGTAGAGTGACACATGATTTCATAATTGGTTCAGTATCATTCACTTTTCCTTACAATAGAACAGCTGGAAACTGATTTGAAATATAAATTTTGTGTTCTAAGAAACACTTGAACTTAGTGTACATGTCGCCCCAAGCACCTCTAAAGTAGTTAACTAGGAAAAGCATCCTGGTGGTGATTGCTTTATAAGTACACATATAGAATAAAGTAGGCTTTGATAAACCAGATTTAAAAAATTGGTCAACTATTAAGGGCTGATATGCTAAGAAGAGTAAATATACAATGCAGCATCAAAGGAAAACATTCATGCAGGCAAAGTTTTAATTATAAAATTCAGTTGGAAATTAAAATAAATTCTGCTATCTATATAGTACTATGCGACCTAAGGATGCCCTAAGAAATGTGTAAAATTGACCTAAAGTGTTGGACACATATTTCAGTGGATACCAGTGCAATCCTTCACTGTAAACATTTTAAGTCCCTTTTTGACATTGAATCCAGTCAATTCGATTCAATTCGATTCAACAAACACACAACAAAGAATTTCTATGTACCAAGTACTATAAAAGAGTTTGAGTGCCAAAAAAATATGACTAGGATAAAATTCTTGTCCTCAGTATCTAATGACTTAGCACAAGGCAGAAACTATATAAACGCACACACATAACTGAGATGAAGTAGCTGAAAATCAAAGACTATGTAAAAAAAAAATTTATGTTTTTAATAGCTCTAGTTCCAAACACCGTAAGTTCAAAGTAGCTACTCAGTTAATATCTGTATGATGAAAGAAGGAGAATTATAATTCTTGTTAGGAAAGATAGTGTTGAGGGGGAATTAAAATATCTATAATTATCAGAGATCTATGATTCATGAAGAAAAATAAGAATGCCACTGATTCAATGGAAAACTATATTTTCAGTGATTGTGCACAGATCCATTCCTCGTGTCTATTATCAAAGCCAAACTAATTAAATTATTACTTGTTATTTACCCAAAGAAAACAAAAACACTAATTTGAAAAGATATATGCATCGCTACATTTATTACATATTATTTATAACAGCCAAGAGATGGAAACCACCCAAACCACCCAAGGGGTCCATCAGTAGATGAATGGAAAAAGATTATATATATATATATATCATACACATCCACAATGGAATAGTATTCAGTCATAAAAATGAGAACTTAAAAAAATGAGAACTTTTCCTTTATAATATGGACAGACTGAGAGGACACTATGTTAAGTGAAATAACTCAGGCAAAGAAAAACAAATACTATATGATTTCACTTATAGTGGAATCTAATCTAAAAAACAAGTGAACAAACCAACCAAAACAAATGCATAAACAAACAAACAAACAACAGAAACCCATAAATATAGAGAACAAACTGATGGCTGCCAGAGGGAAGGTGGCAGGAGATGGGCAAAATGGGTGAAGGGGGATGGGAAATACATATTCCAGTTATGGGATGAATAAGTCATGGTTAACATAAAAAGCACAGAATCAGGAATACAGTCAATGATTTTGAAATATCATTGTCTGGTGGCAGAAAGGAGCTACACTTGTGGTGAGCACAGCATGACATATAGAGAAGTTGAGCCCCGATGTCCTACACTTGAAACTAATGTAACATTGTATGTCAACTATACCTAAATAAAAGAAAGAGGTGGAAGGAAGAGGAGGAAGAGGAAGAAGAAGTAAGAGCCACTTTATTTGTAGCTGAGCAAATGGATAAAATTCCAAAGGACAAAAATGGGTATAGGAAGAGTACTTCTAACACAGAGAACCATATGAACGAGGACACAGTGTCATCAAGAAAGCAACAGTTATATCCCCTGAATACTGACTCTTCTACCTGGTGTTTACAAGATTTGTATTGGAAAAATGGAGAAGTAAGGCAGTCAAATAGGTGAATACAAAATTAAGCAGAACCCTGAATTTTGAGTTACGGAATATGGATATTCATTAGAAAATAAGTGAGCAGTCCCTGAAGATAGTTGAACAAAATGATGACAGCATCATATGGGTAAGTGAATCAGAGGAGCAATCAGGATATGTTGAAATATTTTCATTTATGGAGAGACAAACATTCAAATGTTAAAGCACTAGCAGGGGTGAGTTTGATTTTAAATTATTATTAAGTCTGCCTGCTTGGAATTTTTCACATCTAGCCCTTAAAACATATTATATATTCACAAATCATATATATATACACACTTCATCCCCACTGAACATAATTCAATATGTTACAGCATATTAAACATAATTATAATTAGTTTACTATATCAAAGAAACCTACCTATGGAACTTAGCTATAATTATTTGGAACATTCCTCTTTTAGAAAGGATAAATGGTGGATAAAGAAAAAAAAAGCATTCTGCTCTTATTAGCATTTTCCTGGTTTATTATAGTGCTCTCATATCCCTGTCTCTGCTTCTCTAAGCCATTTAGAAAGAGCTGTGAGAAGTATTTTCTTTATATATAGTTTGAAAGCCTCTTAGTGCATAAGTAATAAAACTGAAAGGAGTGGCATCATCTGAGTCAAGGTATTTAGACTCAACAACCCAGAAGAGTCCACTTTGGACTTGAATTTTTTAAAGCATATTCCTATTCCCATGTGTCTAGCTTATCTCCAATGGGCTCCCCTTTCCCATGAACTCCCCAAAGTGACAACGTTAGCTGATCTCGCCACTGATCAAACACATGACAAAAATGCATGGCACACACTATCTACAGCTAAAAATTTTGATGATTCCTGAATTTATCTCCTTGGTGCTATTGAATGTTACTTTCTTTCCCCTGTCAAAATGTTGCCACTATCTTTGAAAGTTTCCTTTACATTTCACGTCCACAGTTCCCCCTTTTAATCAAATTGAGCTCTCCACCTCTCCACACTTAGCTTGCTACTTCTTTCCCCTCCCCTCTTTTTTTTTTTTTTTTTTTGTTTTTCTGACTTTCTTTCTCAGTTTCAAGCTTTTGGACTTTCCTGCTTTCTTCTCTCTTCTTGTCGGACTCAATGACATCTGTAAATGTTGTAAATGTGCCTCACTTTCAAATACATTTTATATCCATCTATGGCAGTAAGTTGCGAGGTCCACAAAGGCACACTAACTAACTACAGTGTCTGGAAGGTTATTCATGCTCATGAACAGACTGTTCAATCTTACTGATGGTCAGCACTGAAAAACAACAAAGGCAACTAGGGCTTATAGGAAATCACCCTACAAATAATGAAAGTGTGATTAAATATCCTTATTATACTTATGCACATACAGTTCTTACCCAGTATAACCAAATTGCATCCTCATCTTTTGACATTATTCCTTCCAAGCCATTCACATACCTCAAATAAGAGGATAATTATTTATCTGCTTGATTCATTGGTGCAAATGTTCCTTAGCCCACGCAGAGGCCAGACTCAGCTGTGTGGTTTCAGAGATCGGGTTGAAAATATAACACAGTACATGTATTAGAAAAAGGAAATCAGAACATTAAACTACTTGTTTTACCATCTCTGATCCCCCTGAGGCTCAGTGACATTTGGTGAATTTATCTTTCTTGTTAAAAGCAGATTCTCTAACTCCTTGTAGCAGGTGGAGGAAAGATGTAGCAGAATGTTTACAATAAGGCATATAAATCTGTTACATGTGTGTATGTCTGAGAAAAGGGAAGGTCATTTTACTTCCTCAATTTTCAGTTAAATGTTTTTTCCAGTGCTCTGCAAAGTAAATATCTCTTTATTTCAGTTTACTTCCTCAATTTTCAGTTAAATGTTTTTTCCAGTGCTCTGCAAAGTAAACATCTCCAAGGACAAGGAAGGAAGGAAGGAAGGAAGGAAGGAAGGAAGGAAGGAAGGAAGGAAGGAGGGAGGGAGGGAGGGAGGGAGGGAGGAAGTGCAGAGCAGAAACAGAGTACAAGAGAAACAAAAAATAAATAAAATAAAATGAGGTAATGGAGAAAAAGTCCTTTACCAAAAGGACATACCTGAATTGTTTTTAGGGATTCCATTCTCTAAGTTTTCAGTTTGCATTTCAGCTTTATTGGTATCCTTAGACATTCTTACCCTTTGCTAGATGTGCTTGTTCTGGATAAAGCTGGTGGTGGCAACGTTGCCCACTCCTAAATGATACTGCTCTGCACTGGGTCAGTGTAGCGACTGCTAACTTGGCCTTTGGAATGAATGGGCCATGTTCAGCTTCCTGTATGAGTTCAGATGCTTCTGAGTTCAGATTCCCCTCTTCCTCCTATTTGCTCACGTACTATTTGCTAACCTCCTATTTGCTAACTATACTCTTCCAGGAGGCTTTCCACTTCCCCTGCTTTCTCGCTCACGTGCTTTCTCCTAAATATACAAACCATGTTATAATGCAAGGGGAGATCTGCCTCTACCAAGTAGCCCTCACCTCCTATTCTGCTCTTTCGATTCACATTCAACCTCTCAGAGAAATCTTCATGTCTTCCTCAAGTCAGGTTCTTTCTAGGCTCCCCTTAACTAACGAGGCTTATGTAATCAACTGTTTTTGAGCCTGTAAAAGCTATCTGGCAGTAATTCTGTGCTAGACTCTGAGGAAAAAAATTTTTTTAAATAGCACAATTCTTGACTACAGGAAAATTCCAGACATACAAACACAATGTTTCAATATAATAACATAAAACCATAGAACAGTGGTTTTCAACCTTGGCTCTATATTAGCATCACTTTGGAAGCCTGTAAATACCCCAATGCCCAGGCAACAACTCAGCTTAATTAATAAAGATTCCTTGGGTGTGGACCCAGGCTCCTTACATGAGTTCAAATTTGGGGTAAGACTGAGAACGATTATTGTGTAAGTATACTTAGGAAGCAAATGAAACACAGGGGAGAATATTGCAACTCAACCAGGATTGTAGGGAAGCCCAAGAAGAGGTGGTATTTCCACAAAGCTTTGAAAAATGATTATTAAAGATTTGGGCAAAGGACCTTTGGGATGAAAGGTATGGCTTGACCAGGGTGTGGGGTGGAATGGGAGGGGGAGGTTGAATAAGTCAACAGGAATAAAAGGTACAGCATAGGGAGTCTGGTCAATGGTATTGTAACAGTGTATGCCGTCAGATGGTAGCTACACTTGTGGTGAGCCCAACACAACATACAGACTTGTCCAATCCCTGTGCCGTATGCCTGAAACCCATGTAACGTTGTGTGTTAACTACACATCAATAAAATAAGGACACAAAGGAGTGCCAAGGAAGTGCAAAGTAAGCCACAAAACATATGGTTTGATCATCTACACACTGGTATGTAACATCTATATGCTTTTAGGGTACTTAAAGTCGGTCAGTCATATGGGACAATAATATATGGGACAGAACACTGAGGAATATAAGTCCTGAAAAAATAACAGACTTCTGTAGAAAGGATCAGAGGGACTGAGAACCTCTGAATTAGAATCCTACCTCCCTTGCCCCTCTAGAGGGCTTTCCCTCTCCTTCAGCCCCTTCCCTATCTCCTCCCCCTCCCCCTGCTCAAGCTCTCTCTCAAATAAATAAATAAAATCCTCAAAAAATATATTCACGGGTTATCTCCAGCATCAGATCCCTTTCCAATATAACCTTTTCCTCAGTCAGCATCTCTTCCCTGAAAAGCCGTATTATAGACATGAATAGGGCATCTCTTATTTTTAAGTTCCCTATATTTCAAAAACTTTCATATTCAGTCTTTAAGAACTTAATATATATGTTTCCAAAGTGGGACTTTGGAACTTAATTGTTTTCAAAGGAAACAAAACTACATTTAGATAGCACTATATAGATAAAGAAGCAAACATTCGTGTACCCTGTCAGTTGATACCAGTTCAAATAGGACAAAGAGTCATTTATTGATTATGGAGGTTATCCTGAGTTTAATTTTTTTTAAGATTTTATTTATTTATTTGACAGAGAGAGAGCACAAGTAGGCAGAGTGGCAGGCAGAGGGAGAAGCAGGCTCTTTGCTGAGCAGGGAGCCCAACGTGGGGCTCCATCCCAGAACCCTGGGATCATGACCTAAGCTGAAGGCAGATGCTTAACTGACTGAGCCACCCCTGTGCCCCATCCTGAGTTTAATTTTGAATAACAAGGTATAAAATTATATAATGTGTCAAATAAAGATATTTGGAACCATAAAGTGTTTGACTCACGCAGTCACAAAATGATCCGTAGCTTCATGCCAGCTTTTCTGTATCTGAAACATTAATCATCAGACCAAATTACAGATAACACTGTATCAGTGAAAAATATTAATGTCTCATCCTTTTCTGCTGTAAGCTCATGTCATAAGGTACTGTATTGTTTGATTTTAGTACATCATAACATGAAATACAAGTATAGTTAAATAAAAACTAAAAGACCCAAATCCAATTTTAAAACTATGTTTCTCTAACTACTAATAGTATTTGGGTATGGATCATTAATTCTGAAGTCTGTCCAGTTCCTGCATTAAGGAACATTACACTAATATGAAAAATGTGGGGGAGAGGGACACCTGGCTGGCTGGCTCAGTCAGTCAGTTAGGCATTGGACTCTTGATTTGGGCTCAGGTTGTGATCTCATGGTCATAAAATCAAGCCCAGAGTCTGGCTCCACGCTCACCAGGGAGTCTGCTTTGGATTCTCTCCCTCTCCCACTGCCCCTCCCCTCATTTGCCCTCATGCTTTCTCTCTCAAATATGTAAAACAGAAAGAAGGAAGGAAGGAAGGAAGGAAGGAAGGAAGGAAGGAAGGAAGGAAGGAAGGAAGGAAAGAAAAAGAGAGAGAGAGGGAGAAAGAAAGAAAGAAAGAAAGAAAGAAAGAAAGAAAGAAAGAAAGAAAGAAAAAGGAAGGAAGGAAGGAAAGAAAGAAATGAAGGAAGGAAGAAAACCTGGGTGAGGATAAATCTGCCAGGAGAAAGGGCTCAGGATGCTGAAAAGCATCCCTATAAATGGATAAACATGGTATCTTAAATACGTAAAGCTTGATTAGAGACTTTACTGGGAAAATCTTCTTCTCAGACAGAAGCATTAGCATTTTAAGGCATTCTGTTCCTTGATTGAATAATCATTAGCTTTTTCTGTATTGTAGTCTATGTACACAACACTGCGGATAGAGTTAGTCAGAAAGTAAAGAATAAGGACAGTAGGAATTCACACAATTTGTGCAACGTCACCTGCTATTACAGTGGAGAATATCCCCATTCATTCAGCTCTTAGTAAGTCCCTCCCTTACTCATGTCCTGAATTAGCACAGGGCCTACCACACCAGACCAGGTCCAATTCCCCATCTGAAGATGTATGTGGTCTAACTAGGGTCTCCAAGCTTGGACGCCCTAAAAATCCTTGGATTGGATATAGTGAGTCACAACTTTTAGGGTCTATCCAAGGTATGAAAAGGAGAGAAAAGAAAGGAAAGGAAGGGAAAAAAATTGTTCATAAAATCTTTCTCCTTTCTAACAACAAAAGAAAATATTAAATGTTATCCTCCTATCGAACTTGTTGGCATTTGGGAAATATTTACCCTGATTCACTTAGGTTTTTGTCTCCTTTACTTCATCTCACCTGGTAAATGCTAGAGTGGTTAATTTCCTGAGGGATAATATAAAATCCATATCTATCTACCTACCTACCTATGTACTTTCACTTTCAAGTAATTCTAAGATTTTAAGGTTTTTTTCAAGTATGTTTGACATCTCAATTGCTTTTTGATGTAGTGGTTATTGATTCCATATACTAAATAATCATAGCAATCAACACAAAATTATGTGATATATTTGAGATGTTCAACCTACTTCGACTCTGACATATACATATGGTGCTATGTTTGCAGAGCACTGAATTATGTTGGCAAGAGTTACCTGTCCATTCTTAGATAATAATACTGGAAAAACCACCCAAAACATGTAGCATATTCTCTGGCATATAAACTCTCGCTCTGCCCATCTCTCCATAGAGAATTTTTTTTTGAATTTTTTTCTGTGTGAATTGAACTGCCAGTAGGGACTCTCAAGATAAACACTTGAAGAAGAGGGCCAATATTAGATCTTGAAAGAGTTCTATTTTTATGTACCAACTTATTGGCACTTGTTGACATTATTTCATGTAATTTCTACAGTGCTGCTTGATTTTTGATCAGCTGAAAAGTGAGTAAACATAGGTAAAAGAAGCATACAACTATTCATATAGATCATTAATTTTTTAGGTTCAGAAGAATTTGTTTGAGAGCTGGAAATTAAGAAATTCAATACCATTCTTTCAAGTTTGGTGGGCCAAAAAAAAAAAAATCCATGATAACGTTAACCCTGGTGCCATTGGAAACAGGTTAAATTATGCTCTTCTTAAGAGTGAAAATTAAAACAAAGTGACCTCACTGAAGTTTAATCCTATGCTTCGATTACTGTATGCTATATTAATTTTTTTTTCACCAGTTCAGCTATTCCAATATAACAAATTGGCTTTATCTCCATTGGTCAGCTTCTCCCTCTAATGCAGACAACTTAATGGATTTCAGTTCTAAATAGAGTATGGTTCGTTTTTGAGTATTAATTTCAACTTTAGTTATTGTGCAAATTGTACCCTAACTTGAAATTGAACCACACTGACCACTAAAATTGAAAAGTCTAATATATGATCCAAATTAGCAAATTTTGCCCAGACAGCAAAGTTGGCTTGATGTCCCCATCCTTATATACTAATTTGCAAAGCAAGTTCTCCACCTAGTGGTTAAAAAGCTCACAGTATGATCCTATACTGATTCACTACACCTTCATCAATCTTTTAAAAAATAAAAGAATTATATATACATATATATATGTATGTGTGTGTGTGTGTGTGTGTGTGTGTATTTATATATCAGATATGTGTTTGTAGTTTTTTTCCCCTACCTTCTACATTATTTTGGTGGAGGGGACCAGGCTTCTGTCCCATTAATTCTATCTAAAGTTGGGACCCTCAACCTGTCAATAAGAGAAGCTGTTTTTAATTGGTTGGTAAAATAAGAACGAATGAGAATATCATACATAAAGTGGTTTCTGAAAAGTATAAAGCAGTGTACCAAAGAAACATAATATCTAACTGTTAGTAAATATTTCTTTTTATTGTGAAACTGGATAGGGTAGCAGGATTTTTCTCCTGAATGATAATAGGTATCTCTTGGAATCTGGGTTCCTGGTTAAGGTTCTGTTCAATTGTTTATCTAATTACTGGGTATGACACTTTCTACCTGGATCCACATTATCACCAAGAGCACCTCATTTTTCTTTTCTCTGAATCATTACCAATAAAATGTTCCTTTTCCTTTCATTCTAGAAGTTCAGCTCTCTGTTTCTACCCATTGACACATTCTTAAAGTAGTTCTCATCCCAAAAGAATTTTTTTTAGAAAAATTGTATCTTTATCCATAGACATATGAAACACTACCACAGATCATAAGCAGGTGTTGCTATTTTCACACAAATATAAATGCCTATTATTTTTATCTGGAAGTTTCTGAAGGGTTTTCTTTGGTTGTGTTGGTAAAGTATGAATGCTTCTGTGAACCAAGGCAAATGCTGCAAAAGCCAAAAATCTCCTCTTGTCAACACCATAAGAGGAGGTTCTAGAGCCAGAGGAATGATAGAATTCATATTTTTTTTCAGTTTTAAAATGTTTTATTTCACAGTGTGTAAAAAAAAAAGTCATGTGTACAAGACTCCAAGTAAATAGAAAGGCAGCTTGTAATCACAAATGGATGAGACAGTATTTATTCAAACTCTACTGAGGAAGCATATTTAAGGCACACACCTCAATATTAGGCATAAATAATTTTAACTCTGTAGTCCAAGTTCCAGGTTTTATATTAGATCTGCAAAGTTAAGACCCTGCGGTCAGATTTTAAGATTGGTAAAGTCAATTTGAAGCTGCTTATATGTTGAATACAGGTTTCACTATTACAAATAGAAGATGTTAACTAAAAAAATTGTGGTTCTCAAAGATCTCTCTGTCCCATGCACACTTGTAATCTGATCATTTCCCTTCTTGGAATTACTCTTCAAATTATAGTCATGTTCTTAAATCTGTCCATTTGACAGGAGAGAAATGCGGAGCTAGCTCAGAGCAAGTGAAGGACAGATTTGAGGAAAAGCGGGCTTCAGAGTAGCACTTAGATTCAAATACTCTCTTCTGCTACTTACAACCTTTGTTATCCCAGGCAGGTGACTGAAATCTACTGAGTTTTAGTTTCCTATTCTACAAAATACGAGTAATATTATCAGAGAGTATGTTTACAATGAAGATGAGACAAGATATGCGTATAAAGTGCTTATAACAGTGCCTGAGACATACAAGGATGCCAAAACAAACAAACTAATTGGTCCATGACATAGTGAGTTAAAATGAAAGACCTAGGTCTTAAATGTAAGTTTACATCCCAGATTTTTCATTATACCACATGACTATAAGTTTGATCTTCTAAAGACTTCATGATAAAATAGTAGAATCATAAAGTGGAGCAAAGAAAGGGTATAGCAATTGCTGACTTAATAATAACTTGTTGTCTCCAAAAGTTAATAATGAGGAAATATATTAAAGCTTTAGTGATTATTTATTCTTCCCCCGTTAGACTAAAATCTGAATTTAAAAAGAGTGTAATCTCAATTAGATTTCAATTTTAAAAGCTATAATTATTATATGTAAACCTATAAAACCGGGGCGCCTGAGTGCCTTAGTTGGTTAAGTATGGCTAACACATGATTTCGGCTCAGGTCATGATTTCAGAGACATGGAATGGAGCCCCCCCCTCCCCCAGTCAGGTTTGTGCTCAGCATGGAGTCTGCTTGGGATTCTCTCCCTCTCCTTCTGCCCCTCCCCCCCACCCTGCTCCTGCACACTTGCACTTCTGCGCGCATTCTCTCTCTCTCTCTCTAAAAAAAAAACAAACTACAAAACCAATTACATATATATGTATTTATGTTGTGTAGCTCACATTTCTCTGAAGTATGGGAAAATGTGTCAAGACCATTCCTCTTAGTATCACTCTAAATAAGCACCCATGTTAAATAGTTTCTTTATGAGAAAAAGTAAAAATGGTATTTAATTAGCAAAAGTATAGAACGGCACAATGAGCTACTAAAAAAACTTACAGATTTTTTTTCATTAAGTGAAGCAGATTTTTCTCTATATGGTACGTAAAGTCAGGTAATTACCAATCTCACTGTTCTTTTTGGAGAATGGCAACTGGAAGAATATCTTCTAACACATATCTTCATTTTATTGGAATAATTATAACTAATAATTTTTTATAGCTAATGATTTTTGACAGTAGTGAAACAAATTAAAATACTTTATTAAGAAGTTATAGACATAACAGAGCTATCTCAAAATACAAATGCCTCTTGATAGATTTCTTTGCACTGTATTAACTCAAGAAAATGTTGTCATTCATTTCTTTGTATTCAAAGACAATAAACTCTTCTCTAACTGAAAGGGATATTCTCTGGAAATCAGGGCTATGATATGTAAATGTGAATAAGTAATTATAAGAAATAGTTTACAGTTTATTCTGGAAAAAGGTTCATGAAGTCATTCCTTTTTTTTTTCCCAGTGAATTTAAAAGAATGAAATTCTTAGAAATTGACTTATCAGGAGCCTCTGGTACCCTACCTTAATGTTTAACATTTGTGTTGGTTTGATCTTATTTTCTAGGTTCACCACTTAAACTGGATGGGATTTCTAATATTCCAAAATACATTGATATCGTGTTCCTCCCCACATAAATATTTAGAGTTCCTTTTGTAAGTTTTTTTATAAGTTTTAAAAATACATATAATTATAATAAATTAGAGTCTGTGAGTATAAAGTAAATTTCAATAAACAGGATTTCAGAGAACCTGTTGCTAACATATTTATAAAGGCCAATATTGCCATCTAGTGGTTAAAGATGAGAACTATGATTTATGAGATTAAAAGCACAGCTCTTTAAGATAATTCAAACAATCTAAACGTATGTGATCGTGCAGATTTTTAAGGAAGTTGCAAAAAACCACTCAGTGAAGGAAAGATAATCTTATTAAGAAATGGGATTGGGCAATTGCACATCCAGAGGCAAGAAAAAAAATGAACATTGACCTAAACCTCATGATTTATTTAAAACAAATAAAAACCAAAACAAAAATCAAAAACAATCACAGACTTAAACGTTAAACATAAACTATGAGAACTTTAGAAAAAAAAGCATATGAGATAATATTTAGGTTTTATAGCTTGGTAAAGAGTTCTTAGACTTGATTCCAAAAGCACAACCCATAAAGGAAAAAAAACTGAAAAAATGGATTTCATTAAAAATCTTTGCTTTGTGAAAGAGATTATTTTACCCTGTTAAGAGGATGAAAAGACAAGCTCACTGATTGAAAGAAAATAGTTTCAAACCACATATCTGAAAGATGACTATGATTTATAAAACACAAAGAATTCTTAAAAACTCAACAGTAAAGAGCAAACAATTCAATAGAAAATGAGCATGTTATGAACAGACATTTTGTTGATGAGATATAAAGATGACAAAAAAAAGCACATGGAAAGATGTACAACAAAATTAGCCCTTAGGGAAATGCAAATTAAAATCACAATGAGATATCATATCCGTTTATCAGAATGGTTAAAATAAAAAAAATGTAGTCACAACACAAATATTGGAGAGAATGTGGAAATACTGGATTAATCATGTTTTGCTAGTGGAGATGGAAAATGATGGAGCCATTATGGCAATTTCCTATAAAACCTAAACAAGCAACTAACAAAGATATTTTGTAAAAATTTAAATAATCTAAACATATTTATTTGTGCATGCATTTATTAATTTTAATGGATTCAACTTCAAAGTTGAAAATGTTATTTATGAATAAATGTTATTTATGAGTAAGAGACTGAATGTGCATGCTTCAAGTCATAGTTTTTTTTTTCTTTGCACATGTAAAAATTGAGTTGAAACAGAGAAGCAAAGTGTATTTGATAAATTAGGAAGGATATAAAGAATTGTCAACTGCAAAAAGAACCTAGAAGAAATTTTCTAGAATGTTTATGGAAATTTTTCTCAAATAAAATCAGTTACCGAATTTCACTGGCATAAAATTATTCTCTCTTCCTTTCTTATGTGATTAAAAGCTAGCAAATATAGAAATTGGCTGGGTATTGCTTTTTTAAAAAAAGTCAAAATGACAACTATCTTCCCTGATATGAGGAATACAATGGATTTTTCTTTACTTTGAATTATTTTTCTTCCCACTCTAGAAATGTTGTACTCATGTTTTCTTACTCAAGATAGAGTACAGAATGAGATACATTGGCGGCAATGCAGGAGAAGCAAGAAGAATGAATGTCAATAAATAATAACATATTTTAAATACAATTATATATAATAAATATTCTCATCGAATAATTAACTTTTTTAGAGGATGATGAGATTTTAACAGTACGTGGTATGACTTCTTCATTTATTTATGGATAAAAGAGAAAGAGGTAGAGATAGATATGTGCAGAACATTTTACTGAAAGTTGAGAATGGGGGGTCTAATGAAGCTTTAAAAATGTAAGATATTGGACAAGTCACATAACCACCCTTGGCCTCACTTCTCACATCTGTTCAAGGACAGAAAGGACCACATATTTCCTAATGCCCTTTCCAGCTTGACTATTACATGAAACCAGGCCAGGAAATATACAACTTGGAAAGCTTTATATTGTGGATGTTTGAGTGGAATGCGTTTGGTGTTTCTATTGTTTCTTTGTTCCCAATGAACATAAATGTATTCTCTAGTGAATGAGAAGAAATTTAGGCACAGATAATTAAATTTTTTTCAAGTTTCACCCAAAGATTCCTTAGAAGCACATTTTAAATAGAATAAGCCTTCATTAAAAAAAAAAAAAAAAGAATAAGCCTTCATTGTTTGGGATGCTAGTAGCTGAACTCTTATAAACTACTGGGATATTAAAAAGATATTTACATATTAACATGGTGATTATTAATGAAAACATAAAGGTCTTTTCATTTAAAGAAGGGGGGTCTTCTGAAGAGTGGCAGATGGCTCAGGTCTCCTTGTAATAGGATGCTCATGCTATTTACTCATTTAGAGAAGTCACTGGAATGAGTTGTGAAACTCGATGAGATGAGATTTAGGGACTGTGGGAACTATCCCCACACTAGTACATTAGGGCTCCGGGACAGAACCTCCAAGTGGAGGAATCAATAAGAAGTTAACTGGGAGCTCAGTAGCAATAACAGTAATAACAGTTTAGAGAGAGGCAGCTTTCAAAGACAATGAGCCAACAATCAGAAAACTTACAGAAATACTCAAGCACACCTTGAGAATCCCCAGACATCACCAGCAAGCATTTTGAAGAGATTTTAGATGAGACTACCAAGCCTATAGGTCGTGAATGGCACACCAACATCAAGAAAGGTGGGGGGGTGTATTTGCTTTTAACCTCTGACTCCTCTGAGACAAGTTATATTTTGGTATTTAGAGTCTGTCTGTAATCGTTGTGAATAATTTTGGTTAATTATAAATCTATGGATATTTTAAACTGCATGATGGAATAGGCTATCTATACTATTTGAAATTTTGGCTATTTTGCCTCAAACCAAATCTGTGGCCCACTTCTGTGAAGTATGATGCTAAAGGACCACTTTTTGTATTAGCTTCATTCCCGGTTCTGTTTTATGCCCCAGCATTCACAGTTCTTGTTTTTGTTTCTTCTTCAACTGTTTATAACTTATGTTCTCCCTATACACTTATATATTGTAAGCCATACTAAATTCATTTTAAACTAAGAGTGATATAATTCCAACAATATCCACACTTTGGGGGGAATTCAATGTCCTGGATAGTCAATGTGGTGCCTTTATATGGCCAACCCACATTTACCAAATAAAAAGCTTCCCTTCTCCCAAATACCTTGATAGGGCAAAATTTGGTGACAATCTTAGCTAACTGATATCTATTTTGGGCATTGCCTGATAACGGAGGCAGATTAGATAGTCACATGTTGCATTATTCAAAGATAGGTGCCTACAAATGTTAGATTTATCTGGTGCAGACCCCTCCCAAAGAATATATAATTCCATATATCAAGTGATCAAGAGATGAAAAACAAAATCTGAAAGGCTGTACTAAGTATATTCTTACATTGATAAGAGTAATGTAATAAATGTTATTAATTATATGTAGTATAATTTATTATAATTATTATAATTACTATAAAACCTAAGTAGACAAAGTGACTGAAAATGTCATAAACTTATTAGGATATCTGAATGCAATTACATTCTATAACCACTTTTAAAAACTTAATATTTATATTAATAATGATAACATTTTGATGATTTACTTATAATAATACATTTATTTTACTAACAACAGCTAATACATTATTGGAGTATTGCTATATCCAACTCAGGCATTATATTAGAAAAAGGTTCATAGTCTTTACAGTAATGAACTGGATATATTCAATCTTATTATGGAGGTTTTATTGTTTAGGAAGACAGACAGTAAATAATTATCATACAGAGAGACAGGATCAAGAGTGCACTCAAGGGATATTTTTCCCATTTACCAGGTGGTACTTTTCATTCTCCACAAACCCATGAAATCACAAACAGGTAACATATGGAAGAACAGAAAAAGTTCCATCAGCACACCAAAATTTTTGAAGGGTTTCTAAAACCAAAACCAAATGAGAAAGAATAACAGAAAAACCACAATCCAAAATGCATGGAGGAAGACAGCTATGAAGGTGAATATGGTTCTGTAAAATTTCCATACATATATATGGGAATTTTACTCAGCCATAAAAAAGAATGACATCTTGCCATTTGTGACAGCATGGATAGACCCGGAGGGTATTATGCTAAGTGAAATAAGTCAGAATGAGAAGGACAAATGCCATATAATTCCATTTACATGTATAATCTAAAAAACAAAACTAACCAACTAACAAAAAAAAAAAAAAATCAGTCTCTCAAACACAGAGAACAAACTGGCAGTTGGCAGAGAGGGAAAGGTAGGGAGATGGCCAAAATAGGTGAAGGGATTAAGAAGTACAAACTTCCGGTTCTAAAATACATAAGCCGTGGAGAGAAAAAGTACAGCATAGGTAATACAGTCACTAATACTGTAACAGCATCATATGGTGACAGATGGTGACTAACAGTGGCTTAAACAAAGGAATTAGGCAGGGTGCCTGGGTGGCTCAGTCGGTTAAGGGTCAGATTCTTATTTTTGGTTCAGGTCATGATCTCAGGGTTTTAAGATCAAGCCCCAGGGCAGGCTCTGCTCTCAGCAGGAATCGACTTGAGATTCTCTCTCTCCTTCTCCCTCCCTCTGCCTTTCTCCCCACCAAAATAAATAAATAAATACATTTAAAAAAATTAAGATATTAGGCTAAATTCAGTAGTGGACTGAAAGTCTGAGTCAAGGAATTGTCCCCAGAATACTAGGCAAAAGGGGAAAATGATAGAAATGCATTAGAGCATTTGGAGGATAGATTGTTTCTAATACCCATCTAGTCAGGGGCCATGAAGGAGCAAAGAAAGAAAGGAGAAAGATACAAATACAAAAAAAAAAAAAAAAATCCCTAAAATGAAGACAGATAGATATCTTCAATCAAACTGAATGCTTAATAAGATTAATTTTAGCAATACATCCGTAAGTAGACATCACTGGGAAAGCATTGAGAAAATGTTAAAAACTGCAGAGGAGTGAAGTGCTGATGGAAAAGTTACTCACAAAAGAATGAAAATCTGATTTACACAAAATTTATCACTTTTAGAAAACTAGAAAATGAAGCAATTGTATTTAAAGATGTATGAGAAAATAATTCTGACTTAATTCTCTACTCAATCAAACTGAAATTTAGCTGGGGTTGGAAAACAGCACCTGATAATAATGGCAACTCTTACATGGTCCTCACACACGGCAAGGAGCATTTTCCTGATGTTTTTTATTTCCCTCCTCACAAAAATGACAGCTTCACACATCTTTTCATCTCAGACTTTGTACCCATTCCTCTACTTATCCCACCTTCTCACCGTCTATGCTGATGTCCTGCTTCCTGGATTTAGGAAAATGGAAACAGTCAAATGAATATTCTTACTCTCCTATCCTCAATCTACCATCTTTCCTAAATGTATAATCCTCCTCTTAAAATAAATACAATATTTCCATTTTCTCAAAGGATGCATTTTCCTTATGCCTCCCATCCCTCTTGTCATCCCAAGAATTAATTCTGCCAATATACTTTATCTCTTGTGCAATGTTAATTTTTGACTTCCTTCTGGATCATTCCACTTGACTGTGTTCTCATGTCTCCCAATGCCGCATCGCCAGTACCTTTGCTCGTTTCCCTCTATAGCACCTGTCATCTGCGGTCACTGAGTCTTTTTCTCCCCTCCCATTCTCTCTGCTTCCCCCTGCAATGAAGCCTCTATTCCAGCTCACTACAAACTTTTTTGTAGTGAACCTTTCTTCAGTTCTCAAAAAAAAAAATCTTTCTTCAGTTCTCAAAAGAATGAAGATTTCTTTTCTCCTTGCTGTGACTTCTGTGACACTTTACTTGTTTCTCAACTACTCCTGACTATTCCTTGCCTCTTTCCTGAGTTTCCTCTTGTGCTCCACCTCTAAATGTTTGACTATCCAGAGCTTAATTTTAACTTCTTTATTCTCTATGTACTGTTGCCTCTCCTAGAAAGTTTTCACTCAGATTTTACCTGGCTGGTGACTTCTTACAATTTAATTCCCAGTTAAAATGTCCTTCTTCAAAAATGCCTTCTCTAATCACTCAATAACTCTCAGACTGTACTGTTTTGATTTTTCTCACAGCAGTTATCACTATTGAGCTGTTCTCAAATTATTCTTTCTCTTCTCTCTAGAATGTAATCTTGGTAACTACGAATGAAAAAAAGGGCTCATTTGTATCATCACTACCGAATCTCAGTACCCACGTGGTGTCTGGTCAATAGGTTTACAGCTAGGGAATAAATGGCCAACTCTATCAATAATCAAAAATATAGATCATCTATAATTTTAAAAAGAGAAAGGAGAAACAGTTTAATGGGGAAATGGAAAGCAATCCTATTTTTAAATACAAATAATGTTTAAACATATAGAAATATTCTCAGCCTCATAAGAATTTAGGAAATACGAACTAGGTTTATGATATTTTATTTATTACTTAGGATATTATAAAATATTAATAATATTGGCAATAATATTGACTAATACAGGCTTTGGGGAAGGCAGTATCAATCCATGTCCAAAATTCATGTACTCTTGGGGCACCAAGCTGGCTCAGTCCATAGAGATGCAACTCTTGATCATGGGGTTGTGAGTTCAATTCCGACACTGGGCCTAGAGCTTACTTTAAAAAAAATCATGTACTCTTGATGCAACTTCTATGAAAGTACTCATGAGCATTCCAACATATGCAGAGAGTTTTGTATAAGGACACTAGTTGCAGAGAAAAACAAGGATGAGATTTAAATATGCATCAATAGAAGTCGATAGTACTCTCTTCTCCACCGCCCACTCTCTTTCTGTTTGGAAAGTTATCTTTCCAAAAGTCACAAATACCCATAGTTTAAACAAATTATATTTTAATATAATATATATTATATATATATTATATATATATTATATTTTATATAATAATATGTATTACAGAAATGCATAGAAAGTGAACATAAAAAAATAGAGGGGTTTTGTGTGTGTGTGTGTGTGTGTAACTGGAAGATAGAAAAAAGGAACTTTACACTCTCCTCTGTAGGTTGCTGAAATGTTTGAAACATATACAAGAGACCATAATAGCGTACAATAGATAATTTTTAAAAGGAAATAAATATATCAAAGAGAGAAAAAGATGGCTTCAGATGTCACTATGATACTGGATTTAAAATGGTGCTAGTGGAGAGCAAACAAGAGATGCCTTAATCTAGGTTTAGAGACTGAAAAAGAGAGACTGAAGTACAGAGAAAGGCTATCTATATAAAAAAAAAAGTGATATTGTCATTGAATAACTGAATTAATGAAAGAATGAAACGGGGGTATAAAAATAGAAACCTAGACAGAAAATGGGAATTTGATGTCATGAGCATGTACTGACACTAACTGAGGTCATCAGGTGTGATGAGCTCAACAAGGGAAAGTAGACAGAATGAGAACACGGAGGGACACACGCACACACACACACGCACACACACACACGCGCGCTTCGGAGTTGGGCTGAGCAATACAAGAGAGGAAGACAGAGCATGAAGGTAAGCAGGAGTAAAAATAGAAAAGTATGGCTTCTAGGTATCTTAAGAAAGTGTTTCTGGAAAACTAGGGAATGACTAAGAATTTCAAGTAATACTGAGGGATTTAGCAAGATCGGTATTAAGATGTGTCCACTCATCATTTGATGTGGAAGCCAATCGTGACCTTTGGGGGTAAAAATAAACAGCTTCCATGCAGGCTGTGTAGAAATCTAGATTGAAGTGGGCTAGTAAGCCCATGGGAACAGAGAAAATGGAGAAGGTAAGTGTAGGTCATCCTTTTTTTTTCTTTTTTTATTAGAAAGAGGGAGTGAGGGGCAGAGGGAAAATCTTGAACAGGTGCCACGGCCAGCACAGAGCTCTGTATGGAGCCCCACAGGGAGCCCCACAAGGATCCCACAACCCTAAGATGATGACCTGAGGCGAAATCAAGAGTGGGGGGCTTAACTCATCCATACAGGTGTCCCACGTAGGTCTTCCTTCTCAGAAGCTTAATTTTACAAGAAACAGTAACAGGAAGGGAGAAGTGAAGCCGTCTGGACGGACAGTCAAAGAAGGTGGTACGACGGTGCCTTGTCTGCTGCTTCTCTTGCTCTGACAGAAGTCCTGTTTTAGGTTTTTAATGTTTTCAGAGCAGCAGAGTTGGGTATGTTTAAATCCTGATAGGGAGAAGCCAGGAGGCAGGAGAAGGAAATGATTCATGAGAGGGAAGAGAAAGATTGGACCAAGGACGATGCCAAGAGCAGCAAGTAGCTTCTGATGGGGTCTCCAGTATGACTGATAGGAAAGGACCAAGAATCAAGAATGTTTCAAGCCGGTTGACAGGCCATGGAGGTGGTTTCTTGGCTGAAACATTACATTTGGCATATATTGTGACCCATATTCACACTACCGTATCTAGTTTGAGGCACATTCCTTTCATGATCAGTAAAGACTTAGCCTGCAATTGAAAACTTTAAGGTAGAGACAGAAAATAATTGTAAGAAAGTGAGTTTACTGTGTACCTACAGGTTTGTGTTTATCTGGTCTGCTTTTTCATTAAGACAAAACCGCTTTGTTTCAAAGCATAAAGTATACCCAACAAGCTTGTTGGGTTTGTTTTCATTTTTCCACCAGGTGTCAGTATAGCTCTACAGGACCCACGCCTCCTGCAGCTGCTGGTTTGAACGTTCAGTGCACCTGTTACTGGAAGCCCGCAGGAACCGACTGAATAAATAAATAAAACAATAATCTTCTAATTTTCTCTATAGCACTGTTCTGTTGCAGCTACTGACAGGGTAGACGTCCAGGAATGCTCATCAGTAGGAACAGAGACATTGTCAGAGGAATCATTATCTTTTAAAAACTGTGGGAGCTTACTCTACCACAGTCCTATCCAAGGCGAAAGGAACTGGTGAAGGGAACTGACTGAGAACAAGCTCGGGGCGCCTGGGTGGTTCAGTCTTTGAATGTCTGCCTTTGGCTCAGGTTGTAATCCGGGGGCCCTGGGATGGAGCCCTGCATCGAGCTCCCTGCTCGGCGGGGAGCCTACTTCTCCCTCGGTCGCTCCCCCTGCTAGTGTTCTCTCTCGCTATCTTTCTCTGACAGATAAATAAATAAAATCTTAAAAAAAAAAAAAAAAAAAAAAAAGAACAAGCTCATACCAGCCCTGTGCTGGTCATTCCTTGAAGCCAAAAGGTACTGGCACAGCCCAATTGTCATTCATTACAGGCTACTATTAAGTATCTCGAAATCTTAACCTTGTTGTAAAAGCCATAGTATTTATAACCCCTTCTCCCCTAGCTCTATCTCATTACACAGAAGAAAGGGAGTCCAAAGACACTCTCAGTAATTTACCACCTTTCTGCAATGAAACAACTGTTGCAAGGTAGACACGATTAGAATCTTGAAGAGAAGTGCTACCCTGTCAATCATGGGCTCTAGCATCCAGAGTTATCTTTTCTCTGAACCTCATTTCTGAAAGATGGAATGTGTTCCTTCCTCCCTGTCTTGGAGCTATTTCCGTGTGGCCTTACAATTAAGGGAACCAATTCAGTGTCTGTCATTTCTCAGCCCTTCCAAACGCTGCAGGGTCCAGAATAACTCCATGGATAATTAAATCTAAATCGGGATTCTCTCCTTAGGAAGCTTCCCTCTGGTGCCTGTGGTTTTAGGATGAATCTTGCCTGAGGAAAGTTGCAGGGCAGGCCTTCTGAGGAGAAGACCGAGCCGGCTAGCAGTTTGATTTCAATAAGAGACTCTGCGCCACGAACTGGGCTCCTAGTCAGCCTTTTGGTCCTGCTAAAAATTCATGCGAAGAAGAGACCCAGAGAAAAGGTCTTTTATGTTTTACCTACACTTCCTGCCACACTGTAGTCAATAGCTCAGAAAGACGGAGAATCTAGCAGGTCATTGCTGGAAGTCAGGCGGCCGTGTATAGAAACTGGAAGGGTAACGACGTCTTCTCTCCAGAGGCTGAAGGATATGGACACACTCCCAGCTTGGGTGAAGACCTTTTTTAGCTCCAAGGAAACAACTCATACACGAGCCACACACTTTTAACCTCAATTCTTAAAGCAACAAACAAAACGAGGCAGGTACCACCCAAACCTGGGTGACAGAAAAGGAGAGAAGCTCAGCCTTGAGAGGCTCCCCAACCATAGGCTGCCAGTTTGCTTTCCATTACCTTTTTGACCCAAGTACTGAATTCCTCCAGAGAACTTAGATATTTTCTATTATGTTGTTATTCACCATACAGTGCATCATTAGCTTTTGGTGTTGTGTTCCAGGATTCATTGTTTGCAACATAACACCCAGTGCTCCATGCAATCTGTGCCCTCCTTGATACCCATCACTGGGTTCATCTCCCCAAGAAGTTAGATTTTTTTAAAGTTATATCCGTTTACCTGAATATGTGCCTTCAAGTACAGATTAAATAAATCTGACTAGCTTTTGTTTTCACAAACATTGATACAGAACAGTTTCTCCACTTATCAACAGTCTGAATTCCTAAGTGCTCATTGTTCTATGTTACAATGTAGAACGTGTTCTCAGGACACTTTCTGCCTCTTTCCCAGCCTCTCTCACAAGTGTGTGTGTGTATATGTGTGTTTGTTGTTGTTGTTGCTATTTAGAACTAGGTGGCAATTTAATCTAGGGGAAAAAAATCTCCATTTTTGGCAATTTGAAATTATTTAACATATTAAATATTATTTATAAAAGTTAAATTTGAAAAGTTTAAATTTGAAAAGTATTTAAAAGTTAAATAAAAGTTAAATATTACTTATAATACTTTAATATATTAAATTCTTCATACTGTAGGTACAGATTCGATGTGCACTCATCCCTTCCCATTCCTTGCTAAATAATTCATGTTGTTGTAATAACATAATTAAAAACCTTAAAGGAGGGGGACAGGGAACATCTCAGGATGATAATAAGAGCATAAAACAAAGTCCCAAATGATTCTCTAGACCAGACCTCCCAAGTTTTTCTGTATAATTTTATGTGGGAGAAAAAAAAAAGAACAAGGTGAAGCCTTACGTGCACTTGCCATATGCAGTGGCACAGATGTCCTCAGTTTGTTAGCAGATTTTGCTGAGGGAAGTATGAGAGGTCCACCACACGGACCACTTGGCACTGTCGCCCTGGTTCTTCACTCCCTCTCAGCATGTTATGAGGTGGAGGCAATTACGGGCCCATTAAACTGAGTTCCAAGTCATCCAATCTGGCTTTCCCTAAACTTGCCATCATGAAATGGACGAATACCCATTCTCCTGCTGCTATTCCAACTGTAACTCAGCCCTAAAATAATCTAAAGAAATTTTAACTGAGCTTCAATTTGGGGTGTATGATGGGGACTGTGACCAGAATCTTTGAATGAGCACAGGTCCACAGAGAATATCTTCCTTGAAGGGCTTTTTAAAATTATTATTGTTGGGGCATCTGGGCGGCTCAGTGGGTTAAAGCCTCTGCCTTCGGCTCAGGTCATGATCTTAGGGTCCTGGGATTGAGCCCTGCATTGGGCTCTCTGCGCAGCAGGGAGCCTCCTTCGCCCTCTCTCTCTGCCTGCCTCTCTGCGTACTTGTGATCTCTCTCTCTGTCAAATAAATAAATAAAATCTTTTAAAATAAAATAAAATATAATTTTTATTGTTTATTTTTGTTTAGTTTTGTTTTTATCACCCCTAGCCTTTAACATGGCCATGAAACACCTACATAATGTGAAGCTCTCTACAATATGTGTTTTCCACTATGTGAATTTGAGAACACTCAGAATGGTCTATCCCTTGTTCACTGAGATGAGTTCACTGGTCGTGTTCTGGAAGGCCATGGCAACATCATGTTGTTACAGATGTTTCTCACTGCTTACCTGAAATGTCTGCACTTCCTAAATGATGTAGATTGAATATTTGTCTCCCCCTCCAAAAGCCAGTGTTGGAACCCAATGCCCAACGTGATGGTTTTTGGAGATGGAGCTTTCAGGAGGTGATTAGGTCATGAGGATAGAGCCCTCATGAAGGGATTAGTGCTTTTACAGAAAAGACATCCCACCTAGTTCTCTCAACCATTCCACCGTGCGAGGACAAACAGAGTCTGAACGGGCTATGAACCAGGAAGAGGGTTCTCACCAAACACTGAATCTGCCAATGCCTCCATCTGGGACTTACTTTCCAGACTCTGGAGCTGTGAGAAGTAAGTATTTGTTGTTTTAGCCACCCAGTCTATGGTATTCTGCATCAGCAGACCCAACAGATTTAGACACTGTGTCTCTGAGTGGTCAACAGAGTTTGCAGAACAACAGCCACTGTAGACCACGTAAGGGATAGCACATTTCTAGGATATGCTGTAACTGTATCACTGTTAGACTAAGGCTCCAGCTAAGCATCTTCATAAATAGTATATTTGAGTCATATGTACCTTCTGTGGAATGTGAAAGGCATTGGATTCAAGCCGCCACACTTACAAGCTATCTGAGTTTGAATAAGTTGCTTAGTATTTTTATACTTTGGATTTTACTTGTACTATTACCCCAATCTATAAGATTGTGGTAATAATTCTATTAACCTAAAAAAAAAAAAAGTTGCCATGAGTGTTAAATAAATTAACACCTATAGAAAGTCCAAAACAATGCCTAGAAGAGAGTAAGTAATGGAGAAATGCTTGCAGTTATTGTTGAGATGGAATAAAAAACAAGCTAATAGTCTGCCCTGGGTCTTTTATTAAAACAGAATGAACATTAGCAGTTGAAGGATCTCCTAGCATTTTGTCAGAAAAGGAGCAGACTGGCTAATTTATGGTATTTTTTGAGAGTAAGTCCACTTCACCATTGAGAACTATACACCTAATGGTAGCTGTAAGGATTTTTTACCCCCTAAAATGAAAGCTTTAGGACCAGCAGGGAAAAGAGCTCAAATACTATATTCTAAATACCAATGCCTCTCAACATTACCCCAGAATTCGATATTTAAAAACCAAATGTCATGAAAAACTAATTACAGTCATACTATTCTGAAAAGTTCTGCTCAAGCGACAGGTGTGAGAAGATTATGACTGTTAGCACTACACACACAACGGTTCTATTTTGAAAACTTTCTTCCCTAGTGAGCAGTACGCATTTATGCAACACTTGTGGAAAAGTCCCCGATGAAACGAAAGCTGTAGCTTAGAAATGAAAATGACAAGATGAATGTCAGACAGGCAAACTTTCAGAACCAAACAGTACAGGCATATTTTTGTTCTAGGGACATTTGCTTTAAGCACATTTGTAATTTGTGTAAATTTCTTGTTTAGATTTTTGGTTAATATCTGCCTGCCATTGTGAAGAAAAGTTTGGTCCCAGAGCATGACAGACGTGTCACTCTGTAGGCCTGTGTCTTAAGACAAGTTGCCTGGAAGCAAAGCCTGAGACAAGGATATTTGTGCAAAGAATTTTTGATGGAGGGAGTGCTCCCAAACTCTTGGGATTAACCTGTAAGGAAGTGAGCAAAGCAGAATGGAGTAGAAGAAAATCAGCCAAGTCTAATTTCAGCCGAATCCCACAGGGAACTGTGAAGGGACAATACACCAGAAGTTTGTTCCCCCCAGTGAGCCCACTGTTGACTATTGGTTACCCTCAGGGGATGTATATATATGCCACAGAAATTTCTTAGTAAGCTGAGGGAATTCACCAGAAGAAGAGGGAAGTTCTGAGACAACAGACAATGCTCACGGCTGTTAGGGGAATGGAAGATATTATCAGCCTGGAAAAGCTGATCTGGCCAGGCACCAACAGCACTTACTCCAGCCATCACGTTACACAGACATTACCGAGGGACAATGAACAAAATTATCCGGTAATGAGTAACATCTCATAACTATCTCTCATCTCTCTCACAACTACCACCATCTTTACACCTGTGGAGTTTTTGTGGTTTTTTTTAAAGATTTTATTTATTTATTTGACAGAGAGAGAGATCACAAGCAGGCAGTGCGGAAGGCAGAGGGAGAGGGAGAGGCAGGCTCTCCACTGAGCAGGGAGCCCGATGCAGGACTCGATCCCAGGGTCCTGGGATCATGATCCGAGCCAAAGGCAGACACTTAGCCAACTGAGCAACCCAGGTGCCCCAGACTTTTATCTGTATTATAATATTAACTGTAATTTTACCTTCTTATAATTGATGTGCTGCTCAAAGATCTACCCAGTCATGACAGCCAACTCCAAACAACTTGTAAAGGTGATGGTACCATCACCCTTTTTAACTTCCCCAGGTCTGTCTTTCATTCTTTTTCTTTCAACTACCTAAACTGGCATAGCATTCATTATATGAATGTGGTATAAGATATGATGATGTAAATAAATATTTCTATATGGAGCCAAAATACCCTCACTTTATCTTTTCTTTTCTTTTTTCTTGTGGGAAAAATATTTGACATTTATATTTTTAGGGGCTGTGCTTTTTCAAGAATATGTTTAATGATATGATAATGAGTGCCTTAATATGTATGTACATAGATGGTGATTTAGAGCAGAAGTCAATACAAATGGTACAAGAAATCTTGGCACCACATGGCAGAAGAATGTAAAGATTCTCCATGGGCAAATTCAAAGTTCTGCTTAGGGATATTAAATAATCTTAATACTTACATATTAAGTAGTATTTTCTTATTCCTATATGTTGAATTTTTAGAATATAAAGACTTCAGTGATAAGCAAACATTTCATTTCACTATGCTACTGAAATTAAATACATACTAGGGGCTTATACATTAAAGTGGCAATATCCACTTACCACTTTCTTATTTGTTCTGTTTCCTTTCTCCTGCTGACAGATTATTATACAATATTTTATGCTCATTGAAGCTGAAGACACTGATAAGTTTCTGACAATATGACAGACTAACATGAAGAAAATAAGATAAATGACATGGTGTAAGCTCTGAGTTTGTGATGAGAGGTGTTCTTCCATCTTCAAATATTTCATACAAATTATATACTGTCTACTCTCATGGCTCTCTGTAAAGTTCTCATACTCCTTACTTACAAATTACTGCATAGTTTCTTTAACTGATGAGATTTACAAGTATAATTTGAATATAGGGTTGACTGCTGACTTTTTTGGGTATTCATGCAGGTGACTTGGCAAAAAGGAAAATGTGAAATAAATGTGGACTTAGAAAGGAAGGTATATACCTCAAAACGATGTTCCCATAGCCACATCAGTCCTGTAGAAAATCCAGTGAGGACATATACCCCCTGCTTCTGCTTGACTGCTCCCTAGTCACCCATACAATCACAGGCAACTCCAATAGCTTCCCTACATTTCAATTTAATTACCTAAACAATGAAAATAAAAATACCTTTCTCTCAGATATTTTTTTGCCTTAATGAGACGTGTATGTGATAATGCATTATGACGTAAAAGTACTACATGAAAGATACTGCTGTTATTTCATGAAGCAGGGAGATATGGGCACATAAGAGGTTAACATGAGAATACAAGTGTTCTTACAGGACTCCACTCACTATTGCAGGCTTCAGGTAAACAGAGTCACATTCTCTTCAAAAAAGGGTACTTTTACTAACATTCCTCGAAACTACATAGTCTGATTTAAGTAAAATTAGCTAGAGAATAACCTATGCTGCCTACTTGAGGGGATATGGACACAGTATATAATGAGGAGGTACTGATTCCAAGGCTCCAAAGAAAAGTTGGGGATTATATTCTTCTAGTACCTTCTGCTACCTTGAGAAGCAAAATTAAAAGTAATTGTCCTAATACTTGATGTAATTATTAAGTATAGACTAGAGACATTTACTATAAAAATGTTAAAGGAAGTTTTTCAGGTTGAAGGGAAATGATAGTTAACAGAAGCTCAGATCCTCAGAAAAGAATGAACAATGGAAAATGGTAAGTGTCTTAATAGATTTAAGGAACTCTTCTTTTTTTCATTTAAATTTCTTTAAAAATCATATAAAATTTTAAAACTAAAATCATTATATTGTGAGTTTTTTGCTTTTAGGTCTTTAACAACTACAACATAAAAGATAGGTGTGAGAGATAACAGGCCTATTAAGGCTTCAAGATTTCCACAAGGTTTCTTGACATAGTAACATTATCATCACTAAGAAGCAAACTATTCTTAGGTTAGTGATGATTACTGCAAACTATGGGAAAACTACTAAACACACACAAAAAAGAAAATCTAGTAACAGAAGAGTTGAAATAAAATTTTGTCATTTCAATAAAAAGAGACATGAAAAGAGGAATAGAGAGAAAAAAAGACAGGAACAAAACCAAGGAAAGAAAGAAAGAAAGAAAGAAAGAAAGAAAGAAAGAAAGAAAGAAAGAAAGAAAGAAAGAAAGAAAGAAAGAAAAAGAAACCACTGTAAATCCATTTTTTTTCCAAAAAGTGTCAACTTTGTCATAGGGTTCTTATTATTTACCTTAATGACAGTTATTAAATTGGGTACAGAATGGCCATCGTTTGTCCTGCTTTATAGACAGCAGCTCAAACAAAAAGAAGGTAAATGACTTCTCAGTTAAACTTTGCGTGTTAGATAAATATTTGTTGTCAACAGAAGATAAACGAGTTTCACCTTTATAAATCCATTCTAGCTGTTGACAGGTGAAGTGTTCTACTGAGCAATGGCTTAGGCACAGAGAAGAATGTATGGAATAAATGTGTTCCAAAAGAATGACTCCAGCTCCTAAGGAAACTCGGACTAATTCTATACTGGCGGGATTTTTTTATTTGTTTTTTAAGGTTTTGTTTATTTTTTGAGGGAAGTTTTTTCCACAAAGTAAATATATCCAGCATTTTAACAAAAGTAGTCTCATTAACATCAGTGAGAACATATCCAAAATTGAAATTAATTTCGTATGTTTATTTTTTAAGCTGAGAGTAGCTTTTAAGGCTTCCATTCAAATTATGGGTTTCTGGTTGGTGCTGAGTATATTTTATAGCGGTACTACCTCAACTATTTTCTTCTAATAGTACATGTAATTGGAAGGAAACGCTTAGTACTTAGGTGAGGAAACTGAGTCACGGGTGTGTTAAGCAACTTGGCAAAGGTCATAACGGTTGAGAACTGGTTTTTGGTTTGAAAGGTGTAGCTGTGTTTCATCTTTGTATAATTGTTGCAGGATGAGTCTAAGGACCTGCAGCAATTACACAAAAATGAAAGAGCAGGCTGGCAAGAAGGCAGGTGCAGGAGGATGCATCCAGCCAGAGACCCTTTTTCTCTTTCAGATCCTGCTCTGGGTACATGGGGTCTGTGCATTCGCTTCCCAAATGTCCTTTAGCCTATCGCAAGTGTGCAAACTTCTCTCTCTGGTATGGTCTTGAGAAGGCACACTTTGCTGCCAGTGTGTATACTTCTAGATCCAAGGGGTAGCCAAGAGATTTGCAACTGATGGGGGGGATGCTATGGATGAAGTTTGGATGGGAAGGTTGGATGGCCCAAATGCACATGCAAAGGACCTCTTTCTGGGAGCCCTGAGGTCAGTGTTTAGGATGAGAAAGAAAGAAGGTTTCAATTTGGAAATGTGGATTTATACCTACTTGGGCTCTGAAATGTGACTACTCACATATACAGCCTATTTTCTTTGTGGCTTCCAGAGACAGATTGTGCGTCCACAAGGATAGAGTGCAAATTCTAACAGGTGACGAACATATCTTCTGACAATACTAACTAGCAATTTTGAATATGTCAGAAGAATATGTCAGAGGTATATATACCTATATAAAGGTATACCTTTATATACTATAAAAGGTATAGTCCTAATAGGAGCTGTCATAATCCCATACAGGTACCATATTTTATGGTATATTACCTCTATGGTACCATAAAATTTTATTTATTTTTATTTTACCACATAACCAAGTGTGCACTTATGTTCATAAAGCTGGGGTTCTTTTCTTCCTTGTCAAGGTTTTAGGAGGGCAATTAAGTGTCCTAAGAGTCTCTTGATATTTACTGGACAAAAGAATATTCCCAGGATATCCTCTTCTCAAATCTTCTAAGAAAGATTCCAATCATACAGTTCATTTTGTTCCCTTGCTATCTTTTGAGAAAGTTTGTATTATATTTGTATATATACAAATATACATATATATTTGTATGTATATTTGTATTATAGCCAGATACTTTCTTTGTGCTTTGGGGTACAGAATCAGCAAGAAAACAGAAGGAGAAACAAAGTCATATGTGGGCTAAGACTTGAAGGAGAATTTTCAAGAAGCTTGGAAGACAGAGAGACTATGTAGGTTGTGGAGTGCACTCAAAACGAAGGACAGAGGAAAAGCTTTTCATTTTGTCTTGTTTTATTTTGTAGATATATTTCTGTTGATCCTAATTGCCTTCATGATATATGAGAAAACATGTAAAAAATATTGAAAAGTGGCATTTGCTGTAATAGCTATTACATAGTTCTCTTCAATAACAATCCTAGGAAAGTTGTTCTTGTAGACTTGCCTTCAATCAGGTTACATTTCTTTGTTCAAATACTAAGTTCAGACCATGGTCATTAGTTTGAAAATAGCTTCACAAGCTATTCAGGCTATAGTCCAAAGAAAATGCAAGAAGTAAAAAGATGAGCTTAAACCTTAATGTGAGAGGAAAGAAAATATAGAAATAACTAAGCTTATTTTTGACCAAAAAATATATAAAAATATAGTTTCAGGAAGGAAGAGGTCAATTCCATTTGGAAAGATAACAAAAGGTTTCATTGTACATTTTAGAATAGGTTATCACTGAAGGAAAAATGGAGGCTGGCAATTTAATCCAATCGAGTTACAGAGGCCATTTGAGAAAGAGAAAGTAGACTATTTTGGCTGAGATATAAGGTACATACAAGAATAACAGTAGTGGAAAAGCATAGGTTAAGGTCATACTCAAGTACCTTTAGATACAAGGTTTAGGAGACTGAACTTCATTCAACAGATAATGGAAACTTTGAACATGGGAAGAAAATGACTAAAGGGACACTTAAGATGTATTTGGTACTGATGCATGGAATGGTTGCCAAATCACATTCATCATGCTCTGTCCGTTCATGTAATACCATATGCGTTCCTTACGCTGCATACCCACTGCAGTGTCTTGACTTTTGCCGATGCACAACCGTGACTTTCCAATAATGCCCTAAAATTGTGAGGTTAACTTCATTGATTACTTTGAAGAAAGCAATATGATACATTGACTAAGAAAGAGTTTTAAACGTTGGTCAATTTCCTTAGTTTCAACTTTATTATCTCCAAATGATCATGATATTGCATATCACATAGACTTTTCAAGAATTAAATGTGACACATGTAAAACTTAGGACAATGCCTGAAAGAAAATAAGGAAGTAAGCAATATTAACTATTATTATGGCATTGTAAATAGGGAACCAACAAATAAATTTAGTAGGACATAATCTACTATAAACTTTCTATATCAAAAGTAGCAAACAAAATGCAGGAAAAAAATATGTGTAACATATCATAAGATCTGTTCTAACGGGACCAGTCCTATCAGTAAGAATTGTTCCCCCGCAGTGGCAGATGACTGCTTTGACAATTTGAAGATATTATCAGTCAAGGGAACTTCTCTTATCTTCTAAGGGACTGCTATAAATAAATAACACTTATCTGGCAAGGCAGTCTTTCTCACAGGATGCAAATAAAACTCCAGGAAAAATCTTTCCCTTTGTAGAGCTCGGTCTCAGAAGCCCTCATGTAGGTATCTATACAGATAAGTCCTGCTAATTTATTTACCAGAGAGGAGAATATTTGGAGATCAATGTCATCTCATCAAAATGAATGACTCTGAGAGAAATAACTTCTCCAAATCAGAGAGAAAATTTGGTTGTTGGGATTGTAGTCAAACATATATATATATATATATATATATATATATATATATATATATATATATATATATATATGAGACAGGAAAAAATGGAATAAATTATTTAAGTTCATATTTTAGATATAGAAGAAACATTAAACACTCTAGTGTAGAGTTTTTTAATAGAATATATAGTGATCTATGATCAGTATAAGCGATTCTGTTGTATCATATCAGTGTATTGTTGGTATAAGAGATTTGACTCTACTAATACAGCAGAAAACTCTTGGTAAATGGAAAAGTAAAAGCACACGAGAACTCCTACCTCCAGCCTGTCACGCCTACGCATGTGCGTAAAATGCCTGTCAAGGCTTCAACATGACTTCTGTTATTCAAACTACTAATCTTTAGTCATTTAAGTTATGACCTCCAACTATCATTTTAATTAATATTTTTAGTATAATACCTTAATACCTTATTTTCACTACCCTACTTACCAGAGTTCTCTTTAGGCAATTAACCTTGTATTAGATGAAAGTGCTCATCAGAGACATACACCTCAATCATCCATTGTATTTTTGCAGTAATGTATCATTTTAATTTTAGGTTAAAAATTCTGTTTCAGTGAGAGTTATTAGCAGCTTCAACAGAATTGATCAGGCTAATTAAAATTGAAAGGGAAATTATTGGAGGTCTAGGAAGAGGCTTCTATAACATCTTGGAAATATCTGGGAGAGGCAGGTTTTGTTTTCTGGCCTGCGAGCTGAGCAGCCAGGTTGTCAGAGCTAAGCTATAATCCCACCATGGTCCTGATGTGGTGAGGTCCTCTACTCCAGCGCCAGAAGACCATTAACCAAACTACATTGCTTACAAAAATACAATTTATAACATTATCGTGTCTTACATGGTTTAAAACATGGGAGTCTTACTAGATGAAATATTTTCCATACATTGTTATGAAAGAATAACTGTGGGCCAAAATATCTTAGTACCCAAAGCCTTACATCTAACTACTCTTTTTTAAAAGTTTTATTTATTTATTTGAGAAAGAGAAGGAAAGAGCGTAAACACGAGTAAGGGAGGGGTAGAGGGAGAAAGAACATCCAGCAGACCATGCACTGAGTGTGGAGTCCTACAGGGGGCTGGGGCCCACAGCCCATGAGATCGTGACCTGAGCCGAAACCAAGAGTCAGACTTTTAACCAACTGAGCCACCCAGGTGCTCTTTAACTTCTCTTTTTAAAATGATATTAACATCTGGGCATATAAAGTAATTGTGTATTAACTCTATCCCCTAAAATAGTAAATCTAGTGATCTTACTTTTGGAAAGAGAAAACGGTCATAATAAAGGAGATGATAATAATTGTGTCTTTTGATGCTACCTCTTAACTCATAAGATACTCTTTAATAGTAACACTGATGGCCAGTTCTACATGATCCAGCCTTATGTTTATTGTAGTCAGGCCTATTAGAAGGACCACAAATAAGATTTTGCACTGTAGGTAAGGTAATAATAGGAACTCTCTGCTCGCTCCAGCAAATCCTATTGGCATAGACAGTAACGTTGAGGTACATGCTCAAACATCAATGAAGTATATTTTTCTATTTACCAAATTATAAAACAATCTTAATACAAAGTTTTAGTGAGGATGTTCCAAAATGCAAGCAGTCATATATCTCTGAGGGCTGCTTAAATTAGTCAAACCTTTCTAGATGCAAGAGGCCATATGTTCAAAGAGTCCATACATTTTGAACCAGCAATGCCACTTTGATTTGTTTCTGTGAAATTGTAAGGGAGAAACTTGTAACTGAACAATGTCTTGGTTAGTTTGGCCTGCTATTGGGTAGCTTCTGAACAATAGAATTTTATTTCTCACAGGTGCAGAGGCTGGAACTCTGAGATCTGGGTACCAGCCCAGGTGAGTGAGAGTCCTTTTCCAAATCACAGACTTTTCCCCTGGATCATTGCACAGAGGGAAAAGGGAAAGGAGGCTCCCAAGCCTCCCATACAAGGGCACTAACCCCATTCATAAAGGCTCTATGCTTATTCATGACTTAAGCATCTCCCAAAGACTCCAGCTCCATACATTGTTATGAAAGAATAACTGTGGGCCAAAATAGTAGTAATACTATCACTTGGGGCATTCAACATATGAATTTTGGGAGATGCGTTCAGACCACAGCAAACAAGAATTTTACTGTCATAAAATTTTTATTTTAGGGGAAAACTCAAAACAAACTAAGTGTCCAAAAATGTGGGATTATGTAAAAAATTATGATTGACAAGCGATATGTTTTCAGATATTTAAAATTATATTTTATACGGGGTGCCTGGGTGGCACAGTTGGTTGAGCATCATTGGACTCTTGGCTCAGGCTCAAACTGTGATCTCAGGGTTGTGGGATCCAGCCCAGCACTGGGCTCCTCGCTCAGTGGGGAGTCTGCTCGAGATTCTCTCTCCCTCGCCTTCTGCTCCTCATGCTCATGCGCGCTCTCTCCCTCAGATAAATAAATAAATCTTCTTCAAAATTATATTTTCTATGGAGACTTAAGGATATAGAGAAATTTTCAGATTATAGCACTAAATTAAATAAAGTTATGAACAGGTACTTAATGAGAACAGATATTTATTGAGAACTTAGGATGTAGAAATACTCTTCCAAATGGTAAGGATATAACAATAAGCTGTACAAACACTCCTGCATTTGTGGGGCTTACATTCTATTCGGTGGAGACCAGGACTCACACATGGGCTTGCATACACGTGCACATGTGTACACACATGCACACGCACATGCAGACAGACCTAAATAGGTCAAGTAGTAATAAGTGCTATAAATAAAAATAAGACTGCAGCAATATCAAATGGTCAGCTGAAGGGAGGCATGGTGTCAATTCTCAATAAATGGTCAGGGAAGGTCTTCCTGAAAAGTTAGCATTTGGACAGACTTGAAGAAGAAGAGAACAAAAGTGAAACATGCGGCCATCAAAGGTAAGAGTTTTCCAGCAGAGAGGAAAGCAATGGCACAGAAGAGAGAAAAACAAATGCTGACATGAGGATTAATGGATTCTGAAATATCGTGGAGGTCATCTGTGTGTTCATGAATGATAGTCTCTCTATATTTTCCGTTATAAATCCAAATAAAACAACATTTTTTTAAAAATTGTATTTATTTATTTGACAAAGAGAGAGACAGCCAGAGAGGGAACACAAGCAGGGAGAGCAACAGGCAGAGGGAGAAGCAGGCTTCCCACTGAGCAGGGAGCCTGATGCCGGACTCAATCCCAGGAACCTGGGATCATGATCTGAGCCAAAGGCAGACGCTTACCTGACTGAGCCACCCAGGCGTCCCTAAAACAAAATTTTTTTTAAAGACTTAAGGGTTGGAATGGTTGAGGTAATTGGTTTTTGTCCATTTTATTCTGATAACCAGCAAGAAAAGGACTGTGTGCAAAAGCAAATATAAAAGGCTTATTTTTCTACAGAGTTGTACTAATCGGGGATATTTTGAGATTGTAGATGAAAGAAATGTCTATCTTCTAAAATTAAAAGACTTTTTATTAATGATGTTGAGCAATAAAAAGCCCTCACAGATAAATTTTTAAATACCTTTTAAAATATAAGATTAATTTTGTCTCTGATTTTATTAGCTTTGAATTCCACACAATTTTGTAAATGTGGAAAATATAAAGCATTACAGATTCATTAAAAAGATTTTTTAAATGTTTTATTAGAACTAAGATTTCTTTGGGCAGAAAACATAAACAGACATTTCTCCAAAGAAGATATACAGATGGTCAACAGACACGTGAAAAGATGCTCAACATCACCTGAAGTCAGGGATACAAATCAAAACCACAAGGAGATCCCACCTTAACACCTGTCAGAATAGCTCAAATTAACAACTCAAGAAACGACAAATATTGGCAAGGATGTGGAGAAAAGGGAACCCTCTTACACTGCTACTGGGAATGCAAACTGATGCAGCCACGCTTGAAAACAGTATGAAGTTTCCTCAAAAAGTTAAAAATAGAACTACTCTATGACCCAGCAATGGCACTACTAGGTATTTATACAAAGTATACAACCACAGTGATTCGAAACGGCACATGCACCCCAATGTTTATAGCAGCAATGTCCGCAATAGCCAAACTATGGTAAAGGCCCTGATGTCCACCGACGGATTAATGGATAAAGAAGAGGGGCACACACACACACATACAATGGAACATTACTCAGCCATGGAAAAGAATTTGAGTAGGGTTAGTGTTGAGAAATTTTTGATGATTTTTAAAGGCTTCATACAAATTGGTATAATTTAACTTACATATTTGTAGAGTTACAAATACAGAGATATATTTTAATTTTCTACTAGGAAAAAATATGTGCCACCTCAGAGGACAAATAGCAGAGTGGTTAGTGAATTTCATGTCCAGCTGTGCAGGTTATGTTGTGCTCAACTTCTGAGAATTATAACCACTGCGTGGTCCTGAGACTTTTGACTCTAGGAAAGATTCAGTAGTTCCAAATTCCTGTTATGGTGCTTTCTATAGGTTTGAAATTGGACAAGAAAATAAATACCTTGGTGCTTTATTTGTTTTTAATATGAATAATATTAACTCCCTCATAGGAATGTTGGGAGAATTAATTAAATTAGTAAATTAATAAATGTACTTAAAAACATTGTTAAGATAGGGTATGGAAACAAGAAACTTGAGCAATTTTTATCTTGCAAGTAATTTTTTCAAAAATATAAGAGATGCTGATGTGATCATTATAGTTCTCAACTGAATAATTTCCTTAGGCCTTATTCCATCACTACACCTGATTTCCTAGAGAATTTGGTTAAATAATTTACCTCTAGGATATAAAACCTTGTATATGGAGAATATAATAAAACCAACGATGTTTAGTCTATGGAACAATGTGTCCAATTGGTGATTTAATGCAAACCAGCATTTTACATCTGATGTGACAAGGAGCACAAAATGCATTGTTTGGGCGGCATTTTATTTGGGGGGAACTAAGAATCAAATATCTATGAGAATATGATTAGAACACTCTTTTCAGCCAGTGTTAAAATAAGACTCACTGGCCCCAGGATAGGAGCGATCTGGATTATCTTCTGGAACACTCTGAAATTGTGAGAGAAACATATTTTTGGTCAAAGTTATCAAAAAACTGGTAGACTAAGGAGGAAACGTTAAGGGATACTTTAAATAATTTATAAGGGTCAATACTGGGGGGAAAAACTGTGTAGGTAACTGAGAGAATAGAATATATTTTGAAGAGTTCATTTCATAAACCATTACCAGATGTTTTCTAAGAATGATCTCAAGTAGCTCTTCACTGATTCTTGGGACCAAAGCAAATAGGAAGGCACTAAAAGTTGTGAATATATTATATTACGTAAATCAAGCTGTTTTCTAATTATGGTGTATATTCTATTAATAACCTTAATCACTTTAAAAACTTTTACTGTCATGCTAGATTCCTAAGGTAAAATAGTATTTGTGGCTGTATGAGCATAACACATAATACTGCCCTAGTTTAATTTTCACAGACACTAGTTCAGTCACCGTCAAAAGTTCTTTAGCTCCAGACCCACAGATTCTCCGGGCAATGGCCACATGTTTTCCATGAAAGAAATGGATTTAATATGGAAGAAGATATTAAGGTAATATTTGCCAATTATTTACTGAGTGTCCTCTATGTTCTATACCTGGCCTGGCATCAACAAAAACTAAAACATACGGCACTTTTTTTTCCCAAGTAGTTTATACTCCAGAGGGGAGAGAAAGGTGGCAATTTTTATAGAATGAAATCAGTGTTTTTATATGTGGACAGAACAACATAGAATAAGGAAAACTTTGGCCTCAAGGAATCAGAGAGGGCTGGGGAGTGGAGACTTTTGAGTTAGTCTTTATTTTAGGAGCCACCTAAAATACATTTAGTGTGTGCATCTGAGCCCTCCTCAGAGCAAGAGAACTCATAGGCAGAACAGCAGCTTCTAGGAACTATTATTTGAGGATCAAGAGAATTACTTCCTCTACCCAGAAGGTTAACTCCTTCTGTGCCCTCCACTGAGCACTGAGCACATTTCTCCAAAAGGACTATGCATGCAGTCATTGATTCATTCTAATTGTGTAGAGTAAGACTGTGTTAGGTGTAAGCTTGCTACAGACAAGAATTCCCAGACTGGGAGAGCACTATAAACTTCCATTTATGCTAAGGATACTCGGGGCCAGTATCCAAGGAGAAAATCCCGCATATGTTTTTCAGCACTATGTGCCCAACAATTCAAACCTTACTTTAATTTGCTATACAAATTATGCTTTAGTACACTGGGTGTAGAGCAGGGTGTGGGGGGTGGTGGAAAGTCACAGGCATTGATTTTTGCTTTTGATACTAGCTGGATACCTTCAACTTATATTGCTTAGAATTAGTCACCTCTGATCAATTACTAAAGATACCAGCAGAGAAAAGGAGAATTAGGAGACAGGGAATCAAGGTATGGTCCTCTATGGCATTTGGTGCCTGAATAAAAGGAAATACCTTGAAAAAAATTTCTGGAGGAAAAATGATCTATTTTCTTGACAAGATAACTGCTAGGATGCTACTGAATTGTGCAGAGGGAAAAAATAACTTCCGACATCATCAAATCTTCCCTTTTCCATACAACAGTCTTATACCACATAATAATTCCCTCACGGTCTGTAGTGTGGTTTGATGTTCTGAACCAGCTCATAGAGCTTCCTCTTCACGTACACAAGCATTTACATATTGACCTAAATCCTGTCACATGCTGTTTAAAAAGTAAAAAAGGAAAAGCTTTCCTCATTTTTTTTTCCCTTTCTGTCCCCGATTTCATTTTCCCAGATGGTATTAATATTGAGTTCAAGCCAGCCTAGCACCTGTGTGGATAGTGGGGTTTTGCATGATTTATTTTGAAATCTTCTCCTAAAAGATGTGCTAATTATAGAAGCAGTATTTGTACCCATACAGAAATAAAATATGGAAATTCAAATGATGAAATAACTTTGAAAAATTATCCATGTTTTAGCTTTTCTCTTTGCCTGAATTTGTTTTGTTTTGTTTTGGGGTTTTTTTGGAAGGGGATGGGAAATAAACAATTATTAAGTTGTCCCCTTGGAGGAGGATTTCCCTGTTATATCTTCTTGCTGCACACGTGATGTGACTGTATAGCAAGTCAGTCAGTAAGGATGAATTTTAGAATTTAAAATAATGGCAATGATTTTCCGTTTTTGACTTGTTTTACTTCTGACATACTGCATCCTCCTTGTCAGCACAGAGAATTTTACATCTACTTAGCAAAGCGTCAACATTCAGAAAGAATATTTTGAACAAATTAAAAAGAATACATCAGTTAGTTAAATCAGGAATACGTAAGCCATGAGGATTATCAGGAACTTTCTCTTTCCTATGTACTGGATTTTGAAATTGGTACTCAGTGAGTATCTATGGAAGAGGGGATGAAGTAACAACTCTGCTATTGTTTTTTGGAGGAAAGCAACAGGAAAAAATTGGGAACCCTTTCTTTCGTGATGAAGTATGCATTAGAAAAGTGACTCGTAGTTATTTGCCAGGAAATTAAAAATATTAAGAAACAGAAAAATAAAGGAAGGGAAAGAAGGAGGGAGGGATAGAAGGGGAGGAATAGCGATATACGATTTCCATGGTTAAAAATTTCTGTAATGAGAAAGTTTTTTTAAACATTTAAAGATAGAATTAAGTCAAAACGTATAAATACGATAAACTGAGAAAAGCTCATATTAAATCTGTTATTAAAATTAAAACTAATGATGAACTAGTATTTTGATACAATAACCTTGACCTCTGGGAAGTGTGGAGAAAATGAATGGGAGGTACAGACAAAAAAAAATCCTAATGAATCATCTTCCATATGGGAAAGCTAAATCAATTATTCAAACTTTAATCTTGTAATGTTGGAATTACCTTGTCATAGAGTGTTGAGGAGGCTCTTGCCTGGAACCTTTTAATTTGACTATGAATGAAAGCATAGGGCAGTTAGATGCAAAGAACCCAATGGTCCATATTGAACTGCCCATAATTTGGGGCAAACCACTCAAAACTCTCCCCACTACCTCTAGCCACCTCTTAGCCTCTTCTCTATTCCCAAAGGAGGTAGATATCAAGGGCTCCAACTCATGGGGTGTGCACTAGTTACCATGTTGGCAAATTTCTTCCACAGATATCCAAGTTACAGGGGTGACGGGCCCCAAAAAGACTACTCATGTAATTGTTGGGTGTACACAAAATGTGACGTACTTGGACAACAGAGTTGCTATTACCATCTTTCACTTCCCTCAGGATGGGGAGTAGGCACTGGAGTCAGAGGACAAGGATCAACCAAAGGAACAGAATTCACCAGAATATTAATAGTGACTCTTTACTCAGTAGTTGGATGTCGGGAGATTTAAAAAATACGTATGAAGTTGATTGCAGCAGTAAACACACGGATTTTCTGTACTCTAAGTCACTTAAATATTAATATTTAATTAATGAAAACACAACTTTTATGTTCTAAATAAATTTTTTCTTAAATATCAAATGCAAAGCTTATTTTTATCATTCCTTACTTTTTTGTTTATAGTATTTCATTTTTACAAATAAAATTGTTTTTCCTCTTAAGTAGACTTTTTTCAAGAGTAATTTTAGGTTCGCAGAAAAATGAAACAGAAAGTACAAAGTTTCCATATAACCCCTGCCCCATCCACATACACACAGCCTCCTCCATTATCAAAATCCTTCCCCAGAGTGGTTACATTTGTTACGATCCATGAACTTACACTGATACATCATTATCACCCAAAGTCCACAATTTATGTTGGAGTTCTCTTGGTATTCTATATTCTAGGAGTTTCAACAAATGTATAATGACCTTTATCCAACATTAAATTATTATAGAGAATAATATTGTTGACCTAAGAATTATCTGGGCTCTATTTATCTCTGCCTCTCCACTAACACCTGGCAACTACTATTGTTTGAGTTTTTCTTAATACCGTCTCCATAGTTTTGCCTCTTCCAGAATGCCATATAATTGGAATCCTACAGTATGTAGACTTTTCAGATTGGATTCTTTCACTTTGTAATATGCACTTTAAGTTTCCTCCTTGTCTTTTTATGGAGTAAGAGCTTATTTCTTTCTAATGCTAAATAACATTCCATTTTCTGTATATATCACAATTTATCTATTAATTTGATGAAGAACATATCCGTTACCCAAATTTTGGCAATTACGGATAAAGCTGCTGTAAACATCCATTTGCAGGTTTTTCTATGGACATAAATTTTTACCCCCTTTGCCTAAATATTAACAAGCACTACTGCCGGCTCATATGGTAAGTGTATGTTTACTTAGAAACTGTCTAAATATCTTCTAAAGTGGATGTACCATTTTGCATTCCCATATCAGCAATAAATGAGAGTTCCTAATGCTTTATAACTCACCAGCATCTAGTGTCAGTGAAATGGATTTTAACCATAACAATAGGTATGTAGTAGTGCAGTGTTTAAATTTGCATTTCTCTAAGAACATATGATATGGAGCACCTTTTCATGTGCTTATCTGTACTTTCTTCAGTGATGTGTCTGGGTCTTTCACTCATTTTTTAATTGGACTCTTCATTTTCTTATTAATGAGTTTTAAGAGTTCTTTTGGTAGTTTGGATAATGGTCTTTATCAGATTTTTTTTTTTTTTTTGCAAATGTGTCTATGGTTTGTCTCCTCATTCTCTTGACAGTGTTTTTTGCAGAAGTTTTTAATTTTAATAAAGTCACGACTATCAATCCTTTATTTTTCATGGATCATGTTTTTAGTGTTATATCTAAAAGTAATTGGAATATTCAAGGTTATCTAGGTTTCTCTATGTTTTGTTTGAAGAGTTTTATAATTCTCCAATTTTATCTTCAGATCTATAGCTCATTTGGGGTTAATTTTTGTGGAGGGTGTAAAATCTGTGTCTAAGAGTCTTTTTTTTTTTTTTTGCTTGTTTATTTGTTGTGGGATTTTTTGGCATGTGGATGTCCAGTTTTTCCAGCCCATTTGTTGCAAAGACTATCTCATCTCCTTTGTATTGTCTTTGTTTCTTTGTCAAAGATCATTTGCCTATGTTAATGTGGGTTTATTTCTGAGCTCTCTTTTCTGTTCCATTCATCTATTTTCCCATTCCTTCATCACCACCACCGTCTTGATAACTGTTTTCTGACAGTAAGTCTTGAAGTCAGGTAGAGTCAGTCCTCTGACTTTGTTCTTCTGCTTCAATGTTGAACTGGATATTCTGGGTATGTTTTCTCTCTACATACATTTTAGAATCAGTTTGCTAGTATCCACAAAACAACTTGTTAGGATTTCTATTGGGATTGCATTAATATATTTTTAATAAATTATTTTTAATCTATGCGTTGGAAATTGCTACCCTAAGGACTATTCAAAATAAGAGGAAATGTACATGCTTGTTTTTAATAAAGTAGTTCATATAATACTTAATTTAGTAGTAGGAAAACATTGCGCGCTCACCAGTATTATATGGTAACTTAAAATCAAGCCTGTGAAAAAACCAATTTAAGCTTTTGCGGATACTTCTAATTAGAATATTAATCAAAGTTTCAGAGACAGCCAGTGAATATCTACACTTAAATTAATTGATTATGTATATAAAGTACACTTCAGTTGCTTAATTCTTTTTTACAAAGTAATTGGGCAACATTATTAAAACCAAATAATGGTACTGGCTGGGTATTTCATTAGCTCACAATAAGTGCATAAGAATGAATAAGTTCTGCTTAGTAAGTATTGAGAAAGACTTATTGGTCTCTGCTGCATATATGTGATATATATCAATTTTATTTTCCTAAATGGATTAATAACACCAATAACTAACTCCATTTACTAAATACTTAATACTTATCACATTCACCATACAGAGTCATGAACTATTTCTACCCTGAGTGCTTTCACATCTATAGAAACATTGTACAATACATATATCAAAATCTGTATTTCAGTTTTTAATAGGGTGTTATTTGAATTAAATCAAGCCCTTTAGAGGTAAGTAAAAAAAAAAGGCCAAAATAGAATTAGTTGACTTGCGAATGTTTGTGTACTAAGATAGAGACTTTCTGTGTGGCATCTCAATTAATCTCAGTACCTGCAAATTTAGCATTATCTTATTTATTTTATATGGCAGAGAAATTACCCAAGTGGGTTAAATAATTTTCCCCAAGTCACACATTTCATTAGGATTTAACAATCTCTTCTAAGCTTCCTGGTACTTTGCCTACCAGTTTCGAAAAGAAAACGAGTTCATTAAGAGAACCAAGATGGCTTTTCCTTTTTTCTTTCACCATCCCCAGCTTGTCTTTAGTATGATTGATTTTCCAGAATACATGAAAATCTTTCACAGGAAGGAATAATGGCGGATGAATTTTGTCCATCCTAATAATAAGCCCTCTGGTCTCAGTCAAACTGGGGATGACAGTCATGGAACTCTGAATAGGAAAACACAAAAAAACAGCAATGACCAGCATGAAATAAGGTCTGCATTAGTGTAGTAAGTTAAAGTCCATGGAAGGATGAATGAAAACATGGCAGTAGAAAGAAGCAGTAAGAAATGGAAATAGGAGGAAAAATAATGATTTAATTATGACTTCATTCTAAGGTCAACTATCCATATTTATCTTGATCACAGGCCTATTTTTCTTTCATGAATAGAAACAACAACAAAAGCAAAAGTAAAAAAACCAAAACCCCATATTCACATGTTCCAATGGCATTAGTTGACACAAGAATAAATCTGGCTCACTCTTCACAGACAACATGAGGGACGATTCCTTGGTGAATGGGTACTCCTTTAAGCACAAATCTAAAGGATTTAACGCGTTATGAGTGATTTTCTTTTGCTCTCCATTCAGATCGGCAATGACCACACATGCTAATGAGTAGCTGATAACAGCCATCTGGGCAATAAACACTCGGTTGTGACCTTTAATTGTGTCATAGAAACCAAAAAGAATGCAATGTAAATTTTTCCCAGCCAATTACTGTTATTACTCATTTCATGCATTTAATTGTTCATAAATGCATAAAAAGATACAAGTTTCAAAACAGCATGGACCTCAGAGATAATTTGCTTAAGCCTGTCTTAAATGTATAGAGCATTTTCCATTGCAAGCTGATGTCCAGTGGAGACACAGAAAAATTGGGGCGACATTGTTTGGAAGACTGCTCTAATTAAATACTGAGCTCTTTGATGCGATACCATCTGCACGCTCTGCCTTAGCTTCTGCTAGTCTGCAAAGGAGGCTGACCTGCTTGACCCTGAAAGTGTTTCCATCTGTAGGGAGAACGGAACTGTTTAGGAGCAGACCTGGCAAATGTACCCCAGAGACAAATTTAAAGGACTACTTGCCTTTTGTCCAGAGATTTAATTCAAAGTTTCAAATTCCAAGTACCAAAAAGGAAAAATAATTGGAAAGTGTTGCAATGAGGTTCCACACAAATATACATATTTGTCTTGTGAGCAAATACATATATAATTTTTATGTGTGATATTGTGTTTATGTACATGCATGTATGTGAGCCAATATATTCTTTGTTAATTACAAAGAAATAGGGAATCAAACTTCTTAGCCATACCAGTCCTAAATTTTTTCTTTTGCTTAGAGAAGGTGAAAATACTTTGTTGAAAGACTCTGTGCTTGAATTATGCAATGCAAATTCTTACCCGTATTTGATGAATCATATAGTAAGCTAGGACCCTTGAGTAAATAAATAATTTAGTCTGTATAGGCAGTGGGCTAGGATTATAGGACCTGTGCTGATAAGCAAGAAATGGTATTTCTTTTGGACAGATTGTGATATTATAACCATAACAGAGCAATGATGATGATATACATGAACCCTAGTTTCTTTTTTTTTATATTAACATATAATGTATTATTTGCCCCAGGGTACATGTCTGTGAATCATCAGGCTTACACATTTCACAGCATTTGCCATAGCACATACCCTCCCCAATGTCCATATCCCTACCCCTCCACCTCCCAGCAACCCTTAGTTTGTTTCATGAGTTTAGGAGTCTCTTATGGTTTGTCTCCTTCCCCATCCCATCTTGTTTCATTTCTCTTCCCCACCCTCCCATAACCCCCTGCCCTGCCTCTCAAATTCTTCATATCAGAGCAATCATGTGATAATTGTCTTTCTCTGACTGACTTATCATGAACCCTAGTTTCTTATTTTCTTTTCTGGAACAAAACATAGAATACATAAGTACAAAATAAAATGCATTGAGAATCTACACAATACTTTGTATGGCCATCTGGATACATTTATACAAACCCATCCCCACTACATAATAAATGGCATTATTAAGGGACTATAGTTTTTTTTTTTTTACTCTGTATTTTTGTGGGGTTTTGAGTAACTGTTTTTTTCTCCCCAAATTTGTTTATTTTAATTTTTCAGTGTTACAAGATTGATTGTTCATGCACCACACCCAGTGCTCCATGCAGTATGTACCCTTCTCGATACCCACCACCAGGCTCACCCACCCCCCCACCCCCTCCCCTCCAAAACCGAGCAACTGTTTTTTAAAGGATCTTATTTATTTGAGAGAGAGAGAGAGAGAGAGAGAGCACGTACACACACAAGCGAGGGAGAGGGAGAGAATCTCAAGCAGACTCTGTGCCAAGCACAGGACCCAACATAGGGCTCAATCCCATAACCCTGAGACCATGACCTGAGTGGAA
>CM052806.1:37844250-37898407 GCA_028533885.1 Nasua narica | reverse complement strand
TTTTTTTCACTTTTTCCTCCTGTTCCAGGATCCAATCCAGGATACAATGTTACATTTGGTCACTATGTCTCAATCTCTCCAAGCTGTGACAGTACCTCACATTCTTCTTTCTAATGGCCTTAACATTTATGAAGAGTACCAGTCAAGAATTTTCTAGAATATCTGTCAGTTTGTCATTTGTTTTCTCCTAAGTAGACTGGGCTTAGGTATTTTTGAAAAGAACACCACAGAGCGCAAGCACTCTCACTGCATCAAATCAGTGATTACCTAGCATGACTTACCACTGATGATGTTAATTTTGATCGCTTGGATAAGTGATGTTTGCCAGACTCCTCCACAGTAAAGTTACCATTTCCCCTTTTTATCTTTTATTTTTTAGAAAGAATGACTAAGTTCTACCCACATGCAAGGGGAGGTGAGTTAGGCTCCACCTCCTTAGGGAGGAGTATAAAAAAATGTGTGGACATTTATTTAAACCAGTGTAGTGGTAAGTAAGTATTTTGGAGGAGATCATTTGAAACCAGACAAATATCCTGTTCCTCCTTAAAAATGGGTGTTTCTTTTGTAGTTGGAAAAGAAAAAGCATCCTTTACCCATAAATCTGCAAAAACTAAATCATTGAATACCGTACCAGTAACTGCCCACACCTTCTTTCTTTGTGTCCCCCTAGAAAAGCCAGGTATACTGCTTTTATTACCTAAGTATTTAAACTCTTTATATTTTATAGGATGCCAGCAGTATCCCCACCCAAAAGGGAAAAAAAATGAGAGAGACTATATTCTGTTTTCTTCTCTGACCTTCTCCTTCAGGCAAAATCTCCTGTTAATATTTTAGTCAGATTTCCACATGTATAATGCCAAAGACGTAACTTAGATTTCTATTCCCTTGAATCACCTGGTGAGTGATTTAAAACATATGTGCAGACCTGTGTGCAGCACACATACATATACACACACACACTCCTTATATTGTACTCCCAGCCCTGTCCTACTCAACCATCTCCCCAGTCCCTTTTCCTACATTCCACAAATATATTGTTCAGGCAATTCTGGTTGCTATAACAAAAAAAACCCATAAACTGGGGGGCTTGAATAGCAAGCATTTATTTCTCACAGATAAAAAAGAACTTCCCACAAAAGCTGGGAAGTTCAAAATCCAGTCACCAGCAGATTCTGTGTCTGGTAAGGAATCTGCTTCCGGCTGTCTCCTCCCTGAGTCCTCCCACTGGAGAAGAGGAAATGGAGCTCTCTGGGTCTCTTTTTTTTTTTTTTTTTTAAGATGTTATTTATTGGGCGCCTGGGTGGCTCAGTTGGTTGAGCAACTGCCTTCGGCTCAGGTCATGATCCTTGAGTTTCGGGATCGAGTCCCACATCGGGCTCCCAGCTCCATGGGGAGTCTGCTTCTTCCTCTAACCTTCTCTCCTCTCATGCTGTCTCTCACTTTCTCTGTCTCTCAAATAAATAAATAAATAAAATCTTTAAAAAAAAAAGATGTTATTTATTTGACAGATCACAAGTAGGCAGAGGCAGGCAGAGAGAGAGGGGGAGGCAGGCTCCCCTCTGAACAGAGAGCCTGATGCAGGACTCGATCCCACGACCCTGAGATCATGACCTGAGCTGAAGGCAGAGGCTTTAACCCACTGAGCCACCCAGGCGCTCCTCTCTGGGTCTCTTTATAAAAGCACTACTCCCTAGATCAATTCACTTCCTAAAGTTCCCACCTGTAAATATCATCATAGCCGGGATTAAGTTTTGGATAAATTTGGAGGTGGGGGTTTTCCCAGACATTCAATCTACTGCACTCATTGAATCAATATCTCTTTAGAGGGATTTGGAAGTCTTTGATTTTTTAAAAAGTCTGCAATGTATTTCTGACTATATACAAGAGTTTGGGAATAGTTGACCTAGATAATGTTGCAATTTACCTTATACACGAATGTATGAAAGTTAAGTGACAATCCCAGGAGGTTTCTTAAGCTATGTCATGACCAAAATAGAATTTGAGAATTTCAGCTTGAATCAGCAGAAGATTCAAGAGAATAAATCCTTTCAAGCACATGTAATAATTTATGTCATAGATGTGAGGAGGACTCTAGCTGTATTATTCTTGGCTTTGGAAAGTATGGCCTATAAGGGACACGGATTTCTGTAAACCTAGGAGAAGATGTGTTTTATGTTATGTTACTCTCAGATTTCCGATAGAATAAAGAAAAGTCCTCAAGGAATTCATATCCCTATTGAAATATCAACCTAGGGACATTTAAATGGGATTACCAGGGACTGGCAGATCTTCATTTTTTTTGTTGTTGTTGTTGGCAGTTGCAAATACAGCCTCCCTCACCACCATGCTGCTGCCATTTTGCCACCTAAAGCCTCTCAGCATGGTGGAGACGATGTTTTGGGAGTCCACAGGGGATGGAACACAACCCTACTTCACAAATTAATTTGCTTTTGGCAAGATATCATTTCCCCAACCAGAAATGAAAAAATGTGGTTCTAAGACAACAGCCCAGTAGTTACTCAAAAGAGTGTTTGCATAATTTTGTTTTTGAATTTGCATAAAAAATGACATGCAGACCAGCATGCAATTCTCCAAAGACCTCTACTCATGTCCTTGTTCAATAATTCTTTTGCCAAGAACATCTTATGTGTCCATAGCAAACTTAATTGTTTACTGGAACAGTGTTATTTATGAGTTCCACACCATGAGGAAATTATGCAGACGCCTTGATATTCATCAGATGGTGACAAGACGCAAAAGACAATGCCCAGTGTGGTAATCCAGTATTAATATTGGGCTGAACTGTTTAAAATATCAGAATCCATGAAAAGAAAGCCAAGTTGTTATTCTGCTTCTGAGTTATTAAAGATATGCTTAGCCATCACTAACTCTTTGTAATTTTACTGTAATAGAATGATTATTAAAACTAATCCAGTGTTCATGGAATAATTCAGTTTGTGATTTTAAAAGCTAACAAAAGTAAAAGTAGTGTAACAACAACCATATTGGAAATGCTTCCTTGCCAGGCTAACTGCTAAAATTTTACTAAGAATGACAAGAAAGAAAATGCTTATAAATTCATCAAAGAGTGTCATATTCTGGAGTTAAGGATAAATAGAAGAGTGACAAATAGTATGTGAAAGATAAATACAAACTTGAAATATTTTGAAATATTTTAAAGATAACACTTAATGAAATCAATTTTTATGGAGGAAATTGGGGAAAACTAGCGGTTCCCTTGACATTGTATTGGTAATGGAAGAAGATATCTAAAAGAAACTAAAATGGATCTGTCTAGTTAGAGAATAGCAGAAAAGCTTTCTTTGATGAGGTATTCTGCAACACCCCACCCCCCATAGCACTAGGCAAATGAGAAATTGGGGACAATTGGTGGTTCTCTTGACATTGTGTTAGTAATTTAAAAGGAACTGAGAGTGGACCTGGTTAGCCAGAGAACAGTAGGAATACTTTCTATGATAAAGTACTATCTTGAGGTTCCTGGCTGGCTCAGTGGGTGAAAGCTTCTGCCTACGGCTCAGGTCATGATCTCAGGGTCCTGAGATCGAGACCCACATCAGGCTCTCTGCTCAGTGGGGAGCCTGCCTACCCCCCTATCTCTGCCTGCCTCTCTGCCTACTTGTGCTCTCTCTCTCTCTGTCAAATAAATAAATAAAATCTAAAAAAAAAGTACTATCTAACCACCATATCACTAGGCAGACAGCACACCTATGCAGTGCTGTGCAGGTTAAGTCAGCTCTCCAGAGGAACAAAAGAAAAATAAACTAATCTGCTGCATTTGCTGATTTTCTGTGATGTCATTAAACATGGAGTTGAGAGTCAGCCTTTCTGAGCTGGTATTAGCCGACTCCAAAACACCTTTACAAAAGCTCATTTCAATCCCATCTTATCCCAAAGACTGAGAGGTTTCTTGAACTCTTAAATCTGATCTGAAAAAACTTCGTATCCTAGAAAGGATCTCAATGCTGCTCATAATATAGCTAACTATTTTGCTCAATATTCTAATGTAAATGTCAACTATAAACTCTCACCATTCACAACGTTTTACTGTAAAGATCTTGCACAATATATGATTTTATATACATCTGTAAAAACCTAGAATTTAGGAAGAAATTTTTTCAAAGGGTTTCAAATCTTAGCTTAGGAAGTAAAATGAAGATGGGCTAAGGGTATATGGTCAAACAACTGATCATGTCATTCATTGCAGAAAACTGTCTTCTGGCCTCTGTTGTCTTTAGAAGTCATGATTTGTGACACCTACTCACCAGCATAACATCTACTTTTAGGGGAACTTTTATCATACACCATTGTAGCTCTCTATGTATTTATGTTTCTTGCCAGTGGGAGGGGGTTATGTTATCTACCCCTCTGTACCTAGTGACTAGCCCAGTGCCTGGCACACAACAGATGTTTGATATAAATTTTAATATTTATATATCTTGTTAATGACCTGATTGAAAAGATAGAAAAGCTCTTGGAACACTTGTGTTCTTTATTCTTCAGAAATTAATTGAACTCTAAAGCACAACCTAAAATTAAAGCAAAATAAGTTGCAATGATTTAACACTATTTGTTGAAGAGGTAGGAAATATGAATTAGGTATCTTATATTTATAATTTTTTTAAGATTTTATTGTTTTTGCAAGAGAGAGAGAGAGAGAGCATGTGTAAGCGCAAGTGGGGGGAAGGAGAAGGGTAGAGGAGAAGCCAACTCCCCGCTGAGCAGGGAGCCTGACGTGGGACTCAATTCCAGGACCCTGGGATCATGACCTGAGCCAAAGGGAGATGTTTAACTGAGTGAGCCACCCAGGTATCCCTATAATTTAAGAGGTATATTGTTACTAGCCTACCACAGTGCCTTGGAATTTTATACTAAAATATATTTTAAAAGAGTATTTATACTGTTTTCTCACTCTGATGCTGTTGCTACTATTAGTGTTGGTTACTAATGTTTTGAGATGTTCTTCTTGCAAAGTTTCAGTTGTCATCATCATTGTCATCATTATCTCTATTCTGTTATGACAACAGTTGATAGACAGTAAACCATCACTCTTTGTCTTGGGACCAATTATTATTATTATTGGGGGGGGAATTCTGGTCCATTCAGACTAACTTTAAACAATTTTTACCTAAAATGTGTTGAAGTGACAGTATAAAGAAGATTGTATTAGACAGTGTATTTATAAATTTAAAAAGCCATTCTGAACACATTAAGACATTTAATAGTCAAAGCCTGCAAGGCCAACAATTGGCTCATAGATGTGACACAAATGAGGCGATAGGACAAGAATAGTCAGATTTTGGAACTTAGCAACCTTGCCTTCAAAATTCTGGAAGAAAATAATTTTTGAAAAGCAAAGTACATTGCACTGAAGGGAATCCAAAAATAAATGTAGCTTGATTTTAATTTATAATACTAAAGGTCAGGAATTAGAATCATAACTACTTATTTTCCTATGGTAAATTTTACATTCTGCTTTAAATAAAATAGAACTTATTTACTCTTTCTCAATTTAAGAAGAGCTATTTATTGTCTGTGATGTGCAAGGCATTGTATAATAAACTGAAATCTTAAAACTACTAATTATTTAGACTTTGCCAGTCACTGCATTCAAGAAACTCTTAGTCAAGTGAGAACTAACACAATAACAAGACATGGGGTAGATGGTATAAGTGTATGGATATTCAATTCTAGGTTAACACAAATGAAGACGTGATTACTTTAACTGGCTATTACAGTATTCGTACTTGAACTTGAGCAACATGTAAACATTTGCTAGGTACACAAAGTTGGGAGGAGAAAATCCAAAAGCAAATGCCTGAAGAGAAATGACAATGCAGAAAAGTTAAAGAACACCTAGAACATGGGATAAAATTGCTGTCTATTTTACAGACGACTCACTTCCAGAACTCTGTTAGGTTACTAGGGTAATGTCATGAGTATCTTATAATTTTTTCCAGTTGGTCTTTTTATAGTCTAAAAGCAAGAAGACCCTAATAAAGCCAGAACTAAAAGACTGGTTTTTTAAAGTATTTTACAGGTTTTGTTGCTATTACACTCCTGTTGTCACATCAAGATGTACAGAAAGAGAGGAAAGTATTCCATATCCAATCCCTCAGTGAGTACAAATGATATCCTTTGAGTAATAAATAATTTCAAGGCAAATATTTGAACTTTTTTTGCCCTTCATGCCTTGGCTGTGGTTTGTGTCTGATGGGGAAAATAAAAGGAAAAAAGGAAAATTCTTCTTTCCAGACATCAGTGCAGTCTCTGACTCCTGCGACCTAGTTGAAGTATTTGTCATAGAATCCTTGGGACTCAGTACTTTCTAACATCTGGCACATTGTAAGTCATCAATAATTTTTATGAACAGACGCATGAATGAAAAAAATTCATGAAAATCCAGACATTTGCACATGTGGATTTTAACTGAAACTCTTCACTGGAGAATCAACAGGCATACTCTATTCCTCTTAGTCTTTGTTTCCACTAAAGAAAGTAATTTGAAAAAATAAAATAAATTTCCTAACATAAAATCTATACTCTTAAAATATCCTTAGATTGGAATATTTGTTAAACTGTAAAAAAAAATAATTTCATATGATGGCATTTATGTTTTTCTGGATTTATTAGGATATAATTGACATGGAACATAGGTAAGTTCAAGGGTGCATACCATGTGATTTGATACAAGTATATATTGTGAAATGATTATCACAATAAGGTTAGTCAACATATTCATCACCTCAAAGAGTGACCGATGTTTTTGTGATGATAACATTTAAAATCTACTCTCTTAGCAACTTCCAAATATCTACAACAGTATTGTTAACTATGGTCATCATGATGGAGATTAGATCTTCAGAACTTAGCTCTGTCTTTTCCAGAATATCATATAGTTGGAATCAAACAGGATGTAGCCTTTCTGATTGATTGCTTTCCCTTAGTAATATACATTTAAGCTTCTCTATGTCTTTTCATGGTTTGATAGTCCATTTCTTTTTGGTACCAAGTAATATTCCACTGTCTGGATGTGCCACAGTTTACTAACTTGTCACATGCCGAGGGGCATCTTGGTTACTTCCAAGTTTTGGCAATTATGAATAAAGCAGCTATCAATATTCATCTGCAGGTTTATATGTGGACAGAGTCCTCAATGCATGGTATTTTTCCAATAATTTTATTTAATAATGTCATTAACATTACTAACAATTTAAAGCACTTTTACCTTAAGAATTAGTCTATTTGAATCTGTGTTAAGGATTGAATCTTTAACCCAAAAAACTATTATTTACCAATTAAAATTATGACTTCATTAATTGCGTATCTGAAAGTATAAAAGTGAACTTTAATGTGTGACAACTTGCTTATCTAATCCAAATCATCTATATTAAATATTTCCTCTTTTGAATGCTGATCCAATTAGGAATCAACCTCTCATTTTAGGCTTTCATGTGCTTATAAGACTTTTTAAGAATCCATTACACATTGCTAGGTCAAAAGGACTGACTACCCAAGCTTTCATTTACTTCCCTCCCTAAAACCCACTTGAAATGGCAGGGGAAAAAAAATCCTAGAAAAACAAGAAGAATGCCTTCAGAGGGCAAGGATTATTGAATAATTTTTTAAAGCTATAAACCAGATGGGATTTAATTGAAAAAGAAACCCCACAGAGGTGAGCAACTGACAACTCAATAGGGATTTCTGAAAAAAAGAAAGTTTTCCAAATAGAACACCAGAAAACTCCCCAGGATCAGAAAAAGCCTAACTTGGGAGCCAGAGCAGTCCCTGGGGCAATTGGCAAGGTAATTAATTAAAGTGCTGGGAAACTGCTGGGTCAGGATACAGCTCTCAGGCACAAGCTAGTGAGCTCTAAATTTCATGGGGATTCTGCCTTAGGGAACTCCCAGGGTGGGCTCAGTGCCAGGAACACAAGTAGGGCAATGTCATAGTCAACCTCCAGTTACAAAGGAACTGAGTTACAAAGTAACACTGAGTCCCTACAAAGAGATCAGTGAAGCAAATTGAATAATCCATACACAAAACACGAAAATCTTAACAGAAATGTGATAAATACGTTTAGAATTTTGCATGAAGGGGCGCCTGGGTGGCTCAGTGGGTTAAAGCCTCTGCCTTTGGCTCAGGTCATGATCTCGGGGTCCTGGGATGGAGCAGTACATCAGGCTCTCTGCTCAGCAGGGAGTCTGCTTCTCCCTCACTCTCTGCCTACTTGTGATCTCTCCCTCTCCGTTAAATAAATAAATAAAATTAATTAAAAAAAATAAAGGTTTGTGAGGGCAAATAAATGGATCTTTCCTAACAAAAAAAAAAAAAAAGAATTTTGCCATGACAAGTCCCCAAAGTCATAAAGGATAAATCAGTGTATTTGACCACATAGTTAGGTTTGCCTTCATCTTGACCAACTGTATCATAAAAAAAGTAAAAGACAAATCTAAGAATAGAGACCATACATACATACATACAGTACAGGTAACAGACAAAAATATGATCTTCCTAATATGCAAAACCACTTTAAATCAACCTCACAGAAAAAAATATCATATGAGCAGATAAATCACTACAAAATTTAGACTAACTAGCATGGGCATTTTAAAAATTAGCCATGATCAGGGGAATGCAAATAAAAAATAATATTGCACTAGATTAGCAAACTTAAAAAAATATATACAATATTGGAAAAATTGTGAGGAAGATCATACTGTCATTTAGTCTTTCTTGAGTGTAAGTTCATATGAACTTTTTAGAGCACAATTTGGCAGGATTTAACAAGATTCAGCATTGTGGGTAGAAGGTTAATAACACCCATCTCCAGGCACCTGGGTGGCTCGGTGGGTTAAAACCTCTGCCTTCAGCTCAGGTCATGATCTCAGGGTCCTGGGATCGAGCCCCACATCAGGCTCTCTGTTCCGCGGGGAGCCTGCCTCCCCCCATCTCTGCCTGCCTTTCTGCCTACCTGTGATCTCACTCTTTCTGTCAAATAAATAAATAAAATCTTAAAAAAAATAACACCCATTTCCTTCTTTCCCCACGTGGGAAAATATGTTTGATTTTTTTCCCAACTTTTTATTTAAATTCCAGTTAGTTAACATATGGGCAGAAGACATGAATAGACATTTTTCCAAAGAAGACATACAGATGGCTAACAGACACATGAAAAGATACTCAGCATCACTTATCATCAAGGAAACACAAATCAAAACTACAATGAAACACCCATTTCCTCCTGCATGAGGAGCTGACCTTAATCTCTGGAAGCAAAACACCTGATTCTGCTCCTGGCAAGTTAGATTTTCTGTTCTTTTTTCCCCTAAGGACGTATGATACTAGATGTACCTTATGGTAATCTTATAAATCTGAAAGTTTAGACAGACATTTAAAGATCTCTGGTAAGCATTGTCTGCTTGTATAAGCCACTTAAATTCATTTAATGTAAATAAAAATACTTAGATACAGTAAAGTATTTGTTTAGGATATGAAGATATTAAAAATATCCAACAATAACAGAAGGGATGAATATATTTTCCTTATCTACATTATGTAATATTGCATTAATACAATAACTCATTTGTATCACTGAAATGCAAAAAAGGCACCCTCAATATACTGTTGAACGAAAAGGACACACTGCATAGGCACCTGGATGGTTCAGTTGGATAAGTAAGTGTCTGCCTTTGGTTCGGGTCATGATCCCAGGGTCCTGGGATCGAGCCCCGCGTCGGGCTCTCTGCTCAGCAAGGAGTCTGCTTCTCCCCTTGCTCGTGCTCACTCTCACACTCTGTCTCTCTCTTTTTCTCCCCCTCTCTCTTGCTCTTTATCTCTCTCAAATAAATAAATAAAATCTTAAAAATGAAGAAAAAATAAAAGACACACTGCAAAATAGTGTGTATTATTTCTTATATAGGTATGTGTCTATCAGTCTCTTCTAGGATCTGGCTATGCTTGAGTCCTAACTGGCATGACTGGCCCCCTGCACAACTTGCCAGTTCCAAACTCTCAGGGGCCTAGATCTTGTTCTTCTACCCAGACTTTAGACTGAGGTGTTCTTTTGTTTTTGTTTTTGTTTCGTTTTGTTTGTTTGGTTGGCTTTTTAGATAGCGAGAAAGTGAGCAAGTGCGAGAGAGAAAGAAAGTATGAGTGGGGTTTGTTTTGTCTAGTTTTTTTTGAGAGTAAGAGAGAAAACATGGGGATGGGGACAGAGGGAGAGACAGAATCATACACAGTCTTCACACCCAGCATGGGCTGGCATGGGGCTTGATCTCAGGGCCCTAAGATCATGACCTAAGCTGAAATCATGAGTTGGATGCTTATTTGACTGAACCACCCAGGTGCCCCTGGGCTTAAGTCTTTATGTAAATGGCTTAACTAACATAATTTTGGAGAGATTCTGTTGATCTACCTGTCACATCATTCACCAAAAGGAACCACTAGCTCAGCTTTAGCTACACATTAGAACAATTAGTTGGTAATTTGATATTTTTTAAAATACCAATACTTGTCAGGTGATTTCAACAGAAAATTCTATAAAAATTTAAAAGAATAACTAACACCAAGATTCACAGTGTCTTTCAGAAGACAAAAAAAAGAGAAAATACTTCTCGATTCATTTATGAGCCCATTCTTACCATACACCAAAACCAGACAAAATAATACAAAAGAGAGAGACAGAGATAGGTGGAGAGAGAGGAGAAGGGAAACTAGAAACCAATATCTTTCATTACACACAAAAATAGTCGATAACCTATTAGCAAATTGAATCCAGCAATATAGGAAGAGAATTATATACCATGACCAAGTGACATTTATTCTAGGCTTACAAAGCTGGATCAATCAATATAATCCATTATATGAGGCTATGGTCTAGATGTTTGTGTCCCCCCAAAATGTATTTTTTGAAAACCTAATGTCTGTGGTGTTGGTATTAGGGGAGACCTTTGGGAAGTGATTAGGTCACAAAGGCTGAGCCCTCGTGAATGGGGTTACTGCCTTTATAAAAGAGATATAGAAGAGCTCCTTTGCTCCTTCCTGCCATATGAAGATACAACAGAAGCCCGAAATCTGGAAGAGGGCCCTCACCTGACCATACTGGCTCTGATCCCAGTCTTCTAGCTTCCGGAACACTGAGAAGTAAATTTCTATTTATAAGCTCCAGTTTGTGGTATTTTGTTATAATAGCTCAAACAAACTAAGACATAGCAATAGGTTAAAGAAGACAATTCATATAGTCATAACTCAAGTGATGCAGAGAAGACATTTGACAAGATCCAGTAGCCATTCATGATCAAAGCTTTCAGCAAGTGGGATTAAAGGAGTACTTCAATTTGATCAAGATCATCTACAAAAACTTAAAATTTACATAATATTTGATGAAGAAAACTGTCCATCCTGAGGTAGTTAAGAAAGCAAGTATTAATTGCTTTCTCAACATTTAGTCTTAGTCACTTACTCAACATTTTATGGGAAGTTCTAGGCAGTACAAATTAACAAAAAGAAAAACATACAGATCAAAAGCAATAAAATAAAACTGCCCCTATTTTCAGATGGCATGATTGTATATCTGGAAAATTCCAAAGAATCTTCATAAAATTGTTCAAAAACAAATGAGTTCAGCAAGGTCACAGGATACAATTTCAGTACACAACAATAAAGCTTAATGTACCACAAAAATTATATTTCTATATACTAACACGAAACGTGTGAGAATGGAAACTAACACCACAGTTTCATTTACAGTGAGCTACGAACATGAAATAATTATAAAGCTAACAAAACAAATCCAAATCTGTGTACTGAAAATTACAAAATATTGCTGGAAGAAATAAAAGACCTAAATAGACATAGCATGTTAATAGCTTGATAGAGTCAACATAGTGTATATATCAATTCTCAAACTCATCTATAGGCTTAACGCCATTCCCCTGAAAATTTCATCCAAGTTTTTGTAAACATAGATAAGTTTATTCTAAAATATAGTATTAAAAGGCACAGGACCTAGAATATCTAAAGCAATTTTGATTAAGAATAATAAAGTGGGAGAGACATCTATGAAATGTCAAGTCTTACTATATAGACAGAGTAATCAAGACTATAGTATTGGCAGAGGGATAGACACTTAGATCAATTATACAGAATTAAGAATTCAGAAATAGAAGAACACAAATATGTCTAACATGTTTTGGAAATTTTTTTTTACAAAGTTGTAAAAACAATTCAATGGAGGAAATACAAAATTTTGAACAAATGGTGCCAGAGCAATTGAACATCCATGGGCATAAAAATGAACCCCTACCTAAACCTCACACCTCACATCATAGTCAACTTATGTTAAAATGAATCATGAAAACTATAAAACCATTAGAAGGGGAAAGAAAATAGAAAATCCAGGAAATAAATAAAAGAGTTCTTAAACTGAATACCAAAAAACACGATCCATGAAAGGAAAATCTAATAAAACTTCAACACAACTAAAAGCTTTCATTCTGCAGATGACCCCATGAAGAGTTTGAAAAGAAGGTAGCAGCTGGGAGAAATATTTGCAAATGATAAATACAACAAAGGACTGTATCTAGGATAAATGAAGACCTCCCAAAATTCAATAATAAAAAGATAAACAATCCAATTAGAAAATGTGAACAGATATCCCACAGAAGAGATGGTAAATAATTACATGAAAATATGTTCAACATGATTAGCCACTAGGAAAATTCAAAGAAAAACCACCATGAAATAACACTATATGCCTATCAGAATGGCTAACATAACAATTTGGTAGTTTCTTATAAACTTAAATATCCAACTACCATATAATCTTAGAGTTAAACATTTGAGTTTTTATGCCTTAGAAATGAAAACATATTCACACAAATATCTGTGCCCAAATGATCACAGTAGTTTTACTTGTAATAGCCTCAAACTGGAAGTAACCCAGATGTCCTTCAATGGTTAAACATACTGCGGTACCATGGTCCACATGTAGCACATTGTACTGTGGAATACTACTTAGCAATCAAAAGGAACAATCTATTAATATATACAGCAACCTGGATGAATCTCTGAATAATTATACTTAGTTAAAAAAAATAATTCAATTGCAAAAGATCATACTCCATGATTCCACTTATATAACATTCTTGAAATGACAAAACTAGAGAGCGGAAGAACAAACTGGTAGTTGCTGGGGCTTTCCAGGGGGAAAAAGGGGGTTGCTGTAATACTAAGAGGGTAACATGAGGGATCTTTGTGATAGTATTGTTCTGTATCTTGACCAGGTGGACGCCACAAAAATCTACATATGCAATAATTTGCATAGAAGTAAATACATACAAACCAACACACACACACACACACACACACGTGCATGTAAAATTGGTGAAATTTCAATGCAGTATATAAACTGGATGGAAATCAATTTCCTGATTAAGGTACTGTAATACTGTTATGCAAGATGTTACCATTGGTAGAAGCTGAGGTCTATTTAAGAGTGCAGATCTTTCTGTATTCTATCTCACGACTGCCTATATTTCAAAATAAAAAGTTTAAAAACAAACTTATCTATCCCAGAGATTCTGACTTATTTTGTCTGTGGTGGACCCAAAGGGATGGACATAGAATCCGTTCATCTCTCTCTCCCCTCTGGACTCAAGCTAGAGCTTCGGGTCCAGCCTACAGGACTCTAGGCCAGATACTGTTACAACATACTGCTATGTTTATCTCGATATTATCATCAGTAATATAACTGTTTTTAATATTCTAATAAATTAGATAAAGGAAACCACTAAATATGATTTAATAAAAGATGATCTTAAAAGTATTTTAATGTCAGAATTTTAGAGATAGTTACAATAACTGATTGTGCTTTGTTTTCACTACTTTGATGTACTAGATGCAACATTAGTTTCGCCTCATTAGGAAGCATTTTAATTTGGAATCTGAATATGGTTTTATGTGCTTTTCAACTATTTTTTCTCAAATTAGTTTCTTACTATATACACTGGCAAATACGGTTGGCATATAAAAATGGCAAATAAAAATGACAAAATACAAGTCAAGTCTCATTTGGAAGAGCATAATTATAATGAAAATCTATACACATAGAGATAGATAGGGTAAGAGAGAAAGGGAGAGAGAGAAAGCTTTAGCTAACATGTTTTGGAAATTGTTTCAAACAATTCTTGATTAAATAAAATTCCATGACAACTGGCAAGGTCGAACAGTCCTACAGAGACTATTGTAATCAAATCAGGCTGGAGTCATAAGTGAAAATGAATTCACATTTCACCTCCTCCTAAATGTTTTTCTAAGTAACCGACATTCTGAAATAAAGACCCTGTCAGAGGGAGCTGGCAAAAAATTACGGATTGTAATTCTAAAACCCACACACCTTTGTCCCAGTTACTTTTAACCACAGTGTCTGGCTAGAGGCCTACCCTGATGGAATGTTAGAAAGGATTCCCAGGGTCATTTTTGACGATGTGGCATCAAAATTGTTCTCGGAACTGTGATACTCATTACTATTCATAAGCACCAGTATTTTCCCTAGATCACCCTCTTCAAACAGGCTTGTGGTGCATTTCCTGCAAGCCGAGTTTAGCTAGAGTTCTCAGTCATAACGGATGTCTTAGGTCACCGTTTTCTAATGTGTTGCGGTACTCTCTCCCCTGGGTGGCTGGGTAGGCTAGCTGGCATTGCTGTAATCACGATTGCTGCAATCCAGAAATGAAATCAAAGCACAGAAATGAAAGCCAACCATGCCAATCACATAGTGAGTGCTCTTTTCTCCCTATGAGGATATGATTTAATGTCCTGGGTTCAAGGCTTAGTCTTGTGTTTTTGTCATTTAATGGCAACAAATGAATTAATCATTGGAGTTACTAAAAGGGAAGACTATTTAAATGGTTGAATGTTACAAGGATAAAAAACAACTGACAAATATGTTGCCAATACTGGATTTTGCTAGGAACATAGTCATCCCTTTTCAAAAACCAACGTTTTCTCGTAATAGTCTGAGGAGATTGTCTTTCTCATTAAGATCTTTTCCCATTCACAGGGTCGAACCCTTGTCAAAGGTTCTGATTCTGCCTCAGTTTACAGACTACTTGATAATTTCCTGTAGGCTAGAACAGTTTAAGGCAATGAACCCACTCCACATTTAGACAGAAGGTAGTTAAACACCTTCATTCAACATTATCTGAAGAGTCTAGCTAAATCCAGTTCTTCCTTTCTAGAAGTTGGCCTCTAGTGAAAATTCAGGATTCTGCTTTTCTGCTTTTTTCTTGCCCTAATAATCCCTCTAAACCCCACATTCTTTCCCCTGTAACGTTTCAGGGAGAAAAATGAATCTAACAGCCAATAAAGAAAGAGAGGCTATAATAGTTCCTTTCTCCTTGAGTCTAGCTTCAGATCTACATGTTTTTAAAGAGTCCTTTGAGGCCATGAAGTGAACAGATTTTTAATGTTTTCTGGCACTTTTCTGTGGTCACTTTTCTCCTTGTGAGATAGCATGTCAAGTAGTAAATCTTAGGAGGAACAACTGGGAGCTATTTCAGTAGAACTTTACCTTCCAAATAGAAAAACTTTTCAGGAGAGCAGCCAAAAGCAAGCAAACCAAAAATTAAAAGGGGACCAAGGAAACTAGTCCCTGGTTCTGAGACATTTCTCCAGATGATCCTATGACTGTGTTTGCTTCTTTTTTTTTTCTATCTTCCCATTTTCTCTCATGTCATTTAACTATATTCTGAAGCTTTGGTGTCCCTCTCAACCCAGATACTTGTTTACCATGTCCGTTCCTGGGCTCCAATCCCGAGAAGTTCTGATTCAGATGGGGGTAGTGCATAGGAATCTTAACCTAGGACTTAGCAAAGATTTCTTAGACTTCACGCCAAAAGAAGGATCCATAAAAGGAATGAATGTGATGAACAGGTGAATGTGATGAATATTGATTTAAATCATACTTTTAAAAAGAGCTCTAAGGTTTATAGGGTAGGCTGATGAAAAGGATCATGAAACATACTATTGAATCCATCTTCACTAGCAGAGATGATAAGGAAAAAGACCAAGAAAGCAACACTGCTCAGAATTAAGGAATATAAATTTAAGACTTATGCATTCTTTGACCTTCCTGGAGTCCTAAAGAAAACCAAGGTGGATTCAGGTAGAGTGGTCAAAAAGACAACCCTTAGCCTTCTCCATGTGTGGTCACAGATTCAAGTTTATTCCCAAACTGCAGGCCTTCTTCCCCACATCTCGCCTCATTCCCCACCCCTGCCATGTACACTGGAGGTCTAACAACTGAGCTTCTGCCTTAGTTTTTACGTCAGAGTTCTTTTTGAAGTATCTGCTTTAGCACCAACATTTTTCTAGTACTGGTTCCTTCTATAATTTTTGCTCATCTCTCTCCATTCTTTGTGAGATCACCTGAGAGTGATCCTGTGGTTTCATTCCCTCCAGAGTGAAGGAATTGTTCTACCCTGCCTAGTCTACGTTTTGTTCAGTCTTCCTGGATTTATATGCTGTCATTACTGTTCCTTTTGAATCCCATACTTAGATCCCCACACTTCTCCTCAGGATTAGTGTCTGACGCTTTAGCTCCTTAGTCCCAAGGCCTTACCCCAGATGCTGGTCTGGTTCTTCCAACACAGTCAACCTGAATCTCACCACGTCTTGAAATAATATACTTTGTGAAAGAAAGCCACCAAATTTGCCAGCACAATTGAAACAAATTATCTTAATCTTCCCTAATCCACTCATCTAGCCAAATGATGGTAAACCCTCAATACCAGATATTTAAAAGAGGAAAAATACCTCGTTATTGGGTAGGAAGGATCCAATAAATTGAAAGTGATTGGTTGGCATTCATCACTTGTATTTTTCTAGTATTGGATCCAGAGAAGAATCCCACCAAAATAAGGGCATTTTATCGTCTAGACTGATGTAGCTGGAAGAAACCCATCTGGTTCCTCTTTAATGCTTTGGAAACAATAGACAGGTTGGTTTAAGACTATGTCAATACCTTAGTAGATACCCCTGAAAGTATCTGAAGGTCTTATGGAATTGTATCTTCTCTTGACAAGTAGCACAAGATCTGATTCTCTGGTCCATCTATGCCAAGACAATAACATCTAAAATTTTTTCTCATGTCTTCTTTAGAGTCACTCAGAAAAAGAAGAAAATTTGTCTTTATTAGATCAACTGTTTTACCTTCCTGGCAAAGACACCATTTTCTAACACTATGATTATTTGGTATAAAGTTGGGACTTGTATTCATTTTACTTCTTATGGATATTCCAGTACCATTTCTTGAAAAGATATTTCTTTCCTCATAGGAATTATTCAGTTCCTTTGATGAAAGTCAATTGACTAATAAGTGAAATATAAATAATATAAATTATAAATAATAAGTGAAACTCTTTCTTAACTCTTCTGTTCCATTGACCCATCGTGTCTCATGCCAGTAAAATGTTATACTGATTACTCTAGCTTAATAATTCCTGAAGACAGCTTGTGTAAGTCTTCCAAATTGTTTTTTTTTCCACATTCAGGATTCTAGGTCCTTTGTATTTCCATATAAATTTCAGAATCAGCTTGTCAAATTCTGAAAGCGAGAAGGAAAGGGAAAGAGGGAAGTGAGGAAAGAGGGAAAGAGAAGGTGAGAGAGGAAAAGAGAAGTGAGAAGCAGAGAGAGGGAAAGAGAGGGAGAGAAGAAACAAGAAAATCTCCTGCTGGAATAAGAACTGGGAATACACTGAATTTATGAATCAATTAGGTGATAAATGACATCTTTAAAACATGTGCCTTCCAACACATACATTTGTTTTGGGTTATTTAATTTTCATTTTTTAGGTGCTAGTTTTTCTGAGCAATGGTTTCAGTGTTGAGGGCTTACATGACTTCTATCAAATTTATTTCTAAATATTTTTATATTTATTGTCTCCTCAATAATTAGAATGATTGCAAAATTTCATTTGCAGTTATTTCTCATTGGATATAAAAACTGATTTTTTAAAAATAAGCTGTTCTCGGGCCCCTGGGTGGCTCAGTTGGTTAAGCTACTGCCTTTGGCTCAGGTCATGATCCCGGAGTCCTGAGATCGAGTCTCACATCAGGCTCCCAGCTCCAGGGGCAGTCCACTTCTCACTCTGACCATCTCCCTTCTCATGCTCTCTCTCACTCTCTCTCTTTCCTAATAAATAAATAAATAAAATCTTAAAAAAAATAAGCTGTTCTCTGAGAACTTACTCAATTTACTGTTAGTTCTAATACTTATTTGTAATATTATTTGTAAGATCTTCTGCATACAAAATCATGACATACACCAACAGAGGAATTTCCAATCTTTCTATTTTGATTTTCATTTTCTAAATTTATTTCTATGACCAGACTTACCAGTATGACACTTAATCGAAGAGTAAAAGTGAACATATTCACCTTGATTTAAACTCAGGAGGAAAATAATCATTTCACAATCTGGTATAATAATGTTAGCTATATATTACACATGAATGCCCTCTAACAAATAGAAGAATTCTTATATTACTAGTTTTCTGAAATTATTTTATCATGAATAGGTATTGAAGTTTGTTAAATATTTTTACTATATCTACTGAAATTATCTTTAGTCATTTCTCCTTGACCCTTAAGACAGTGTTATAATGATTTTTGAATATTAGGCTAACCTTGCATTCCTGGGATAAACTACTTAAATACATTTTGTTAAAGGTTTTTGCATTTACATACATGGAAAACATTCGTTAGGAATTTATTATGTAATTTTATTTGAGGTTTTGCTATTAGGGTTATTTTGGCCTCACATAAAGTGAGTTGGGAAGTATTCATCCTTCCTCCATTGCTGACAGACTACTGGAAACCCTGAGTTCCTTAAATGTTTGATAGATGGGACTGGAGGAGATTATGCGGAGTGAAATAAGTCAAGCAAATAAAGTCAATTATCATATGCTTTCACTTACTCATGGAACATAAGGAATAACATGAAGGACATTAGGAGAAGGAAAGGAAAAGTTAATCAGGGGAAATTGGAGGGGGGAATGAATCATGAGAGACTGTGGACTGGGAGAAACAAACTGAGGGTTTTAGAGGGGAAGGATGTGGGGGGATGGGTGAGCCTGGTGGTGGGTATTAAGCACGGCACATATTGCATGGAGCACTGGGTGTGGTACATAAATAATGAATCTTGGAACACTGAAAAAATTTTTTAAAAAAAGAATTGTACACTATACCATCTGGGTCTGGATTTTTCTTTCTGGAAAATTTTTGATAATGAACATGATTTCTTTAATATAGTTTTTTCACCTATAAAATAGGGATAATAAAAGTACCTCTTTGTAGGATTTTAATCAAAATTATTTGGTTTGATATTCATGAAGCTCTTAGACTAGTATCAGGCATAGGGAAAGTGATCAAGAAATATCTGTTAAATAAATAAAATATTTCAACATTTTAATGCTTTCTACTCCAGATCTTTGCATATAAATAATACTTAAGAAAATTAAGGTTATAATATATGGGATTGATAAACTTTTTAAGTTTCAATTTTTAAGAAATGTGTGTTTCTCATGTTATTAAGACTTTTTAATTATACTGTATATAATTTATCATAAGGATGTCCTCATAATACATTTAAACAGTCTCTGTTGAAGAGTTATAGCCAATGCTTATTTAAAAAAATATTTACTGATTTATTCGGCAGACAGAGAGAGTGGAAGTTGGTGGAGGGGCAGAGGGAGAGGGAGAGAGAGAATCTCAAGCAGATTCCATGCTGAATGCAGAGCCCAAAAGGAGGCCCAATCTCACAACCCTGAGATCATGACATGAGCTGAAATCAAGAGTTGGACACTTAACCAACTGAGACACCCAGGTGCCCTCCAATGCTTTTTTTTTTTAATAAAGTATTGCTATGAAATTCCTGGGGTGAAGGCTTTGAACATATTTATATCACTTATATAAGCTACCAAATTACTTCCCAAAAGCTTGCTCCTTTTACCAAAAGTTTTTAATAGTACAGTCTTTCCAATACTAGATTCTACTATAATATCCATTGTTACTTACTTCACTTTAAACTAGAACATATTTTGCTTTAATTTTAAAATCTCTTAAAGTGAGTAATAATGAGCATTTTTCTTATTACTTTAGTTGTGAATTATTCCATAATTTATCCATTTTTATACTTAGTGGATTTTGTCTGTGTCCTTTGTTCTTTATTCATGGTATGTTAGAATTTTACTTATTGATTTTCAAAATCTCAATTTATCATTCACTTTTGGTTTTGTTTAACAGTGTTTTGACACAGCAAAGCATGCCCCTCCCAGGTTTATGTGTTAAAGCATTGAATGCTTCATTTGTGATTTCTTTAGTTTTCTTTCCTTTTTAGACAATTCTTTAAAGTCTTTCTTCAAATTCAATATTCAATTTTATACTATTTTTATTGCATATGAATTTTTCTACCCTAAGAAAAAAAAATTAAACATTTTATTACCTTCACATAATAGGTGAGGATACTGATTCCTAGAGGATCATTTGACTTAGCTGGTGTAGTGACACTGAAAGTTTAACTCCAATCCTCCTATTCCAAAGCCCATGCCCAAACTTGCCACAAGCATACTGTCAAATTACATGCTCTAAAATCTATTTTAAATGTATTAATAGACCATACATTTGTAAAGCAGACCATTATAGGATCCACAAGGTAGGGAATGGAAATCAGATGACTTCAGGATAAGTTAGAAACTGTTGCATGTGAAGTTCAGTGAGTTAAAAGTGATTAGAACTATTATATAATAGAGAAGTCCTATTTCTTTTCCCTGGGGTATCAAAAGTCACATTTTTTAAACACTTGGTGTTCACAGGAACAGTGTCTGCACAGTTAGATGCAAGGGCAACGTTGGAATCTTACCTTACTCTGTCTACCAAGCCAACTATTATGTCAGAATCTTGGCTTAGTCCCAAGAAGTACCCTACTTTGAGAGACAACTTAACCCTCTTGAACGCCAGCCCCCAAATTCTATAAATATTCTCTGACTCACCTCTCCTAAGGAACTGTCAAGATGATCATAGTGGTGTTCTCTTTTTCTGCAGTGAATTCTAATCAGCCTGGCTTTGCTTTATGAACAGGTTGTCCAGTAATGTTCTAAGAATTCAATTCCTGTAGGAAACCAATATTAAGGTGAAAGGAATAAGCCTTGGTACATGTAAGAAGAAACTCTTTTGCTCAACTCCAAGTTTATTCTATCTAGCTTCATTCACATATGGATTATATCTGGCTGAGAGTAAGGAGCAATTTCCAATATCTTGTAAACTCACAATAAAGATCTGAAGAGGGAAGAAGAAAAACACCTCCTCCATGGTCATCCTGCTATTTGTGCAGGGCTTGGAGTCAGTAGCTGATTTTTCTCATCAGGTAGATTATCTGTGTCCTTGAATAACTACATAAAATGTTTAACCTCATTATGATCCAGAGACATGTAAACTAAGTGATATGTCATTTTTCATTCATTTAATTTGCAAAGATAATGTATGAAAATAAGGAAAAGAAGGGGTTATCTTTCGTATATATCTTTAGTATCTTTATGTTAACTTTATCTTTATGGTATCTTTAATGTTAATACTATTTTTATATCAAAGTAGAAGGAAGATGGATGGGCTGACCCTTAAAGATGGAATCACATAAATACTTTGAATAATAAAGTATTTCCAAACACATACTGCCAGTGGTATACTGTCATGGTGAGGCATATAAAGAAAGCAATCTGTCCCAAAGGAACTATTTTATCACTAACATATTTTAGAATTACTAGCACATGGTGATAGTACAAAGCAGATCAACTTTTGGTTAGTTTCAAGTTGTATATTATTTTTTACAAGCTGTATAGAAAATAAATGTCTTTGCTGTGACAAACTGCTCTCTACTTTGACCCCAACCATGACACCTTAGTTTACTGTTGCTTACTGGTACTTTACAGGGCTCAGCTTCCACAAGAAACACTGAGGTCCCATCAGTGACTGAATTTGATTTTTCTTAATGAACTGAAGAAAGGAATAATCTCATATGTCAAAAATCATTATGCCTTCCAAATAATAGAAAGTACCATGTGTCTCAATCATTTATGGTTTCAGATAAGGATTAAATGTCAGGCATGAGAAAATCATTAATAAAAAGTCTTCTTTGAAAAAGGGTTGTAAATGTCTACTGTGTACCTAAATACATCCATGGTGTGATTTTTTTAAATCTATTTCTCTTTCACTTTTGAGTAAGAAAAATATATGACAGAGTTGTGTAAGAAATAGCTAATGTTTGGCCTTCCCAGAATTGTCTTTAATAAATATTATTAATTATTAAATTTCTAAGAGGAAATGAAAAGAGATTCACAAGAATTCACAAGAAAAATGTATTCATGGGAATAGATTATTGCATTATGGGATTAAGTTTTTTGAAACACAACCTGAGGGTTTGAGTGTAGTCTTGATGAGGTAAAAGTGTTTTCATTAGTTCTTCCAGGACAAAATTTTGTAGTATACTTTCAATTGCTGAGCATAGTTACTACCTATGTTTAATGACAAGATGGAGAAATTCACCCCAGAACAAAGAACAGGAGGTAGTACTCACTGCCAGGGATTTAATCAATAAGGATTAAGTAAGAAGTAAGTAAGAAGTGAGAACTAGATTTAAAACAACAATTATAAAGATATTAGCTGGCCTTAAAACAAACAAACAAACAAACAAACAAAAAACAGAGGAACCACTAGAGAATCCCTTACTATAGAAATAAAAGAATTAAAATTTAGTCAGGCCAAAATTAAAAATGCTTTACCAAGATGAAGTCCTAAATGGAGGCTATAAAAATAAGAATGAACAAGGCAGAAGAGCAAGTCAGTGAAACAGAAGATTAAATGATGGAAAATAAAGAAGCTGAAAGGAAGAGAGAAAGAAAACAATTAGATCATGATGACTTAAAGAATTCAGTGACTGCATAAAGTGAAATAATATCCAGATAATAGGGGTCCCAGAAGATAAGAAGAAGATGAGGGGGGCAGGAAGTTTATTTGAACAAATTATAGCTGAAAACTTCTCTAATCTGGGGAAGGAAACAGGCATTCAAATCCAGGAGGCACAGAGAACCCCCCTCAAAATCAAAAAAATAGGTCAATACCTTGACATATAATAGTGAAGCTTACAAATTTCAGAGAAAAGAGAAAATTAAGAAAGCAGCTTGGGACAAGAGGTCCTTAACCTACAAGGGTAGAGGCAAAAGGTTGCCAGCAGACCTGTCCACAGAGACCTGGCAGGCCAGAAAGGCATGTTATATTCAACATATAAAAAGATACATGCACACACCTTCATCAATTGCAGATTTATTTATAATAGCCAAGATATAGAAGCTACCTATGTGTCTTTCCATAGACAAACAGATAAGGAAGATGTGATATGTGTGTACATGCATGTGCATGCACACATACATACACATGTGTGTGCACACACATGAATGCACACCCCACAATGGAATATTATGCAGCCTTAAGAAAGGATGAAATTGTTCCATTTGAGACAATATGGATGGCCCTACAAGGTATTATGGTAAGTGAAATAAATCAGACTGAGAAAGATAAATACCATATGATTTCACTCATATGTAGGATCTAAAAACAAAACAAATGAATAAACAAACAAAAAGCAGAATGAGACCTGTAAATAGAGGAAAAACTTATAGATGCCAGAGGGGAGAGTGAGAGGGATAGGCAAAATGGATAAAGGGGAGCAGGAGATATAGGTTTTCAGTTACAGAATAAGTCACAGGGCTAAAAGGCACAGCATAGATAATACAGTCAAAGGTATTGTTATAGTACTGTATGGTGACAGATGATAGCCATGTTTGTGTTGAGCATAGTATAATGTATAGACTTGTCTAATCAATATTTTGTACATTTGAATGTAATGTAACATTGTGTGTCAAAAATATTTTTGAAAAATCTGAAGTAGTCATTTCTTATCAATTTGACATACAACATTTATTAAGTATAATTTTTAATATTTTAGACACTATACTAAGACTCATGGGTTATTTTACCCAAATGTCTTAATAAGTAACATAAGAAAGAATGTAATTCTCTTACTTTTCCAGAAGGATAGTATGTAAGTAACATGGGAATTTATTATATAAATCGGGGAAGGTTGAGCAGGGAAAGGGAGAAATTTAACTGATTGTTACATTTCTGGTTGACCACCTGAATGGTAGTCAAATTCCAACTTGACTTCAGCATATTTAGGGCCCCTACATAGGGTTTTGACATAGACAGCCACAAATAGCGGCTCACATGGTATTTCTGATTCTCTGAGTTTCTACTCTATGTCTAATTCTCTTTATTAGGATTTGGGTAGATAGCATAAGACAGGAAAGTAATGACTCTTTTCTCCTTAATGATAATGGAAGGACATTTCTAGAGTTTTTTTTTTTTTTTAACTTCAAAGAAGAAATTTAAATGAATCTTTACGAACCCTGGTCTCTGTCAAAGAGATCCTAGATTTAATTAGTTCAAAGTAGTAGAATTAAATTATGTTGAAGTTAACATGTCAGTTAGGAACATTCTCCAGGAAACTGACTGGCAGAGAAAAACATTTTATACCTTACTAATTACAAATAAAAATTCTCCTCTTCACCCTTTCCTTTAGGTGCTGGCATAAATTCACTTGTTAAATACCGAGCCCCACACAAAGATGTTTATGTTGCTCATCATGTAAAAATAAATTACTAGATGAAGTTTAAAAGTCTGATAAATATCTATTCTAGAGAAGAGTTTCACTATACAGCACTCATCATAAGATCTTGAAAGCTTTCATATCCTGATAAAGATGATAGATAGATAGATAGATAGACAGATAATAGATAGATAGATAGATAGATAGATAGATAAATGTTGACTGAGACTAAAAGTTTGCCAGAAAAAAAACATGCTTTTATAACAAAAAAAAGAAGGCACCTCACACCATGCTTTTTCTAAAAAATATTTATTTATTTATTTATTTTAGAGAGAAAAAGGGGAAAGGTCAGAGGGAGAAGGAGAGAGAAATTCAAGCAGACTCCTCATTCAGCATGAAGCCCATCTCAGAGCTTGACCTCAAGACTCCAAGATCAGACCTCAGCCAAACCCAAGAGTCAGATGCCCAATTGACTGTGCCACACTGGTGCCCCACACCATGCTTTTGATGAGGGAGAAGAAAGACTTTGCTCATGTGTAAAGAAAGTTTGGAATAATTACACAAAGAAGTTAATGTTAGTGAAGATCTTTCTCTTTCTTTTGTAAACAAAAACTATTAAAAAAGAGCATTGCTCATTGGTTTATAGAACAGATTTTAATACCAAACTATCTGCATTCTTATCCCAGTTTTGACATTTACCAGTTGATTGATCCTAGAAAAATTTACTGACCCCTCTACCTAATATTTTTCATTTTGAAAAACAGAGATAATAATAGTACCCAAATGACAGGATTGTTATAAGGATTGAATGAGATAATACATATGAAGTTACAAAATGCTAAGTAAATATTAGCTATGACGATATCAATCATAAATATAATTATAATTTTATTATCACTCTCAAAGTTCAGATTACCATATCAAAGTAACAGCATAATTATGTAAACCATAGTTAAAAATAAATTCCGTATAAGATGACAGAAGGAAAAATGAATCACAACATTTTTCAGTTAGAAATGACAGAAATACAACTCAACTAGACTAAGAAAAATTCTGGGTATACAAACCTAAACAGCCAAGAAGACTTGGTGAGTTACTGAGTTCAAAGATGTCAAGATCCAAGAATCCAGTTATTAGTCTGAGTCTTTCTCTTTCTCTCTCTTCCTAGCTTTCTCCTTCTCCTCCCAACCCCTGCTCTTAACTCTTCCTTCCTCTGGACTTTGCTTCTGATATTTTTCCTTTGTTTCTTCTTTGTTATACGTATATTTAAAAATATACATATAAAAAGATAAAGATGAAATCAATAAACCTGGTGACAAATATATCTACATAATATTTAGGGTGCATTATATTTACTAAAAATTATCTAAACCATTAAAATCTTAACCATTTGGTCCAAATGATGGGTCAGACCTGTGGCCAGTATGAAAAAGGTGATGTTTGGCAACTCATATAGGATTGGTTGATTTTTAGAAATTTGTCACTGGTGGACAGAAGAGTTAAGATGGCAGTATAGTAGGAGGATCCTAGTCTTGCCTCATCTCTCAAACACAATTAGATAACTATCAAATCATTCTGAATATCCAAGAAATTGATTGGAGGGCTCACAGAACAAACTGCACAACTAGGAGAAAAGAGGCCACACTGAGGAAGGTAGGCAGTGTGGAGACATGGTTTGGGGGAGAAAGGGACAGTGGGTCCTGGGGAGGGGACAGAACCCTGATTGCAGAGAAAGATGAGAGAAGAGTGCACAGGGATGTGCACAAGGAAAACACTTACCTAACGCCAATGACTGGGAAAATGAGAGGGGCTAAATTTTTGCAACCAGCAAGGCTCAAAGACTGGACCTTTAGAGGTTGGTGAGCTTGGCTGGGATAAAGCCCTGAGGCTACCCTGCTCCTGGAGAGAAGGCAGGCAAGCAGCCTGGGATGCATGGAGAGAGATAATCCACTTTTCTGGGTGTGCTTCTCTGAGAGTAGCAAGCACAGAGTCCCCTCTCCAGGGACAAAGGAGCTGGCTGGCATCATTTCCTTCCCCTACCCCTCAGCATAAATCATAAACATAAAACATAAAACTTCAGTAAACAGCACGGGCCAATACTACCTGCCTAACCTTCTTACACTAAGTAAGAAGGTTACTCTCTGCACTCTGCACTCTGCCGGGACTGCTTTTCTTGAGCAAGTGTGCCTCAAGACTGACACAAAGGGCCTCTCCCCTAGAAGATGAGTAGAAACATCCCCACACACCACATCAACTGACCATAGAGTTCTGCAAGGCTTCATTTCAAGCAGAAGTAGCATCAGGTTTCATTTAAAAAGCAGACCAGAGCACACCTAGTTAAAACTTGCCTCACTCTAGTCAAGGTCCAAACATTGCCTACGGCAGGCAAGGAAAGGTTCTGCAGATGACTGTCCCAAGGGAAAGAGCAGCCAAAACTCAGCAGTAGAGCACAGAGCACCGAGTACACACCAGAGACACTCCCTGAAGCACCTGGCCCAGGACACTATATGACCTCTTTCTCAAAAAGCCATTACTTTCAGGAGCAGGACATAAAACAGGCTTTAACATAGAGAAAGAGGAAGAGACTTAGACAAAATGCCAAGACAGATGAACTCACCACAAAATAAAGAACAAGAAAAGGTCATGGCCAGAGATCTAATCAAAACACATACAAGTTATATGTCAGATGGAGAATTTAAACCAGCAGCCATAAGGATACTCACTGAAAAAGCATGGAAGATATCAGAGAGACCCTCACCACAGAGATAAAAGAGCTAAAAACTGAAGAGTCAGAAATGAAAAATGCAATAACTAAGATCCGAAATACACTGGATGTAATGACCAAAAGGATGGAAGAAGAAGAGGAACAAATAAATGAAATAGAAAATAAAGAAATGGAAGATAATGAAGCTGAACAAAAGAGACAAAGAGGAATTATGGATCATGAGAATAGACTTAGAGAACTCAGTGATACCATCAAACATAGTAACATTAGTATCACAGGAGTCCCAGAAGAGGAGAGAGAGAAAATGGGGCAGAAGATTTAAGGATATAATACCTGACAACTTCCTTAATCTGGGGAAGGAAATTGACGTCTATCAGAAAATACAGAGAACTCTTATCAAAACCAACAAAAGTAGGCCAAAACCAAGACATATTGTGGTTAAATTTGCAAAATACAGCGATAAAGAAAAAATCCTAAAAGCAACAACACAAAAGAAGTCCCTAAATTACAAGATAAGACCCACAGCCTAGCTGCAGATCTCTCCACAGAAACTTAGCAAGCCAGAAGAGAATGGCATGATATAGGCAACATGCTGAATGGAGAAAGTCTGCAGCCAAGAATACTCTATCCAGCAAGGCTACAGTACAGAATCGAAGGAGAGATAAAGATTTACCAGACAAATAAAAACTAAAGGATCTCCTGACCGCTAAACTAGCCCTGTAAAAAATATTAAAGGGGAACTCTTTAAGTGGGAAAGAAAGACTAAAACTAACAGAGATTAAAAAGGAACAGAGAAAATTTCCAGAAACAAAAACGAGTAATAAAATGACACTTAATACATATCTATCAATAATTACTCTGAATGTAAATGGACTAAATGCTTCAATCAAAAGACATAGTGTGTCTAAATGATTAAAAAAAAAAGACCCATCTATATGCTGCCTGTAAGAGACTCATTTTAGGCCTAAACACACCTGCAGATTAAAAGTGAGAAGATGGAGAAACATTTATCATGCTAATGGACATGAAAAGAAAGCCAGAGTAGCAATACTTATATCAGACAAACTAGATTTCAAAGCAAAGACAGTAACAAGAGATGATAAAGGGCACTATAATCATTATAAAGGGGACTACCCAATAAGAAGATCTAGCAATTGTAAATATTTATGTCCCCAACATGAGAGCACCCAAACATATAAAATAATAAAAAACATAAAGGAACTCGTTGATAATAACATGATAATAGTAGGGGACTTTAACACTCCATTTACATCAATGGACAGATCAGCAACCAGAAAATCAACAAGGAAACAATGGCTTTGAATGACACTCTGATCCAGATGGACTTAACAGGTATATTCAGAACATTTCATCCTAAAGCAGCAGAACACACATTCATATGCACAAGGGATATTCTCCGGAAGAGATCACATACTAGGTTACAAATCAAGTCTCAACAAGTACAAAACAAGTGAGATCATACCATCCATATTTTCTGACCACAACACTATGAAACTTGAAGTCAACCACAACAAAAAATTTGAAAAACCACAAACACATGGAGGTTAAAGAAGATGCTACTAAAAAACAAATGGGTCAGCTAGGAGATTGAAGAAGAAATAAAAAAAATACATTGAAACAAATGAAAATGAAAACACGATAGCCAAAATCCTTTGGGATGCAATAAAGTGGCCCCAAAAGGAAATTATATAGCAATACAGGCCTACCTCAAGAAGCAAGAAAAATCTCAAATAAACAACTTAAACTTATACCTAAAGGAGATGGGAAAAGAACAACAAACAAAGCCTGAAGCCAGTAGAAGAGGGAAAATAATAGATGAGAGCAGAAATAAGTGATACAGAAACTAAAAAGAAACAGAACAGGTAAATGAAACCAGGAGCTGTTTCTTAGGGAAAAAAAAAAATAATGCAACAGACAAACTCCTCGCCAGACCTATAAAAAGCAAAATAAAAAGGACCCAAATAAATAAAATCACAAATGAGAGAGGAAAATAACAACCAACACCCCAGTAATACAATTATAAGAGAACAGTATGAAATCTCATAGCCAACAAATTGGGACAACTGGGAAGAAATGAATAAATTCCTAGAAATACATAAACACATAAACTAACCAAAACTGAAACAGAAATAAATTGAAAATTTGAACAGACCAATAACCAGTAAAGAAATGGAATTAGTAATCAGAAATCTCCCAACAAACAAAAGTCCAGGGCCAGATGGCTTCAGAGCAGAACTCCACCAAACATTTAAAGAAGATTTAATATTTTTGTATCTTTTAGGTAAATACCTAGTAGTGCAAATGTTGGATTGTAGGGTAGTTCTATTTTTAACTTTTGGGGGAACCTCCCTACTGTTTTTCCAGTGGCTGCATCAGTTTGCATTTCCATCAACAGTATAAGAGGGTTCCCCTTTCTCCACACCCTCACCAACATCTGTCGTTTCTTGTGTTGTTAATTTTAGTCATTCTGACAGGTGGGAGGTAGTATCTCACTGTGGTTTTGATTTGTGTTTCTCTGATGATGTTGAGCATCTTTTCATTTATCTGTTAGCCATCTGTATATATGCTTTGGTAAAATGTCTATTCATGTCTTCTGGCCATTTCTTAACTGGATTATTTGTTTTTTGAGTGTTAAGTTTGATAAGTTCTTATAGATTTGGGTGCTAACACTTTGCCAGATGTTCACTCACAGTTGGAATTTATTAAATAAAACCTAAGAACATAGGAGGAGAAAAGAAAGACAGAGAGAAGCAAACCATAAAACAGACTCCTAGCAAAAGAGGACAAACTGAAGGTTGCTGGAGGGGAGGTGGGTAGAGGGATCAACTAAATGGGTAATGAGTATTATGGAGGGCACTTGTTGTGATGAGCAATGCATGCTACATGTCAGTGATGACTCACTAAATTCTATGCCTGAAACTAATACCACAGTATATGTTAACTAACTAGAATTTAAATGAAAACATGAGAAAATCAATCGATTAATCAATAAATAAAATTTCCTAAAGAGAAAAATAAAGAAGAGTTAATACCTATTCTTCTCCAATTGTTCCAAAAAATAGAAATGGAAGGAAAACTTCCAAATTCATTCAATGAGGCCAGGCATACCCTGATTCCAAAACCAAATTATCCACTTAAAAAGAGAATTACAGGCCAATATCCCTGATGAAAATAGATACAAAAATTCTCAACAAAATACTAGCAAATCAAATCCAACAATACATTAAAAGAATCATTCACTATGATCAAGTGGGATTTATTACTGGGCTGCAAGAGTGGTTCAATATTTGCAAAACAATCTTTATGATCCACCACACTAATACAAGAAAGTTAAGAACCATATGATCCTCTCAATAGATGCAGAAAAACCATTTGACAAAGGATAACAGCCATTCATGATAAAACCCCTCAGCAAAGTAGGTATGGAGGGAACATATCTCAACATCAGAAAGGCCATATATGAAAACCCCACAGCCAATATCCTCACTGGGGAAAAACTGAGGATTTTTTCTTTGTAATCTGGAACAAGACAAGGATGTCCACTCTCACTACAGTTATTTAACATAATACTGGAAGTCCTAGCCTCAGCAATCAGACAATAAAAAGAAATAAAAAGCATACAAATCAGCAAGGAAGAAGTCAAATTTTCACTCTTCATAGATGACATAATACTCTATGGAAAAAACCCAAAAAACTCCACCAAAAAATTTCTAGAACTGATACACAAATTCAGTAGAGTTGTAGGACACAAAATCAACATATATCAATCTGTTGCATTTCTATACAACAATAATGAAGGAGCATAAAGAGAAATCAAGTAATCGATCCCATTTACAACAACACCAAAAATTCTAAGATATGTAGGAATAAACCTAATGAAAGAAGTAAAAGATCTGTACTCTGAAAACCATAAAACACTGATTAAAGAAACTGAAGAAAGAAATGGAAAAATATTCCATACTCATGAGTTGAAAGAACAAATATTGTTACAAAGGAACATTACTCAGCCATCAAAAGGAAGAAATCTTGCCATTTGCAATGGTATGGATGGAGCTAGAGTGTATTACACTAAGCAAAATAAGTCAGTCAAAGACAAATGCTGTATGATTTCACTCAAATGTGGGGTTTAAGAGACAAACAGATGAACACAGAGGAAGGAAAAAAATAGAGAGGGAGGCATACCCTAAGAAAGTCTTAACTATAGAGAAAAAACTGAGGGTTGTTGGAAGGGAGGTGGGTAGGGGAATGTGCTGGATGAAGAATGGGCATTAAGGAGGGTACTTGTTGTGATGAGCACTGGGTGTTATATGTAAGTGATGAATCACTAAATTCTACCCCTGAAACTAATATTACACTATGTATTAACTAACTAGAATTTATTTTTATTTTTTAAAGATTTTATTTATTTGACAGAGAGAGATCACAAGTAGGCAGAAAGGCAGGCAGAAAGAGAGGGAAGCAGGCTCCCTCCTGAGCAGAGAGCCTGATGTGGGGCTCATCCCAGGACCCTGAGACCATGACCTGAGCCGATGGCAGAGGTTTTAACCCACTGAGCCACCCAAGCACCCCTCTAACTAGAATTTAAATAAAAACTTAAAACAAAATATCTATACCACCTAAAGCAAACTGCAAATTTAGTGTAATCTCTACCAAAGTACATAAGCATTTTTCACAGAGCTAGAACCAACAACCCTAAAATGTACATGGAATCACAAAAGACCCTGAATAGCCAAAGCAATCCTGAAGAAGAAAAGCAACGACGAAGGCATCACAATTCTGGACTTCCAAGTTATATTACAAAGCTGCAGTGATCAAGATGTTATGGTACTGGCACAAAAATAGACACATAGATTAGTGGCACAGAATGGAAAACCAAAAAGTGAACCCATAACTATACAGTCAATTAAGTTTTGACAAAGCAAGAAAGAATATCCAATGGAAAAAAGACTATCTTCTTAGCAAATGGTGATGGGAAAACTGGACAGCAACAGGAAAACAAATGAAACCTCACCACTTTCTTACATTATACACACCAAAACATTCAAATTGAATTAAAAAACCTAAATGTGAGACAGGAAACCATCAAAATCCTAGAGGAGAACATGGGCAGTAACCTCTTTGACATCGGCTATAGCAACTTCTTACTAGATATGTCTCCTGAGGCAAGGGAAACAAAAGCAAAAATAAATTAATTGGATTCCATAAAAAAAAAAGCTTCTGTGCAGTGAAGAAAATAATCAACAAAACTAAAAGACAACCTTTGGAATGAGAGAAGATTTTTGCAAATGATATATTTGATAAAGAGTTAGTATCCAAAATCTATAAGGAACTTGCCAAACTCAACACCCAAAACAACAACAACAACAACAAATAATCTAGTTAAAAAATGGGTAGAAGACATACCCATTCATGTGTCTGTGGCTAACAGACACATGAATAGATTCATGTGTCTGTGGTTAACAGACACATGAATAGATCCTCAGCATCACTCATAATCAAGGAAATATGTATTAAAACTACAATGAGGTGTGCCTAGATGGCTCTGTCGGTTAAGCCTCGACTCTTGATTTTGGCTCAGGTCATGATCTCAGGTGCTGAGATGGCACCCTGCTTTGGGCTCCATGCTGGGTGTGGAGCCTCCTTGGGATTTTTATTCCATGGATAATGGAATATTACTCAGCCATAAAAAAGAATGAAATCTTATCATTTACAATGCCATGGATGGAGCTAGATAGTATTATGCTAAGTGAAATAAGTCAGCCAGAGAAAGACACATTCTATATGATTTCATTCATATGTGAAATTTAAGAAACAAAACAATGCACATGGCGGCGGGGGGAAGAAAGGTAAACCAAGAAACAGATAATTATAGAGAACAAACTGCCAGAGGGGAGGTTGGAGGGTTAATGGGTTGAATGGGTGACAGGTTTTAATGAGGGGACTTGTGATGAGCACTGAGCTTTGTATGCAAGTGATGAATCACCAAATTTTACACTTAAAACTAATTACACTGTATGTCAACTAACTAGAATTTAAACAAAAATTTGGAGAAAAAAAATTTGTCATTGGTAGTTGGTAAATTAATTCAATACATATTATAAACAATGAACATAAAATTACTACTAAGTTGTCCAAAGAATTCTTTTCTTGTTCTTTTCTACAGGCTAGTTAAATCTCAGGTTAAAATGGGTCACTTCGTCAAATGAGGAATGTATCTCCATTGATTAGGCCAGGGTCAACTCTGAAGTATTATATAATATGGATTAAAATACTGATGATTTCATTTATTATCTGTGTGACTTTAAACTAAACTTTAACTTTCTGAACACTATTTTGTTCTTTCACACAGTCAGAATAATAATACAGCCACATACATTATTCTAAATATGAAATGTAATTGCAGCTTAGCAAAAAGACCTACTTCTTTGATCCCCTCAATTTATTTAGCATAGACTGCACAGATGTGATCTGTAAGGCCAAGGTATAGCATACTTTGAAACATTAAGAGCTGATGAAACTTTTAAAAAAATTGCTATTGGAAAATCAATTTACATTTTAATTAATACTTTCTATTTAAATTACATTTTGAGTAATATCTTTCTATTACCTAGCCAATACAAACTGAGGCAAAAAGTTTTTTAGTGCAACTGTGATTATGACAGGTGGTCTGAATTTTGCCTCCTACATAGTTCTAAATTTAACCAATATTTCTCTAACACCAACAGAAAAATCTCATTATTTTTATTATATAAGCATTGTAAGATTTTAAAACTGCAACAAACCACTCTGTCTATTCACAGGAAAATAAACTCTAAATATATTCCTCTTACTGAATTTCCCTGGAAACAGCTACATATAAAGGCATTGATTTTCTCATGTTCTAATTTTATCCCTCCAAGATGGATCCACTTACAAGTTTGCAAATACATCACTGAAGATACTGCAAAATAGTTCTGAAATGATAAATATTCTATTTTTTCTTTGCCCTAAGAAGCATGTGTATTAGCTAGCAATTATCATCTCCATGACACAATTGTCTTACAATCAATTATAAATTCAGTCAGCTAAAACTAATTTCACCAATATAGATAAGAGTAGACTAAAGAGCACATTATCAGTATTAAATAACGTGGATTTAAAAAGTTTTTCTTTACCTTACAACATGAGAAGTTAATTATTAATTTTGTTTCTATGATGGAAAATAAGGCAAAGGCTGGGGAGAAACAGTGACTATCAGGATGTAGAATGCAAGTGTCCTGACCCTTTTGTAAATTTCCTACTGTGGCTAAAGTTCCTCTATCCATTCCCCTCCTCACATTCATGAAATCCCCCAAAGAGATACATGTACAGGGAACAGGTTCAGTCAAATGTACGTATAGATTTGTCTATGTGTGTATTGATTGATCAATAATAACTGAGTCTTTGGCTCCAAAACTCAACATTATCTCTAGGAAAGCTGAACTAGACTCAGGCAAAGATAAGCTGCGCCACCTATTCTAAAAGAAGGGGGCCCCAGGTCAACTTGCCATGATAGTTACATGGAATTCTAAGAGAGAAACATTTGAAAGAGAGTGAAGTCAAGAAGTAAAATACTTAAAAAAAGCGTGAGGGGGGCAAATAGACCATTGCAAAAGAAAGTCAAATCTTGACTCTTCTGTTTATTACCATTAACATTTTATTGCCTAATATGTTGGGCCAATGTATTCCTTATACTGAATCATCTCTAGTAACATCTCTCTTTCTTTAGGTTAAGTATAGCCACTGTAGAAAACAGTATGGATGTTCCCCCAAAAAATTAAAAACAGAAATGTCATATAATCGAGTAATTCCACTATTGAGTATTTAAACAAAGAGTAAAAAATACTAATTCAAAAAGATATATGCACTCTTATATTCACTGCAGCATTACCTACAATTCCCAAGATATGAAAACAACCTAAGTGTTCAATGATAGAAAAATGAACAAGAAAAATGTGGTACACATATGTACACACACACATACACAGAGAGAGAGAGAGAGAGAAATATTATGCAGCCATAAAAAGGATGAAATTGTGCCATTTGAGACCACATGGATGGACCTAGACAGTATTATGATATATTGGTATATCACATGGTATATGGTATATATGATATACCATATATTGTGTATATTATGACAAATGAAATAAGTTAGAGTGAAAAAGACAAATACCTACTATATGATTCCACTCATACATAGAATCTAAAAGACAAACAAATAAACAAACAAAAATTAAAATGAGACCTATAAATCTGTTGATTGCTGGAGGTGGGTGTGGGATGGGAAAAATGGGTGGAGGGGAGAGGGAGATAAAGACTTCCAGTTATAGAATGAATGAGTCATGGGAATAAAAGGCACAGCATAGGAAGTATTGTATCATGATCTGATATTGTAATAGTAATGTAAGAAAACAGATGACAATGACACTTGTAGTGAACGTAGCATAATGTAAGAACTTGTCAAATCACTATGTTGTATACCTGAAACTAATGTAACATTGTGTGCCAATTACATTCAAATTTAAAAACAAAAGAATGAAGAAATAGCTTTGATCATCGGATAGTGGAAAATTCTGCTTCAATTTTCATTATTCTGTTAAGTCATTAAGGAGGACAGCTAGGCCTAAATAGTTGGCCAAGGGAAGAATATAAAATTTCTGCTCTTAAAATTTTCAAATGTTCCTTAGATGTTTTAATGAATATTTCTTTGATGTTTCCTCTAAAACTTATGGAAATAGGTCACGCAAAGTTTTCTTCAGTTTGTTTTAGTGCACTAGAAGACCACACTTTAGGGCGCCTGGGTGGCTCAGTTGGTTAAGCGACTGCCTTCGACTCAGGTCATGATCCCGGAGTCCTGGGATCGAGTCCCATATCGGACTCCCGACTCTGCGGGAAGTCTGCTTCTCCCTCTGACCTTCTCCCCTCTCATTCTCAGTCTCTCTCTCTCTCTCTAATAAATAAATAAATAAAAAATCTTAAAAAAAAAAAAAAAAAGAAGAAGACCACACTCTATACCAAGCTAAGAAATCATCCGTATTGTATTTTGTACATCAGATTATGTTCATATACAATGGGGGTTATAATGAGAATTCTCTTGTACCCCCATTAGATGTATAGCATAATGGAGAAATAAACATGTATTGTTTTAATCCCCTGAGAGTTCAAAATTTTTGTTACTCAGCATAACACCACCTTACTCTAATATAGAGAGTGATACAAAGAATACAAGGAATGTGAAGTCCAACTGCCTATAAGCTACTTATTCTTCATTTTTCACTCCACATAAAATTTAACCTTATTAACTCCTCTTTTTTAAATTTTATTTATTTGACAGAGAGACAGATATCACAAGTAGGCAGAAAGGCAGAGAGGGAGGGGGAAGCAGGCTCCCCGCCGAGCAGAGAGTCCAATGTGGGGCTCGATCCCAGCACCCTGAGATCATGACCTGAGCCAAAAGCAGAGGCTTTAACCCACTGAGCCACCCAGGCACTCCTTAACGCCTCTTAATAAACGCCTTGATTCTAGAGAGAAAGTAAATTCTCAAAGTACAAAAAGCATCCTCTTAAAGGATTTCTTTCTACTCTATTCGGATATAAGCAGAAAGATCTCATTAAAATACTCAGTTGGAGTATAAATTTCTTTGTTAGAGTTTGAAGCCAGGGCTTTCTTCATCTAGAACTTATGTAGCTTTATAAGCATATCCAAAGTTAGATTATTCAAACTGCAAATCTCTAACATTCTAATTTTCCAAGTTCCCTATCAACAAAAAAGAAATGCAAGAAAATCACAGCACCAGTTCAATACCATCAATTTTAGAAAACATAAGCACATCCTAGAATCAATTTTGATTACTGTGGCATCTTCACTGCAGATTTGACTATTACAGAGTATTTTCCAAGCTAAAATAGTGTGTCCCAAAACCACTTACAATTACCATAATTCTGGTCTGCCTCTCAGCCTGTGTTAAGAATGCATTGCCTTCACAAGTAAACACTTCCAACATCTTTTTTTTAATGGTATGATATGTGCTCACACATTAATATTTTATTGGTCTCTGGTATTATAATTCCATATATAGTGTAGACTCTAGTGTCAAGTCACATTGTTCTCTTCACATATAAGGGAGGCAGTGTTTTATTTTTGTGAGAAATAGGGAGGCAGAAAAAAGAAAGAACATCTTCCCAATTTCCAGCCCTTACTGTATGTCAATCAAACCAAGTCATCTGTCCAAAGTTCATCCCTGTTTACAGGTATACAAATTCTAACTGATTCTACAATTTTCATATCTAGAAGGACAAACAAAGATCTTACTATTAAAGATTCTTCCATATAGAACAGCACTGAGCTCTTTCAGTTATTTTGTTTTTCTCTTTGACTTTATACACACATACATGATTATGGGCATATACACACAGATACACACATGCACATACACACAGAGCACATACACATAGCACACCTGTGTGGTCTTACCTAAGAGTCCAGAATTCATTGTTTACATAAAAAAAAATCAATATCCAAGAAGCATGTGGTTGAAGTATCTCAGCAAGATTGCAGATAAATCACAGGAATCCCCAAATTTAGTCCTGGTAAGTATTTCTACTCAACGCTGAATGAAATCTCAAGAAGCAATCAGGGAAAGGCAGAAGAACACAATCAATTCCTCTGGAGCAGCAATTCTAGGCCATCCGCAAGTGTCTTACTCAGCATCACCCATTAAAAACTCAGTGACTTTGAGGACTCCTGAGTGGCTCAATCAGATAAGTGTCTGCCTTTGGCTCAGGTCATAATCCCAGGGTCCTGGGATCAAGTCCCCCATTGGGCTCTTTGCTCAGTGGGGAGTCTGCTTCACCCTCTTCCCTCCTCCTGCTTGTGCTCTCTCTCTCTCTGACAAATAAATAAATAAAATCTTTTTTTAAAAAGTTATTTTTCTCATTGGAGTTTTTCAAGTTTTCTCCAAAGCTAACATAGAACTAAATATTTTGAGAACTAGATCCATATCAGCCAGAAGTAATTCTCAAGGTAAAAGAAATTTCTCACATGGAGTTTTGACAACTACATTGCAACTGCATATAACTTCTAAAGGTCCAATATGCACGTTCTGTATAGAATACTAGTCAATAAACTTTTCACTGGCAAAAAAGCCCTCACAGTAAGAAAGGCATATTTTTCATCCAAGATTTCACTGCCTAAACATTCCACTTGTATTCACATTCATTTCAATATGCAAGTTGGTGGTAGACTTGGGTCCTATTTTCAAGTTGAAGAAAGACTGAGTTGCCTATTATTATTATTATTATTATTATTATTATTATTATTATTAATATACAATGTATTATTTGTTTCAGGGGTACAGGTCTGTGATTCATCAGTCTTTCACAACACCCAGTGCTCACCATAATACATACCCTCCCCAATGTCCATCCCCCAACCACCCCATTCTCCCCAAACCTCTCCACTCCAGCAACCCTAAGTTTGTTTCTTAAGATTCCAAGTCTCTTATGGTTTGTCTCCCTCTCTGGTTTTGTCTTATTTCATTTTTTCTCCCCTTCCCCTATGATCCTCTGCCTTGTTCCTTAAATTCCATGTATCAGTGAGATCATATGATAATTGTCTCTCTCTGATTGACATTTCAGTTAGCATAATAACTTCTAGTTCCATCCACCTTGTTGCGAATTATCCAATATTTCTAAATAAATGTAGATAGTATTTGGCACAATGGCCAAGGCCTGTCTCATCATAGCTATTTCCTTGTGGCCCACAGGAAGTTATAAACACAGAATAAATAAATACTAGTTCTTAACCATTAGTTGACACTTTGGCATCAAACCTCTACAAGAAACATTATCTCTGGTGGACCGGCCCGGGCCCAGGTATGGTTAAAAATAGTGTTCAAAAGATTTTTAATATCAACAGATACACTATAACTGATGACTTGTTTGTTAAGACGTACAAAACTTGTTTTAATCTTGCCCATTCCACTACATTTTCCCCAAATAAAATGGTAAGATAGAAAACAAAGTATCTGTTTTTTCAACTCTGATTTAAATTTCTATATTTGATATCTGAGATAGTCATAATGTAGCTTAATCATGATAACAGATGGTCAGATGAGAGAATCTAATTTAGTTCAATTATTTGTGGACAAAATTCTTGAATTTGAAGACATGTGGTTAAATTTCACAGTTCTTCCAAAGACATTTCAGAGACAGAACCACTGTTAATAGTAAAATCCGTGGACAGAGATTGCACTTGATTAAAAACATCCCCCCTCTAAAAAAAAAACAAATAAAAAAGAGCTTGATTCATTGTGTCTCCTATTAGCACACTTAGGACTAGTTTTAAGTTGTTTAACTTTTAAAAAGCACTAGACATAAAACATATTCCTAATATATTTGAGTGAATTCTCACATTGCTTTCATATATGGTATAAGGTGGCACAAGAGCCAGATCAATGTACTGTAACATTCAAGTAGTGCTTTGAATTAAACTGATACATATATATTTTGTTTTTAGTTACATGAAAAGGGACTCACGCCTTATGGTAGAGGATAAATATTTCATGAGGAAGACCACTGGATGGAGATTTCTAACAAAACTTCTGGTATGGAATTCTTTATTGCATCCATTTAATATAAATTCCAAACGAGACTTTGTATTCATCAAAAGTATGTAATTTTTCTAAAAGTACATTATTTTGTACACCAAAACATTAACCAACTATAGTAGTTATGCTATACAACTAGAACTAGAGAATATATACTAATTAAAATATAATGGCTAAATATTAATATACTATGTAAATGAAATAAAACTATTGTGTAAAATATATTTTCTTTAAAATTTAAAATCATGATAGCTTTCAAATGTGTTTTTAGTTTTATTCAATACCAACATAACACTTGAAATATGTCCTGCTTCGTGTATTTTAAAAAATAGTAAATTTGAAAAAGATACAGTTGAGGGGCACCTGGGTGGTACAGTCTGTTAAGTGTCTGACTCTTGGGTTCGGCTCAGGTCAGGATCTCGAGGTCCTGGGATCAAGCCCCACATTTCTCTACATGCTCAGCATGGAGTCTGCTTGTCCTTCTCCTTCTGCTCCTCCCCACACACTGTCTCTCTCTCATAAATAAATAAAATCTTAAAAAAATAAATAGATACTGTTAACACTGTGGAATACATAGGTATGTTCCTATATATGTATACTCATGTTCAAGTAGGTTTGTAAAAGGGTGTATACATATAAAATGATGTATATAATGTACATCATTATGTCATGACCTATTAACCTCTAGGATTAAGAAAAAAATGGACCAGAGTATCTGATGGTATTTATTCTCCCCTTTATATTGATTTGGTTTGGACAGTTTTTAAATAAATCAGAGTGTAAGGCCAATTAATGAGACTGATATTAGCACAGATGATTCAGCATATTAGTTAACATGCTACGTGTAGCAAGTGTTTCTGTCTCCCTATCGACATCACTTACCACTTTCATTGTCATGTTCATTAAAATAAAATGGAGCTCGGATAATGATGACTGAGTATCTAAAGGAGTGGGGTTACAGTATTGGAGAGAGAGATGGAATTATTTAAAAGCTAAGAGGAAATATTTTTAAACTGCTGTAAGATTAAGTGAATATTTTTAGCTTTTAACTACAAATATTCATAAAAATGATGATTCTTAAAGTTTTAAAGTGATTTGGTAATATTTATTTAATAATAAAGTAACGTAGAAATGCCTAAGAAAAGGACCTTATAAAACTACCTCAACTGGGAGAGCATATTAATCATGTTTTGTTGTTTTCTGTATTTGGTGTTGCTTTGACAACTGGGGTTGTCAGGTCAAGTGTATCCCCCCTAGGGCTAGCTAGTTCCTGGAGATAACAAACAACTCCCCTGTAAGCCTGACTTTCACATACAAACTAGCAAAGTCAAAGCCCATATCCCAACCACCAACTTTATCTAATTCTTGCACACCAAGCCAATGTTTCCCAGCCTAAGTCATCTCAGCACCGAATATTGGACCACTCATAGCCCAGAGCCCACTGGTAGCATTCAAACTATTTAATCCAAAGCTTGCTAAAACTTGTCTACCCTGCCTTGGCCATTCCTTTCCATGGAAACCACCATAAAGGCTCTGGGTTTTGAGTGGTCTTTTCCCTCGCTTTTCCCTCGCTCCGTCTGCCCCCTGATCAACCCCGAGCTTTCCCATGTGGCTCTGCATGGCCTGGCGGGCACCGTTCCCTTATTAGCACCTGCAAGTAATAAAATTTTCAATGACATTGACCTCATTGTGTCATCATTCGATCATCTCTATAAATTAAATCTCAAGTCCAATCAAAACAGGCAGTAAGTAATGCAATGACAAATTATAGAAGAAATGTAATTTATCATTGAGTTCTCTTCACTTTGGTAATAACCATGATAATCCATTTCCGATACAAAATATGTAATTTGCTAAAGCACGCCTGTTCCTTGGTCTCTGAGCTGTTCTTTTTTCTTTCCACCAAGCTGTTATTTGTTGTTCCTATCCTTCTTCTTCCAGTTACCTATCAATCTACACTTACTCCGTATGCTTGTCATTCTTCGTATCCCATTTTTCTTACATAACTCCTTCATACTTTATAATTTACTCAAAATCCATATAATTATTCACCTATGTGAATTCACCTATGAGAAGTCTGTAACCCTACAAGGGTAAAATCAAACTATAATTGTACTGAGCTTATTTTATGTACTATGAAAAAAATCAAAGTCTAGAGTGTACGTTAATTCTTCAGTTAGTTAAAAAAAATATATTGCAATAACAGTAACTTCATTCAACTGGACAACTGTCTACCCTATTCTTATTGAACTAGTCACTGATAAGACAGTCATGTAAGATTAAGAACTCTCATATTTAGTACATAGTTTATGAATCATAGCTGTGACCCTGTAGATATTGTAAACCAAATATCCTGTGTATCTTCTATTCACTGAACAGAACTTGGAAGGAAGAAATGACAAGTCCCAATTAATATTTTAAAAACCTAAATATGTCATTTTTTGAATTTTCTCAGTATACATAAATAAAATTAGAGTAGCTAGCTTAAAAAAAGAAACAGAGCTAGCGGGGTGCCTGGGTGGCTTAGTGGGTTAAAGCCTCTGCCTTTGGCTCAGGTCATGATCTCGGGGTCCTGGGATCGAGGCCCTGGGATCAAGCCCCGCATCCAGCTCTCTGCTCAGCAGGGAGCCTGCTTCCCCCTACCCTCTGTCTGTCTCTCTGCCTACTTGTGATCTCTTCTCTCTGTATCAAATAAATAAATAAAATCTTAAAAAAAAAAAGAAAGAAAGAAAGAAAGAAAGAAAGAAAGAAAGAAAGAAGAAATGGAGCCAGATTGGAAAAGTGGCTATCAATAAAATGTCACAAAGTTAATTTATTTGATTCTCAACATTCAATTAATTGAGAGTATATCAAAAGAGCTTTAGAATTAATAATAATGACAAGTATAAAGAATTCCATGTCTTTCTGAGCTGTGATTATATTATTTTCTTGAAAAAATAATAAATATTTGGGGAATATTTACAATTAATTGAGTGTTCTAACCTAAACATTTTATTATTCATGTATATTTTCCAAACAATATTTACATCCCTCTCTGCTATCCTCTGCATATCACATTGAAAAATAAATGTCTTCTCTTGATAATACATTGTCAGCAATGATGAGGATCAGTTATTCAGTTCTTCTATAAATAAAGAAAAAACATTCATATGATAGGAAAAATGGTGTGATTGCAACTCTTATCACAGGTTTTCTCTCATTCCTGGGAAATCATTTTCTGCTTTATTATAAATATCCATTTGTTAAGCTTTTGTTGTATATTTTTAGGAATCTATTTGATAACTAAGCCTGAAAGAGAATTCACTGGCTTATGGAATTCAAAGAAGGTTTTAAGGACTAATCTATAGGAAGAGAATAATGTAGTCAAGCCTCATGAATAACTTGAGTCAGTAATTCACACCTGGAAGTTATATCTTCTCTCCTCTACTCTTTGCATATTGGCTTTATTCCTTCTTATCAAACAATGACAGGATAGATAGACACTGACAACTCTACAATTTTCTGTCTTCTGATTTTAGTCCAGAAAGTCAAGACCAGCATTCTTTCATTCCCAGTCTCACAACTGTAGAAACAGGAACATATTAATGTTGCCTGACAAAGTTATTTGCTAGGAAATATTTAGTGTGATGGGTAGACAGCATCCTATAAAAACACTGCAGCTTCTACCGAGGGGAAGGACAACTTAAGCATATCCCAGGAAAGAAAGAGATTTTTTAGGGGAGAAAAATGGTGCTGAGGATATAATCAATTGATCTCTATCCTGTAGGTGGAAAAAGCTAATTTTTAATCAATTAGCAAAAGGACTGTAACTCTTTACCAGCTTGCAAACACCTCTTATCTTGTATATCACTCTGGGAATTTAGATGAGCTTTTATGGCACCCAAGTGATGCCCAAATCTTCTTTGTCAAACTCCTTATCATTCATCTGATCTTCAAAATTAACAGGTTAAAAAACATTCACAACATGAAGCATGCATTTGTTTTATATGCACTTCATTTAACCATTCAAAGAATTTAAAAGGAGAATCACCCCTTTAATTTCCTCGTTACCATTTCTGACACAAATTGGACCATGGCTCAAGAAATGGGAATTATAAAAAGCAGAGAGAAAGTGTTTGGCTTTTGTATTCCTAGGGGTGAAGATTCTGGTGGTTTAAGAGGTTTTCGGGCATATTTTGACTCTAAAGCAGTTGATTCTCACAAACCCACTTTAGCACTGCTGTCTGCCCGGTGCAACACCATCTCTTTGTCACCTTTTATCCTTAGTGGGATCAGCGGTCAGTACTGGTAGGCAAAACTCTCTGGGGGGAGTTGGGTTAGAGCTCCTGCCTTTTGGTTTTCGTCGGTGGCTTGCATGGCATAGCAACTTGAAGCAGTGACCAAGACGTTCAAGCATATATGCCAAGAAAGTCTAGTAGGTGGGACCCTAAGAGGAACCCCTAGCTTTAGGCTACCAACTTGACTGCTGGAAAAGGAACAGAAAAGAACAAGGTCTGCTGAGGCCTGCATCCGATTACTGTGTGAAGGCAGAAAATGAGGGGCAGAGAAAAAAAATATTTGCGAATGAGATTCGGTTTCAGTCTTGGATTCTTACCAATAGGATTAGCAGTTTCTGTTCCCTTAAGAGGTGAGAGCTAGGAAGAGGATGGAAGAAAGAGACAGAGCCTCTATGAACCAAATCAGACCTTAACTCTGCCATGAGATGGTCCTCTCCATCATCCATCACCAGCTGCCCTTATTCGCTGTCCTGTGCCTCACTGGTATGGCATGTTCCCATTGTCTGTTTTCATCGGTGCTCTTGATTCCTTCTCCTCCACTAGCTTGAAAGCCTGAGAGTGAGGAGACTTTGATTTACAAGTCCCACCTAGGACTTCCAATTCCCCACAGACTTGCCACAGGCATGCTCTCAGAGATTGAAGAAATTGAAAGCCGGGCAGGGATTTATTCCGAACATATTTATCAAAGATGAGAAAATACCTACCATGAATACTTAAATATCTTTGAATGCCTTATTATAATTTCTTTTCATTTTCATTTCTCAGAATCGGGTAGACTGACAGAAATAAGAGACAGCAATTGTGCAGAAAATGTCAGAGGAACACATTGGGAAAGTTAGACAAAGCTGTTAACTAAGCACTTTGCCTGTTTTTACTTGGTTTGTGGCAATATTAACTAGAGAGATTCTTGAAATGAATCTGTTTTATTACAAACTTGATTACCTACCCATCCCTAAATTATTCCATCATACAAATGACAGCTTATACTTAATGAAAGAGGCCACTTATTTAACTGCTGATTATTTTTGAGAAATCCTTTTAACCTACTTCCCTGTGAAAATGAAAATAGGGAAAAATGTACTTCCACAAATCTTCAAAGGCATGCATTTGTGCTTTTTATAGGAGAGAGGGTGGGATGACGATAGCACGCCTTTCTTCCCTCACATCCTTATTAGGCCTAGAAATTAAGACACAGAGTAATTATAAAAAGTAATTTCTCGTGGATACAGATGCTGCCCCAGAGAAGGCAGAGAGGGTGGTGTGGTGACCAGACATGTAAAGTCACATGACCTCAGTCCCTGTGCTGGGTTTCAGTACCACTGTATGCCTTCCCGACTTTCACTGAAGAGTTGTGTTCTTGGCACTTACCCGGGAGACCCAGAAGTTATTCTTCAAGGAGTGATATTTTTTTAGGGCAATATAATAGGTTTTATTCCTTCCTGTAATTTTAAGGGCTCTTTATTTATCCTGTTCTGAGCTAAGTGGGAAAAGATTTTAAATATGACTTTAATGCTGATAATCTTGATAAACTTTCTAGCTGAGACTCTAATCCTGAGTATCTCCCTTGCTTTATAAGGAGAATGAAATCTTTACAGGTAGATAATATAGATTCAGTGTGTTTGTTATAATTTCTAAGGAAATGAAGTACATGTTCCTGTCTTAGTCATATGTCATCAATATAAAAATTAAGATTTTTCCACTTTTGTGTACTGAGTCTTCAAAATCCAGTGTGTTTTTGGTAGTTAGAGTGCATCTGAATTCAGACGAGACATATTTCAAGTATTCAGGCACCACATATGGCTAGTGGTTATCATACTGGACAGCACAGCTATCTCTAAGGAGTTACGAAAGTCTGTTAAAAAGAATTAATTTTGGAATTATGTATGGAAGTATGATTTCCCAGATTTTGCCTGATCCTTAGGAAAGTAAACTTACCACTTAGGCTGTAAGATTGAGAGCTTTTTTAAAAGATTTTATTTATTTATTTGATGCAGAAAGAACAAGCAAGGGGAGCAGGAGAGAGAGAGGGAGAGGCAATCTCCTTGCTGAGCAGGAAGTCCGAAGCAGGGCTCCATCCCAGGACTCCGGGATAATGACCTGACCTGAAGGCAGACACAACCAACTGAGCTACTCAGGCGCTTCAGATTGGGAGCTTTTTAAATATTTTCTGTATTCACCTAACTAAGCTAAATCTAGGACAAATTTAATTATATGTAATAATCAGTACAAGTAAATTGCCATCTAGTAAATGCTTTCTATTGTCAGCCTGAATCCTAGTACTTGGATACTAGTCTCCATTATTTTGTGTTTTGTACTAAGGTACTTTCTAATTAGATCAGTTTGATAAATTAACATTCCACCCCTGATCTTTCCACCCACAGTTTTTCAGCTGACCCCAAAGCAAGATTTGTTCTCAGTAAACCCAAATTTCATTTTCTTAGCAATCCTAGAGGGTAACTGCCTGCCATTCCCTAGAGGAAAATCTTTGTAGAACTGATTATGGGTTAAGTTGCCTCTTCAGAGCCTACAGCCCATCACAATCACAATCCAAACAACCTGAACAATGTCATTTTTCCCCAGCGGCAGGTCGAGGCTGGTCCAGTGCACAGACTAAGCCAACAGCTGCTCGCTGTATGATTTTGAGAAATCCAAAAAGCTTTCATTAGCTCCTAACTGGTTCTCTCCATTTTGAAAAACTGTCCCCCTGTATTTACTGCACTGGCATTCTCTTCTAGAGTCACACTTTACTGAAAAGGCAAATATGATGTCACACATTCAACTCACTGGTGTTCAGTAGAATCCAGACACTAGGTGGTAGAGAACCATTCATTTCAGATTGAGGGAGGAAACGAAAGAGCACACAGGCTCTTGTGGGACAGTGTGATGACGAAAGTGACAGACCCCGAGTCTGGAGCACTAGTGACCTGGGAAAGATGTGGGCACACAACAGAGAGTGATCAAAAGAGAAATACATGAAAGAACAGACTATTTTGGGGCACCTGGGTGGCTCAGATGGTTAAGCATCTGCCTTTGGATCAGTTGATGATCCCAAAGTTCTGGGATCGAGTCCCTCATCAGGCTCCTTGCTCTGGGGGGAGCCTGCTTCTCCTTCTCACTCTCCCTACTGCCCCTCCCTCTGTCTTGTGCTCTCTCTCCCTCTCAAATAAATAAATAAAACCTTAAAAAAAAAAAAGATTCCACATCCAAATTAAAAAAAAAAAGAATAGTAATATTTTATAATCATGCCTTGGGCTGCATTTTTCTAGTAGATCTGAAGTTGGGATGTTTTGAAAATATTTGATTTGTGGGATGCCTGGGTGGCTCAGTTGGTTCAGCATCTGCCTTCGGTTCAGGTCGTGATCCCAGCGTCCTCGGATGGAGCCCTGCATTGGGGTCCTTGCTCCGCAGAGAGCCTGCTTCTCCCTCTGCCCCTCCCCCTGCTGTGTCTCTCTCTGACAAGTAAATAAAATTTAAAAAAAAAAAGAAAATATTTGATTTGCTTACTCAGTTGGAGTATTTCTGCCACCCTACAGACTAAACTCTGGTAAGGTAGATTCTGGTATTTTTAAAAGGGAATTGATTAAATAATTCAATATAGGAAAAAAGTGGAATAACAAGGCTACTTGAATCTAGCGTTATTTTGGTAACAAAATAACCAAATAATTTACTACAGAGAAAATCTGGCATTTTTGGTGGTACTTGGGTGGCTCAGTGGGTTAAACCCTCTGCCTTCGACTCAGGTCATGATCTCAGGGTCCTGGGATTAAGCCCCGCATCAGGCTCTTTCCTCCTCTCTCTGCCTGCCTCTCCGCCTACTTGTGATCTCTCTGTCTGTCAAATAAATAAATAAAATCTTTAAAAGAAAAAGAAAGAAAATTCGGCATTTTTTTTTCCTCTGAGACCTTCACAGAAAATGTTCTACCCTCTTTTCTATCATTTTTTCAATGAGATATTAAGTGCTCACTTTGGGAAAATATTCAGAAAATCCTCTTACAATATAATTTTAATGTGTCAGAAACTAATTTGTGCCAGAGAACTAAGTGATAGGGGTCCATTGTGGGATTTTAAATACATCCTTAATGGTTTCTAAATCCTTTTGTGAACTACATTAGTGTGAATTATTATTTATTTAATCAAACAGAGCCATTACTCACAATTGGAAATGCACAACCCTATCTCTGTTGAGAACTGGAAAGAGCTTCCAGAGTAAAGAACAGAACAGAGCTGGTATTTAGGAGGGCAGATAAGAAGACAAAACCGAATGAGTTTGACTGCCTCTTTTATGCCTAAGTTCACAAAATGGAATCCATAGAAGAATTAGTTATCCAAATTCCTTTTCATATTATGCCTCTCCAGTGAACTTCCCTCTTCAGAAGCTCCACAGCTGCTCAAACAAATAAATTCTGCGGTGAAGGGTTTTTGAGGAAAGTGCAGAACTGTGACCCAGGTCAGATTCCTGTCCTTTTCTCAGCCATGGTGTGTGTGTGGGGGGGTGGGGGGGGGATCACCCCAGGCGCTGCTAGGTAGGCGATGGGAGCACACTATGAATTTTCAAAATGTTGCTCAAAGCAGAGCATCTTTATGAGGTAAGGGCAGAGTAAAAATTAATTTTGCTTCTAGAAGGGAGTTATTATACATATGGATAAGGCAGAACAACAGCAGGTAAAATTCGCACCAAGTGAACTGATACAGTAGTTAAAACCCAGGTTCCTGGTGATGGATATTGAGGAGGGCACGTACTGCATGGAGCACGGAGTGTGGTACATGAACAGTGAATCTTGGAACACTGAAAAAATAAAATAAAATTAATTAATTAAAAAAAAAAAGGCTCAGAAACCTGACGGGTTCAAGTTTCAATCTGGCCACTTCCTAACTGGCTGTGAGCAAACATTCATTGTTCCAAGGCTGTCTCATGTATTAATGCATCACAGTAGCTGTTGACAGAGCTACTATTCTCCATTTGAATGGAGAATATACCTCTCCCACAAGTAGGAAATAAAGAGCCTAGTTTGAAGTAAAACAGTAATTGTGGAGTGTGGGCTTTAAGCAGATGTGTGCACAGGCGACAGACATTACTTATTCCTATTTCAGGTAATGAACCTTTCTTTTCTGTTTGATCATCTGTAAAATGGAGATAAATACAGGACCCACCTCCTGGGGTTAAAAGTTCACTCATGAACACAGTGAATTTAGCACAGAGCCTGAATCCTACTAAGCATGCCTTTCTTCCAGTCAGTCTCTAGAGAACAACTTATCTCTAAATATCAATTAGTCAAGGTCACTAAATCTGCTTATTGGCTCAGACTTCCACAACATCTCACCTTAACAGTTGATAAATGTCTCAAGCAGGTGTCATTGGATATTGCAACTGTCAACTGTTATGATTGCATCTGTGGTGGTGAAAATGGCAACATGATCCATAGAATAATTAATAATGCAACAAAGAATAAATTGCTCAGAAGCATGAACCAAATCCCTGAACGTGTGGAATGATTGCCTACACTTATCTGCCTCATCTGAATCTTTTTGCAGGGCAAGATCTATTCAAAGGAACCTAGATCTTGTGCCAGGTAGCAATCTCAAAATACGCTTATGTAAGTCAGCACTCTTTTGCCATGAATTCTAGTGAGGGGGCGGAAGGGACTGCATAGTAGGTATGTGAACCTGCTACTTGCATTTAGCTAACAAGTAATATGGACTAGCAAAATGAGGTTGTCCAAATGATACACTATGAAAAGTCATTATTGACCTAAATCTAAGGGGTATGTAGTAAAATAAAAGATACTGGGTTTTACACAGATTTTTTTCCTATTATAAATGATTAGAAAAACTTACTCAAGACCTATAAAGACATATATTTAAGTAAGGTATTCAAAGAATATGTATAGATATTAATCCATTTCAAAATTTAGGGTATCATAGACTTAAATGATGATAGACTTTTGTTATACCATTTCCAGTATTTAGGGACTTAGGGTATGAAAAGCACTGACTCTGGAACCTGATTGGCCTGGGCTCAAACCTTGGCTCAGCTATTTATTATAAGCTGTCTGATTTTAAGCAAATTATGTAAATTCTCTTCACCCCCAACGTCCTCAATGACAGATGATGATAATAATAATACCTTCTACTTTTAAGTTGTTATGAGTACTCAAGAATTCATATGTGAAAAAGGAATTCTGAAAACATTTAGAAGAATGCCTCACTCATTTTTTTTAAATAAATGTGCTCAACAGGTTTTATTTTACATCTTAAGAAAATGTTATTAGTAGGTAGTGAATTTCCTACAGGTGCATTAATACACTGAGAAAATAAGTTAACTATGTAAGGTCACCAGGGTGATATTTACTTTTCAAGTGTCATTTCTGTAATTTGCTAAATAGCTTCATCAAAGTATGTCGTACAGCACCAGAAAAAAGAAAATTGCCAAGTGGAACTTAAAGAACAGATTAAAACAGTAATCAAATTGAGAAAGATTTACACGAAAGGGATGAAATAGTTTAGCCTATTATTCTTCCTTGATAAATCAAGGAGCAATATAAATATTCATATGGAGAGATTTAGCAAAGATAAATATAAATTGCCTCTTGCAGGATGTGACTATCATTAAATGAGGATACAATTGCAGATTAAGGAATTACTATCTAGTCAGCAGTCTAAAGAACACAATTTCATTATGCTTTGAAAGGAAAGATAAATAGAATTTAGGTTAACCACATAATGTTCCTACTCAAGAAAAGTCAAATTATCAAGCAAAGAAAACAACATTATTATTCTCTCCGTTATATAGCACATTTTGTTCGGAAGTACTGCATTTGGCAAAATGATGTAATTTGGAGAGAAAGAATATTATAAAACATATGAATTCTGATGACAAACAACAATTTTCTATTTAATTGTTCTGCCTGTAACTGACTAGAAAGAACAGCAAAGGTACCTATTTTCATTCTAAAGATCACATACCAAAATGATGATAACTAGAAGAGAAACCAATTATTTTCACATATTAACCAGGCTAAAACAGGAAGTAATAATGTTGAAATGCCTTAGTCACAATATCATAAATACAGCTTTGCAAGGTACGATTGCTCAACAACTGGCCAGATTTCCAGCAGCTACAACTCTGTGACCATATTATCACGTTCCACCAGTAAGTTTTTGTAACATGAATTTTATGACTTACCTGACCTTGAAAAAGGTTTTATTATAGATTCCATAAAGAAACTGATAAGACTTTATCAATCCATTATTACAAATAAAAATTGTGAGCCTCTAAACAAGTTTGATTAGGAAATTTTTCACTACACTTCCTCAATACTCCTCATTGACACTCTGTCATGGACGTATACGTTTTTTACATATTAAATTTGCATTTAAAGCACCTTTAGCAAGCAAGATGCCAATGGGATTCAGGCAGTGAATAAGAAGTTTCTGTAAGCCATGAAGAATTACTCCAATTTTCTTATTGAGCTGAAGGCCTTGCTGCATAGAGAGGCTATTCTTCACTGAGAACAGCCCTGGACACTTGACCCTCAGATTTGCCAGGACAAGAGGACGTCCTCACTGTGGGTGGGCCCTGCGGCTTATTCCCACTCTCCACATTAAAACACAATCTACCAACCCCGGATCACAGTCTGTACTGACAGCCCTTTCACTATCTGCAACCTAGGACTGAACACAACCCAACCTCTGCCCATTAAAGGTACATTTAAGATATCTGAGCTCTCTAAGCACTTAAAAGGGATAAAATCTGATGAATGGAGGGACAGAGACTGAATTTCTGGACATCTTTTATAACCAAACTGTATGGTCTCCAGCAATGCACTTTGGGGACTAAATGAGGATACAATTGCAGATTAAGGAATTACTATTTTCTTTCCACCTTTAAGGTTGTTCTTTTCCAGAGCCTAACATCCTACTGTGACCTATGGGCTAAATCTTGCTTGCTACCTGTTTTTGTTTTTGTTTTGTTTTGTTTTTGGCCTGTGAGCTAAAAATGTTTTAAATATTTTAAATAATTACATTTTAAATGGTTGTTTAAGTACCTAAACAATATCCTCAAATTTATCTCTTTCCCTCAGAGCCTAGAATATTATCTTGCCCTCTAATGAAAAGTTTACCAACCCTGGCCCTAGTTATAGAAAGTAAAGCTTATATCTACTAGAAGAACCCTTTAGTCAGTTGCTTAAAGCCTGGATGATTGTGACTTTCTCCCCATTAAAAGTTTTTATTAGGAATGTTATAAAACGGGTCATTACATGGATGGCAATGGAGCATGTAGCTCCCTGACTTTAAAGAAATGAAAGAATTCATATAAATTGAGTTGTAAAATGGCAGTCATATCATTAATGACTCCAGAAAAATATCAATATGTATTTTCCATGTAGTAAAAATAATGGCTACGTGGGTAAAATAGCTAATATTCCAATACTAAGGAGGATGGTTTTTATTTTCATTGTAAGGTTAGCATTTCCCAATAATTATAAACAGATCTCTACTGCCCCTTGAGCTTTTAACAGTTTGAGTTGTTAATAGTTACCATATTGAGAAATATTTGTGATATTTTAGAATAAAAAGTTCAATAGGACTTTCCTGCAGGACTGAGTAGAACCATACTAACTTAAGTTTAGAGGTCCACCCGATGTTCTCAAATCTTGAAGTTGAAATAAGGGCTGAACCCCTTCAGTGCTGAGAATGGAGCAAGGGAACTGAGTTTCAGCTCATCAGTTGATGACAATATCAATTTATACTGAACACAAGCTACACCTTGAGATTTTTGTTCTGTGGTTGAGAAAAGGCCATCTTTTTAAATCTTCTTTATTGGCCCTGCCACTTCTACAGACAGCCTGGCATTCATATTTTAACAGGTAAAATTCAATTTAGAGTGCCTTTCCATCAAGTTTGTATTTGTATGTTCTTTCACTGAAGTACAGAATCATCTTGGATAAATTGCTTCCATGAGTGTTAGAATGAATAAAGTATTTATGGCCCCAAATTCGTCATGAAACACTCAATCCACCTACTATGAATAGCACATAGTGTTGATGGATTGTCAAGTAGAAAAGAAAAGGCAAAAATAAACAGTACACGAATTTATATCACACCTTGGAATTCAAAGGACACTGTTCCTATTACACATAAATCAGAGCATACAAAACAATAAAATTTGCTCAAATTGCTTATAGTGCAATAGATGTCAGCAGTGTGCTATTGAGAAGCCAAAAGAGATAAGGAAAAGTTAGGCTGAGTCCTATATTTATTTATCAAAATACAACATATCCAAGTCCTTACGGTAGAAAAAAAAATTGTAATGTTGAGATTTATTTACAAATATTATTTCCTATATAGTAAATATAAAAAAAAAAAACTTTGAAAGGATTTTGAGTTAATCATCATCCCCAAAATCCATGTCAGTATTGGATAAAAGGATAATAACTATATGTAACTGACTCTGTTCAATGGATGACTTCCCTTTGTCACTTTATAGCAACTATTCTTGTCTCCTTCCTCTTAACCCTGTGTTTCTTGTCTAGGTTTTGTTTGGCCAACTATTAAGTAGAATTAACAAGAGGATTTTCCTCTATGTATCTACTTCAGGAGGTTGTTGTGAGGATTAAATGAGTTCATGTATTTAAAACACTTTAAAAAGAGCTGGGTGGCAGCAGACCTATCCACAGAGACCTGGCAGGCCAGAAAGGACTGGCATGATATATTCAGAGCCCTAAACGAGAAAAATATGCAGCCAAGAATACTATACCCAGCCAGGC
>CM052806.1:37802990-37843750 GCA_028533885.1 Nasua narica | reverse complement strand
AAAAAAAAAAAAAAGAGCTGGGAACATGGTTCACTCTCAAAAACTCTGAATGTTAACATTCAACACCATCTCCTCAGAGACCCTATGGTAGATCTGATGGTTGTTAACTCCTTGTGTAAGTTCTTCAGAGGTTCTTAAGCAGAAGCAACAACTTACCCTGTCTTTTGCCCCCCACACACATGTAGTTGTAGTAATTGTGGCTAACACCAAGCCAATGGTATGCTGTTAAATATTTAACCATTGATGGGGTTGAAAGAGAACCTTCATTTGTAGTGTTAACAAATTTCCATTGTGCAATTTCAAACTCCAATGAGTTGAGAAAAGTAGAGTTGGGAAAGGAAGCAAAACTGGCTCTTACCAGAGGCCAAGTTTCAGCACACTATTGCATACAGCCCTCTCCTGGTTTCTTTCACATAAATATGTGTTAATCAACCAAGAGGCATATATCTTATGACTGCAAGATTTGGTGACAGGGAGCTATAAGAATCAGTTTATGTTGGAGTCTGAGGGAAATCTAGTCACAGCTACCCTCATTCATATTAAGCCTTTATAATGTCAGCTCAAGGGTAGAATCATCAAATAAAGTTTTTGTGAATTTGAGGAACAAAATTAAGCTAAACCATGGGAGCACTCAACAAGTTCATAGAAACATATTAATTGCAAAGCACTATTCTGGGCTTTTTGAAGAATATCTGTAAGATAGGATATTGCCCCCTCCTTCAATTAACTTATATCCTTATTGATATGATAAAGCAAATGTAGTTAGAAATATTGAAGAGGCAATCCACAATATTATTAAGAAAGTACCCAAGGACAAGCGACAAGCCCAATCTACATTAAAATCCAAGTTATTTCTAGAAAACTTTTTGAATTATTTAAATTATTGGGGTGTCTGGGTAGCTCAGTTAGTTAAATATTTGCCTTTGGCTCAGGTCATGATCTCTGGGTCCTGGGATGGGCACCATGTTGGGCTCCTGGATCAGCGAGGAGTCTGTTCTTCCCTCTTCCTCTATTCCATCTCCCCGCCCTGCTCGTGCCCTGTCTCTCTCAAATAAACAAATAAATAAATAAATAAATAAATAAATAAATAAATAAATTACTATAAGAACTAAAAAAATTGCAGCTATTGAGAAAAAAAAAAATTTCAAGCGGGGAAAATACCCTCTTCCCTTTAGGGAACACTTCTTTTTTCTTTAAACCAACAAGGAACTGTGTTTTAGGCATTATGAGTTTATACCTCACACCCAAACACTCATTTTCAGTTTAAGAATTTGACCTGTGTGGCATCCTAAGCAGCTAGTTAACCAAACTTAAGATTGAATCAGGGTAATTTAGCAATAAAATATATGGTGGCAAAAAGAAATATAGGGTCTGCCACAACAGCTATGAGCTATGTTTACAAATTATTCAAATTCACTAGAGTATTGTGAATAGAGTATTTTTTGTAAGGGCCAAAGATTTATAGAACTTTAAAGTCCATAGACAGTAGAGATGCTAAAAAATATGGAAAATATTAAAACAATAAAAGATATTGGCAGTATATGTAAGAAACAGGAAGCACTCTGTGTTGATATGGAAAAGCCTCAAGATATATTATTAAGTAGGAAAAAGCAAATTCCTGTCTTTATGATTTGGAGGGAAGAAAGTTTACAGATTTTTTTATATTTTTTTGCATTGGAAAAGATAATCCTACATAGAAGTGGAAGAAATCATAATAGAAGAAAATCAGGAAGTTTCAAAAATTTCCAAAAATCATTTTGTCCTGTGGAAGATCTGAAGAATAGAAAAAAAAAATAGAGCAAGAATAAACACTTGGTGATTATCACAATAGAGCTAATCATGGTGCTAAGTGTCCCCTCCTAATATTTCTGTTTATTCTTATTCATCAGTGAGTACTACCAGTTAATCCTCTTCCCTACTCACTATGATGCCTCTCACAAATATCATACAGCAAAATCAGAAAAACTGTCTTCATTAATAGATGGACACATACAATTTAATTATCCCAATTCTGAGTTTGGAGCAAGCTATAATAGGAGATGATGTTTAAATTTGAGTATAAAATAGGACATTCTATTTTTTATATCTTGATTACCTCCCTAGGCAGGGGGCTTATGCATTACACACCATATCACCCAATCACTGAACAAAGACTGGGGTCTCCTTCTAACTGGGTAAAGTCATGCCCACCTAGAAATGATTACTATTCAGGGAAATTACAACCATTAATTCACTTAAGTCTGAGTCATGAGTATATTTGCAACCTCTTAGACCTCAGCTGCAGCAACTTCTTTCTAGAAACATCACCAAAGGAAAGGGAAGTGAGGGCAAAAATGAACTATTGGGACTTCATCGGGCTCAAAAGCTTTTGCACAGCAAAGGAAACAGTCAACAAAACCAAAAGACCACTGACAGAATGGGAGAACATATTTGCAAATGACATATCAGATGAAGGGCTAGTATCCAAAATCTATAAAGAACTTATCAAACTCAACATCCAAAGAACAAATAATCCAATCAAGAAATGGCAGAAGACAAGAACAGACATTTCTGCAAAGAAGACATCCAGATGGCCAACAGACACATGAAAAAGTAAAGTAGTTTTCCAAACTATGGAAAGAGTCTAGATGTTCATCAACAGACGAATGGATAAAGAAGATGTGGTATATGTTTACAATGGAATACTATGCAGTCATAAAAAATGAAATCTTGCCATTTGCAACAATGTAGATGGAACTAGAGGGTATTATGCTAAGTGAAATAAGTTAATCAGAGAAAGATAATTATATGATCTTTCTGATATGAGGAATTTGAGAGGCAGGGCGGAGGGTCATGGGGTGTAAGGAGGGAAAAAATAAAACAAGATGGGATTGGGAGAGAGACAAAGCATAAGAGAGTTACGCTTAGTATGTGAAATGTAGAGACTACTGAATAAAATACAGGAATTCAATCATTTCTATTTATATTTAAAATGGAAATGTTCTGTAAATTTCACTGTTTCCCTAAAAATTCCATTTTGAAGAATTTACTTTCTAACATCTTATTATTAAGGGCTAGACCTAACTCTATAGGTTGCTGGCTGTTCCAAAATTTTTGATTCCATAATCTTACTTGTACTTCAGTAATATTAATTTATCTGACTATGAAGATGATGGTGCAGCTGTGTGATGAAGGAGAATTGAATGTGGAGACAGCAAGTTTAGGTTGGAGCAGGCTTAATCTGAGGTGTCAGGGAGATAAGTGTTAGGAAAGGTCTGGAAGGCAGTTGTATATATGGGCTAATCTCTCTAGAGAGTAGCGCAAATGAGCAATTTGGCTTGGAAGTCAGCCACATCTAGGAAAAGCGAAGGGGGCAACTGCCATCAGCCAGAGTAAATGTGAAAAGGATACTATAATCAAACAGGTGCTAATTTTTATTTTTATTTTTATTTTATTTTATTTTTACTATTTTAATATCTATCTATCTATCTATCTATCTATCTATCTATCTATCATTCTATCTATCTATTTTTAACATATAACGTATTATTTCCCCCAGGGGTACAGGTCTGTGAATCGTCAGGCTTACACATTTCACAGCACTTACCATAGCACATACCCTCCCCAATGTCCATCATCCGCCACCCTATATCTCCCCTCACTCCACAGCAACCCTCAGTTTGTTTCATGAGATTGAGAGTCCCTTATGCTCTTTCTAACATCTTATATTCAGTTGTCTTGGTAAGATGTATAATGGATTTTGCAGCTTTTAGTTTTTAGTGATAGCTTCTGATTATTCTGAAATAATTTGGCACTGTCTCCTTTGTCATGGCACTAATTATAATCTTAACCTTGACCACTTTCATCTAACAAATGGAGGAAATGTGCGCTTTTCATGCAACTGAATATTTTATTATGGGGCTTTTATTTTCACTATTATTTATGAGATAAGACAGTTACATAAAATACTGAAAGTAAATACATATTTCAGGTGTCACACTCGTTTTTCTACGTGAGAAAGAGAAGGAAATATTACTTAAGAAACTGTCTGAAGACTATTTCCGGGTAGGATTATAATCATTGAATCTCAGACTTTACAACCTATATCATCAACCCAAATCCTTTCTTCAAGTATGACTCTTCTCTCTGGTACATTCAGGAGCTCTCAACCCCTCAGTTTCCCGAGTGGCAAAACCCCTGCCATCTCATTAGGTAGCTACTGTCCAAATAACAAAATCTTCCTCCTTAAAATTACCGTTTATTAGAAATGAAATTAGAAATGATACAATTACCAGTCATGAACTGAACAGAAAAAAAATAGAGCAAAAACTATGAGAATCCAAACTGATGGCTTAATAGACTAATAGATTGAAATGTAAAGCCTTTCTGTTGGAAACAAGTCAGAGGATTCCACTTACGATAACAACAAATACCAGCTTCTTAGGAAAAAGCTTAACAAAACTGTGCGGAATATATCTGAAGAAAAGTTTAAGACTCCCCTGACAAACATAAAAAGAAATATGAAAAATTCGAAGGCATCCACTGCCTTTGAAAACAAGGTGTTGGATTTTTTTTAGTGTATTATAATGTGCAATGTGCTTTCAGTTAAATCTCAACAGGAATATTTTTAATTCACCTAAATAATACTAAAGTTTATGTGGAAATTAATCTGTGAAATTAACAGAGTTCTACAGAAGAATCTTAAGTTATTTTGTTCAAATGTATTGTGCAATACTTCAAACATACAAAATAGTATTTTTGACATATAAAATATAAAGTGGAAGAAAACACTGCCCACTTTAATAAATTAAACATCAACAGATTCTAATATTATCCTCTCCCATATATCCAGATTTTAAAAAGTCCTATTATTTGTATTTATCATTACTTTCTCTATAGTTTTACTACAGATGAACATATCCTCAAATATTATATTTATTTTTCATACCCTTAAAATTTATATAAACAAACTCAAATGTAGTCATCTAGAACTTGATTGTTTTTACCCAAAAGTTGTCAATGAGATTTATCCAGGTTGAGATTATATATGTAAAAAATATAATATATATAATTTATAATACATATACCATATATATGGCATTCCATACAGTACTGTATGAATATACAGTTTATGTACTAAATCATTTGTCAGTGGAAAATTTAGTTATTTCTAGATTTTGACTAACTTTCGCAGAGAATTCTTTAGACAAATTTCTGGGTCATAAGATATTTGCATCTTTGGACTTAATAGATAATACCAAATTGCTTTCCAAAGTATACAAATCTACAGCTCTATCAGCAATGTAAGCATTTCCAATATTTCATATCTTTACTAACACCGGTTATTGTAAGACTTTAAATTTAGTAGGTGTAAGAAGTTATTCTCAGAGCAGTTTTAATTTCATTTACTTGCTTATGTCTCATTATTAATAATTGCACTGAATCTGTTTCCATTTTTTATTCATTATTTTTGTTTCCTACTATGTGAAAGGCCCATTCATGTCTTTGGGATATTTTTTATTACACAACTTTTCATTTTTTTTGCTTTATTTATAAGCAATCATATATTTAAGCTCACAATATTTTGATAGTTTTACCTTTGAGAAATTACCATTTCTTAATTGCTTTTTCTTTTTTTTATGATCTATATAAGTGGCTTTTGATGAAAAGAAGAGATCAGTAGGTAAAAATGACCAGTGCATCATAACCTAAAACTACTACAAGACATAAGTGACTTTAAAGATCAGGAAACGGAGCTACAGATCATTTATAGAACATAATTAAGACCTCAATACTGATATGGAAAAATTCCAACTCTCATCTGAAATCTCTTCCCATCAAACATGATAAACCCACAGTTTATATGGAATGAGTAAGTAATAGAAGGATACATTAGTTTGTTCTCTCAAAATGTTCTATGAAATTATTCTGACAATTTCATTATTTCCTAGTTATTTTCGTGAGTAGCAAGCATTGGTTTTCATAATTGGACCTGTAATCTTGTTCAGGAACAATCAATTCCTATGGCAAGCTTGAGAAGTAACAAACTGCCTGAGCTTCCTATTTTAGCACATTTTTCATGTATAATCAGTACATGGAAAGTATGCTATTACTTCCCAATAAGCCACAGCACGGTCTTCAACAATTTTGAATCTTTTCCTATCTTGAATATTTAAAATGTGATCATTTTTTTTCTTGGAGCTGTGGCTTGTCTAAAATATAATTTATTACCTTAAAAAAATTTCCATGAGCAAAAATAAATGACTTAGAATACATTAATATCTAATGTATGTCATTTATATACATATTTACAATCTTTTTTGCCTAGAACCATGTAGGCAGCAATCTTACAAGTAACAATCCTAGTAATATTTTACTTTAATAGAGATAATAAAAACATGAAATTTATTATTTTGAAATTGCAAATGTTTTGTGCAATGATTTTCTATAATAGTGATACAGATTGAACAGAAATAAATAAGCATTGCTCTTTCAAAATTAACACTACAAAAATTGTGTTAAAAATGGGATTTTTACTGACCTTCATGCTACCTTCTACTGTGCCTCTTAGTAACCCAGAATTCAGTGCCTCCTGTCTTGATTACCTAGTTCAAAAGCTCCCCAAGCACGAAACCACATAATGAGGTCACAATATCCCTCCTGGCTTCTTAAAATATAAGTTGGCAATAGAAAATAGGAAACGAAGGGAGAAAAAGTCTAAGTCAAATGAGGAAAATGTGATGCTTTGATATTTACTTTGTATTTTCCAAAGACAGTAACCATTTGAAAGATTTGCTTTCTTTTCTGCCCCCCCCCCCCCGAAACTTGCATTCCCGTGACACTTCTTCATGGAGGGAAAAAAAACACGTAAGACATGTAAGGTAGTGCTCAACACCATCAGAAATTAAATTAAACACCAAAGAAATTAAATTAAAATATATTTTTGTGATACGTATACGGAAAGATAGAGACAGGAAAAATATTCAGTGACTACATATGTATACATTGTTGATGGCCAACATCAATTCTCACTGTCAAGCACCCATGTCACACCAGTTAGTGATTATTTTCAATATAACCTGTACGTATCTCAATGATATCAAGGATACAGTGAAATACAAGCTAATATTCTACTACTGGGGCTTAGTAAGCCTATCGAAGGGGATAATTTGATAATGTCTATCAAAACCTTTCAATATGTTATTCTTTGACCAAGTAATTCCATATACAATGAACTAACTATTTTAAGGAAACAGCTAGGAATTCCATTGGGTTTCTTTGGTTTTGTTTTGTTTTTGGAATTGCTACTTAATATTTTAAAAGTTATGGCTTTAAATACTCTATAAATTGGGGCTGCCTGGATGGCTCATTCAGTTGGGCACCTGATTCTTGATTTCAGCTCAGGTCATGATCTTAGAGTGGTGGGATTGAGCGCCATGTTGGGCTCTGTCCTGGGCATGGATTGGCCTGTTTGGGATTCGATTTCTCTCCCTCTGTTCCTCCCCTCCCCCACTGGTATGGGTGCTCTCTCACTCATTCTCTTAAAATAAATAAATAAATAAATAAATAAATAAATAAATAAATAAATAAAAATACTCACTAAATTGCAATTCATCTCTACAATGTTTTAAATGCATCAAGTGATTTTTATAATCTGACAAAAAAATATTCTCACAAATAAGATTTCAAGTAAGTGATGCATACACATATCATGTGATAATGAAAAAAAAATGAGTTCAAGGTAGTAAGAATTTTATTTTCACCTTTATGTTTCTTGCTATTTCCCAGCACAACTATGTCAATAAAATGTGCATCTTAATGACTCAGATGGATTTAATGTAACTATTCTATATTAAAACTACTTCTGAATTGAAAAATATTTATTTTACACTCATAAAGCAGAGGAGAAAGAAATGTTAATAATACAGATTATGCACACTAAACATCAAACTACTTAATTAGAAAGAATCAGAGATCACTATCACTGTCTTCATGTATTGTCTGTTTTTGAATTGAACTTTAAGGTGTTTAAGCAGACCTGTTCACACATCCACTGTGTACTCCCACCTCCCCAGCCCCAGCCACTTCAGCATGGTGAACGCTTCCGTTCACTGATTCACTATGTGGATGAAATGTGTTGGAGGGAGCAGGAGTTCAGTGGAAAAGACGCTGTAAAGGGCCACTGAACACAAAGGCAGGGGAGACAGAGTCGACAAGGACAGATGTTTTAACTCTTGAAAACATCATAGCTGGAAAAAATCAAATCCATCTTTAATTTGCATCTATGAAAATAAATAAAACTACAACTAACTCCATGTACTCCCATTTTCATTTTAGGATAATTTTCAACTTTTGTGATGTAAAAACTTAAGGAATGACAATTATTTAATGGGGTGAATTTATGCAAAATTAATTTGAATTTTCTTGACTATTTCAAATAGTATGGATTAGTCACTTGGGGAGGGTTATTTTTAAACATCAGCCACTCACTCAGCATTGCATGACCAAAAAGTTTCATAAGCACTACACACAGAAAATAAGAGTAAAATGTCCAAGCATCATTTTTATTAGTAGGCTAGGCCTGAAGATGTGCTTTATTCTATAATTAATGGAAGGAAAGGTGGCTTCTTTTGAAAGTTTTGAGAATCAGCAACTAAACATACACTTTGAAAGAAGGTAAAACATGACCAAAGTCATTATTCTTTAACATTAATTTCAGTACTAGAGGATAGAACTCAGAAATCAGTTCTCAGTGAAGTACAAAGAAACAATAATAACAATGTTTATTTTGCTTGCCCATCCAATTTGGGCAACATTTCCCCCTAGAAGAGTTTCCCTTAATGTGTTTATCCCAAAGAAGAGGTACCAGAAGGATGAGGGCTTCTTTTGTCTCTAGCACTGGCTAACATAATAAGAAACAGTCCTCTCAGCTCCATCAAAGGTTGGTAAGACAACTGCAGTGGAATGGCCTTGGGGGCCAGGCCAGAGACCTCTGGGCATGCCTCAACTTACTCTGCCATCATGGCCATAGAGCTGAGAGCCTGCCATTCCTCAGGAGGAAGGTAAAATGACAAAGGGAAATTTGAGGACAGAGATAATGAAGAAGAAAAACAGTGGTTGCTTTTGAGGTTCTAAATGGTGCTTCAACACTTAAAGGAAAAGTCAAGGTTTTAATGTTGTCAGAACTATAACTGTCCATAATTTCAAAACCAAGCAGTTTGGTAGGCCAGTAAGCTACACACTGATAGCATCCCACACCAAGATTTACTAGAATACTGACTTGTATGAGTGACAGCATTCAAAAACTTTTACCTTTATCATATCAGAAACTTCTTATGAACCGGTTTTATCAATTTTATTTGCAAGCCTAGCACAGAAAAAGGAAGAGTGGTATTTGTGAGGAAGGGAGACGGGGGAGGAGGAATGCCTGCCTCCTCCACTTGGGTTTCCTCTACCAACCCCAGGCTGGTACCAGCAATTTGTTCTCTGCTTCTGGAGTCACCAAGGTTTATGCAAAACTTCAAGGAAATGAGTAATGTGCATTCCTTAATAGAGTCATGAGAAGAGGTTATACTATCCCAGCATTTTCAAACAGGATGTTTGCCTGAGCAATGGTAGAATCTTGAGGGAAGGTAGAAGTTAACTTCATATTCAGTATCAGGTTTTCAGTGGAGTGGAAAGAAATTGCACATTAACCAATTTCTGACAAAATTGATAGTTCTAATGTATCATGCTAACAAAAATTAAAAAGCATTCCAAAACACCTTGATGAAAGGAATATAACTGGACCACTTTTTTATACTATACACAAAAATAAATTCAAAATGGATGCAAGACCTAATATGAGACAGAAAACCATCAAAACTCCTAGAGGAAAACACAGGCAGAAACCTCTTTGACATTGGCCATAGCAACTACTTACTAGACATGTCTCTGAAAGCAAGGGAAACAAAAGCAAAAATGAACTACTGGGACTTCATCAAAGGAAAAAGTTTCTGTTCAGCGAAGGAAACAATCAACAAAACTAAAAGGCAACCTTCAGAATAGAATAAGATATTTGCAAATGACATATCTGATAAAAACTTACTATTTAAAATATATAAAGAACTTATAAAACTCAACACGCAAAAAACAATCCAGTTAAGAAATGGCCAGAAAACATGAATAGACATTTTTCCAAAGAAGACATACAGATGGCCAACAGACACATGAAAAGATGCTTAATGTCATTCATCATCAGGGAAATACAAATTCAAGTCGAAACTACAATGAGATATCACCTCACACCTGTCAGAATGGTTAAAATTAACAAAACAAGAAACAATAGATGCTTGCAAAGATGGGGAAAAAGAGGAGTCCTTAGGGCGCCTGGGTAGCTCAGTAGGTTAAGCGTCCAGCTCTTGATTTCAGTTCAGGTCATGATCTCAGGGTTGTGAGATCAAGCCCTGCCTTGAGCTCTGCACTCAGGGGGTCTGCTGAGGACTTCTCCGTCTCCCTCTACCCCTCCCCCACCACTTATGTTCTCTGTCTCCTCTCTCTCTTTATCAAATAAATAAATCTTAAAAAAGAAAGGGAAACCCTCTTTTTACATTGTTGGTGGGAATGCAAACTGGTGCATCCACTCTGAAAAAGAATATGGAGGTTCCTCAAAAAGTTAAAAATAGATCTACCGTATGACCCAACAATTGTACTACTAGGTATTTATCCAAAGGCTACAGAAATACTGATTTGAAGGTACACATGTACCCTGACGATTACAGCAGCATTATCAACAATAGCCAAACTATGGAGAGAGCCCAAATGTCCATCAACTGACGAATGGATAAAGAAGTTGTATGTGTGTGTATATATATATATACACATATATAGAGAATATTACTTAGCCATTAAAAAGAATGAATTCTTGCCATTTGCAGTGATATGGATGGAGCCAGAATGTATTATGTTCAGCAAAATAAGTCAGCCAAAGAAAGGCAAACACTAAGATTTTACTCACATGTATAATTTAAGAGACAAAAACAGATGAACATAGGGGAAAGGAAAAAAGAGAGACGAATTGTAAAACAGACTCTTTGCTACTGAGAACAAACTGAGGGTTCCTGGGGAGGGGGTGGGCAGGGGAATGGGTTAATTGGGTGATGGGTATCACTTGTGATGAGCAGTGGGTATTATATGTAAGTGAAAAATCACTAAATTCTACTGATGAAACTAATAGTATAATATATGTTAACTAACTGGAATTTAAATAAAACCTTGAAAATAACAAAAAATAAGTTTGTGGAGAATTTCTAATCTGTGGAGAGCAACTTGGAAATACTATTATATGTAAAAATCCGTTTGCCCTTTTACACAGCAATTTCCCTTCAAGGCATTTATCCCTCAGGTACTTGTCTACCACACACACAAGAAAAGAGGTCTATAAGAATATGATGGTGGACAAAGTGCCCTCTATGGAATATTCACTCTATGAAATATTATACATCCTTAAAAGGGAACGAAGATTCTATGTTGTGATATGGAAAAATCTACAGACTATTGTATGAAGTGAAAAGAACAAGGTAGAATGACTACAGTATGCTATATTTTGTATAAGAAAAGAAGAGACATTGATAATATAAAAAGGGTAAAGATATTTGCAAATATTTGCAGAAACACATACTGGAAGGATAACAAAAAATATTAAGAATGGCTACCTGTGGAGACAGGGTTAGGAATAAGATAGACAGGGACCAAGTAAAAATGAAACTTACCAATGCATGTGTTTTTCATCTCATTTCTGTATTTTAACCATATGAACGTATTACTAGTCAAAAATAAAATCTCTAAGTATGTCAGTCTTCATTTTTAATCTACTTTAATTTTGCAATCTGACCTACATAAAATGACATTCTCTCTAGTCAATTGATGTTGAGAAGTGAAGTCCCCATTGCACAATTAATTACCTTATCAGGCCTACAAATCCTCTTTTTTTTTTTTTTTGGAGGATAAAAAGGCATGTGATTATCTAACATTCTAAAGGTCTGCTTGAATTTCTGTGTTGGTCGTTAGGAATGTTTATAAATATTCTGATTCTCCTGCCACATCTTTGATATGACTACATTTTGCTAACCTTGTTCTTGTATTTTGTACAAGAACATTTTATACCCTAATTCTTGTTAAAACTAGGTGAGATTATATGTCTTTATCTGACTAATGAAATAGAGTTAGAAGGCATATGTCACTTCTGGGCAAAGGCATTTATTTGTCAGGGTAGCAATCCTTCACCCTTGCTGAAATTATGTTGGAGCTTATATTAAAAAGAATTTCTATCAGCCAGGTATTTAAAGTATCTTAGAAAGCAAGTTTCCCTCTTGACCTGTATTAAGTGTGCAAATGAGAAAGAAGTAGGAAACACAGAGACAGAAAAGCATGTATTTACAAGAGGTGTTTAGCACTGACAAGAGAATAATATTCTCGAGTCTTAAGGCTCCAGAGTTTAACACTATAGTGGCTTTGCACACATCTTTCTCATCATGATTTGATGACATTTAAATTTAATTTCATAGTGAGAATTGGGTGATATATGGAGTTGTTGAATCACTACATTGTACACTTGAAACTAATATAACACCGTATGTTAACAATACTGGAAAAAATTAAAATAAAATAAAAAACAAACAAACTCCAAAGAAATAAAAATTGCTGACTGGAAAGGTATGCAAACTTGCAGATAATGGACTATTAAGCAGACATGAGTGCCTAATTCCTCATGAGTCACCTTATCAGAAGACTGATAACCTTCTGAGTATCAGGGAAACATCTAGATTCAAGGCCTACAGACCTCAAGGTCAGACTCAGAACCATGTGATCCTGTCATCCTGTCGGAGCAATGTGTCAGCACCTTGTATGGGCCCCTGAGCTCACCGCTCTCTAACCACCGCCCTTTACACAGCACCTGCCACACGGTTTTGATGAAATAGACTTGTGATCATGAAGTCATCAATATTCTCATATTAATAAAATTAAAAATCCACCCTATCAAAATCTACCCACCTATCATATTTAACTACAAATTCACATGTTACTGGTTTACAGTCTTTTCTGAGAAAGAGGTGAAACATGAAATGAAGAAGTACATGATCACTACGAGTACCAGATTAAAGAGTTAAAATAACACAATTCTATCAGGCTGAACGTTAGCTGAATCTGAACGGCATTCACTGACCAATCTGATTTTGGAAGGTGTACAGGTGAAAAAAAGTTCAGATGTGAAAAGGTTTACAAGTGCAAACAAGTTCTATAAAAGCTTCAATCTAATAAAAGCACACAGAAGTGCTGCTCATTTTGTTCTCACTTTCATGTAGTTCAATTAGGTTGTCAAAATTAAAATGAAGTTGAGCACAAGTCAAATTTTCTCCTTTCAAGGTAGCACTCAAGATTTTTCTTTGAGTTTCTTAAGTAGTTGCTGACGAAGAGAGTACAGATGAAAAGCTGAATTGGAACATTAAAGGACTCATATATTCATGAAGTTAAAAAGTATGTCTAGGTATTTATATGCACAGAGGTTTGAGAGATGAATTACATGTTATATGTATAAACTTAGAAACCAAAATTAGAACTAAAAAAAATTAAAAAGGAAAGAAAAGGAAAATAAAAGCTCTATTATCTAATTTACCAAGATTTGGGTTTGTTCAGCATGTTTTTGTGGGGTTTTTTTTCCTCTGTTAGAGAAAAAAGTCCCCTTTTTAAAAAAATAGTATTAGGTGAGTGATCTTTCCTTAAATGTGACACAAGCTTGTAATGTACATTAGCTCTAAGCTATTGTGTTAAATCATGATGGGCCTACTGAAAGATGTGACGTATATCTCGTCCTATGACATATCCATTTAGTCTTTCTGCAGCTTAAAATATAACATTTAGAAATACCGCTATCAAAAACTATCAAAAACTAAAGGTGTCTCTGCCTGCCTCTCTGCTTACTTGTGATCTCTCTGTCAAATAAGTAAATAAAATCTTTTAAAAAATTAAAAAAAAACTAAAGGTGAAATCTAAATCATTTTTTAAACAAAGCCAGTTCTCTATATATGAATTATTTCTCAAATGCCAGCTACCATTTAAAAGAAATATGTCCAGTCTCTGTATTCTGTGCAAGAGTCTGCTTGAGATTCTCTCCCTGTGCCCCGACCCCGACTCTCTCTCTTAAGGAAACTAAAATCTTTTAAAAAATATGTCCATTCCCCAGATTATCCTAGAAAGCTTTTATCTGCTATTTTAATTTAATCTCAGTTTGGGCTCAAGTATATTTCTGTTGAAATATTTCTGAAAATTTTCTGTTGAATTTCAGTACCACCTACATTTTCCTTTTCAGTGACTTGCTTTTGGGGAGGGGGGTCCTTTTTTGGTTTCTTCCCAATCTCATCTAATGATCTAATAATGTCTTCAAAGTATAGGGAACAGACTTTGGTAATTCTGACACTCTTCCTCACCTTCCTCCTCCCATAAGTTTTCTTCCTCATCTTCCCTCCTCTTCCTCCTGCTCCTCCCCTCCTTTTTCTTTTCTCCATCTCCCTTCCTCTCACATTTTCCTGCTCCTCTTTCTCTCTTTCCTCCTCCTCCCCAACTGTTTCTCTCTCCCTTCCTCACCGTTATGATAGATGCTCAATTCCTGTTTCAGTGACATCAACAATAAATAAGGAAATGAAACAAGAAAACAACTGAGTACTGATTAGAAATCTGCAGATGAATCAACATGGTTTGTTTAAAGTCTCATTTACTACTTGCAATAGCCAGTATCAAGAAATAAATATAGCAAAGAGCCTTTATGTATGTGCGGAGGAGTGATTTAGATGCACAGTCCCATATTTAGATAGCTTGAAAATCATTCCGGAAAATATTAGCAGTTTTACACTTAACATCTTCCAGATAAAAGGAATGTTTTCTTGCTGACTGAATGGAGCAAAATTTAATTGTCCCGTGAAATCCACGACTTGGGAAAAGAAAAACCTCCATATCAAATATAGTTGCTATATAATTGTGCTAAGCTAAAGAAAGTCTCTTCTTTTTCCTTTTCTGTTACAGCTTTGCTCCCAGAGCAGAGTTGCCCAAACTGTCAGCAGCTGCACAAAAACCATCCGTGTTTCATTCAAGGATATTCCCAAATCAAAAGCCACCTTCCCAAACACCCAGTGGTCTTGGAAGAATAAAAAAAACACTAGTGACAGATTGCAAGATGTTAGATAGAAGTCCAGTGGTTTTGACGCGATGTTGATTTCTTTTCATGTGTCGTGGAAAGAACTTGGTTTTGAGAATGTGCTCCAAGCATCCAACAAAAAGCAGAACAAAACACAATATGACAAATACACGATGGCTGTCGTCGTCCTGCCTCTAAGCTATCCTGGCCATGTGTGACTTCTTCCCTGAGGCTAGGATGGAGCAGTCTCCTCCACTCCGGGACGTTCATACAAAGATTTGCAGCCACACTAGTGACTGTTGATAGCAGCATATGGCCCATGTATCAGGGGTGGGGGTGAGGGTCGGGGGAGGAAGGAATGAGGAAACACAATTCTTGGTATGCAGCTTAAAACAAACTAAATTCTTCTATTTTCTCAGCTTTTGAAATTTTGTAAAGTAAGGCTAATTTCAGCCTCCAAGATACCAAATCTTGCTAATCATAAAACTAAAGTGATATAAATAAAGAAATCACTTTAGAAAGCTGCTTTTGGAGGGCGCCTGGGTGACTCAGGCCGTTAAGAGTTGGGACTCTTGATTTCCATTCAGGTCATGATCTCAGGATTGCAAGATCAAGCCCTACATTGGGCTCAGCACTCAGGGCACCATTTGCTTGGGATTCCCTCTCTCCCTTTTCCTCTGCCCCTCACCCCTCCAACATACACATTTTCTCAGTAAATAAATAAATAGATAGATAGATAAATAATTTTCTCCCCAAGCCCCCCCCCCAAAAAAAACCCCTGTTTTTTGGAAGAACTGCTTAAATCATTCATTCATTCCTGCTATGAACCACTGTATGGTAAGGGAAACTGACCAGCGCTAAGGAGACATGAAAAAATCTAAGACAGCACTGGTCTCCTACTGATTTACAGCATAAGAGAGAAAAGATAACGTGACTAACGATTAGTGAGAATGAATCGGTTAAGAATCAGTAGCTGATCTCTCGTCTGGCATGGTACAGTACCAAGACGATGCACTTGAAGTTAGGCAAACTCAGGTCTGAGTATCTACTCTACTACCTACGTCACCAGAGAAACGTTATTTAAATTCATTGATAAAACAGGGTAACATGCAGCCCGCAAATTTTCTGTGATGACTACATACCACACCACATGCAAGTAGCCTTAATAATATATCACACGTAGAGGCTGTACAGGCTGGGCCGATAATGAGCGTTCAATATGTGGCAGGGATCGTTTATGAGTAAAGTGGTGATGAAACATTGGAAACATCGACTGACAACAATTTTAAACTTTAGAGGTCAAGGCAGCTCCAACTGTCATCACATAGATTCTCAATGCATCACACCAGTCGATGAACTAATTTGGTAGGAAAGACTTCACCTGCTAACGTTTTGTCTACAACATAGGGAGCCATTCTGAGGAACATTCTGCTATGGCAGTTGCCAGCATATGCCATCAACCGCCAGGAGAGGGCTAACCAACCTTACTACGACAAGCAGTAAAAGAAAATGCAATGTTCTACGTTTCTTAGCAGAGGATCATGCATATTAACCAATATAGTTAAGTATGTCATTTGCGCTAAATGTCAGTATTCACTAATCTATGTTTTATATGCCTGGTTTAACAAAAAGCTCTCACCTAATGCACAATGCACTATCATACCCGAAAGGGCACTGCATATAATATGAATAGTGATTATATTATGGGTAGTACAGACAATAAAGTGGCATAAACCAATTAAAATGGAGAAGATAATTATCAGAAGGTAGACAATCACAATGATTAGAAGTGCTATTGAAGGTCTACTTTTTTTAAGATTTTTTTATTTATTTGAGAGAGAGAGAGAGCGTGCACACACAAGCAGGAAGAGCAGCAGGCAGAGAGGGAGAAAGGCTCCCTGTTGAGCAAGGAGCCCAATGTGGGGCTCCATCCCAGGACCCTAGGATCATGACCTGAGCCGAAGGCAGATGCCTAAAGGACTGAGCCTCTCAGGAGTCCCTGAAGGTCTATGTTTAATTAGTAAAGGGGGAAGAATTATCTTTCTTAGCTTCACATCCATCCTTCTATATTCTGCTCTCTAATGCTGTGTTTTTTGGGTTTTTTTGTCTTACCCTGAAAATCAGATTTGTCTAACTCCTTTGCTAATTGTTGTTCTCTTGTTTTTTCCCAATAGGAGACACTAGAGGTAGATACAAAGGCAGGACAAAAGGAGAAGTGCTGGGGTCAGGCATGGACAGCAGCTAGCTATCCCAGTAGCAGTGAGGGCGGGCAATGGGCTGGTAGTCTCCAGAACAATGGCATTACCAGCTTCCTAATTTTAGGACAACACCTGTTCTTCTTTTTCTGCTCTAGTTCTCCCAAAACCTCCACAACACATTCCTTATATGTATTCCCCTCTGCTAGAAACATGAGAATGATGCCTGATTTTTTTTAATTCGAACCTCATAGTTACAGAATTCGTATATTTAAGTCTTTCTCAACTTAGAGAATGCCAAAAAGCAAGAAAAATAATCACGAACGAGGCACCTGGGAAAGCGAGATCAAACGTCACATTCAAATCGTATGAGGGACTTCCAAAGAGTTCAGAAAATCAAAAGCTAACCTCTATCTCTTCAAATGAAAATAGTACCAAACCATCAGGCTTTTCTCCAGAAGGAGATCTGAGACGGACGCTGTGACAGCGAAAGCATCGCCTCTATAAAGGTAAACCCAGAGGAAACACACAATATGAAGACTTCCGAGCTAATGCTAACAACTAAAAAGAATGTTTAATGCTAATGATAATAAAAAACAATTATGATATTACCACTGCTGGCTGCCTGGAAACCTAAAGGAGGTGAGAAATTAGGTGTTTAATAATTACAGTGAACATTTTTATAAACGAAGGAGAACACAAACCTGGGGGAGGGGGTCCCTACTTTCTCTAAAGGAGCCGAATCTGGCCAACAGCTCTTCGAGGGAATGAGGCCAGTTCACCCTCCCTCAAAACACTGACTTTGTTGGTGAGGCCTTTTTAATTTTTCAACTCCTACCATGTTCCTACATCCCACTCAGACACAATGCAGAATATTTAAAGAACTCCTCTTTAATGGTAACTTTATACGCACCAAAAGTCAAAGTTCCATGGGCTTAACAGAAAGCTTAAAAAAAAAAAAAAATGCCATTCCCCCGGAACAAAGGAAGTTTCTCTAGATCCCAAATCCGAATCTAAGCAAATTCATACTCTTCAAGGGTCCATCTCCACCACCCAAGCCTGAGCATGAATAAAAAACTCACTCTACTCATAGGGTTATCTTAGAGGTTGCCAAATTTGGCATCAAATCTAGAACTTATTATCTCACTACTCTAAAGAAGATGGGGTGAGGGAAATCCCACATGAGCAAGCCTCGTCCCACACCAGCCCTCAGCAGGCCCTCTCTGGGGTTTGCTGTGAAAACTAGTGTGCACTAACAGGCCACTGACTGCAAGTTCTTGCAACATCCCTTCAGGGGAAAGCTTTCTAGAAAACAAAAATCATTTGAGCTGGAAATGATTTAAAATCTTTACATATTAAAAATACTGAGTTAAAGTCATATCAATATCATAAAGTCATAGCCAATTTTTTCTCCTCCACTTATTCTTAAGTGAATAAGTGAATAATTTCTCCTCTACATATTTCACACAACTAGCAAGGATTAAAAAAAAAATTCTCTCTCACTGTAGTTTGTCTATTTTTGTTTAGCTATATCCCGAGTCTGGTAGAAATTCTCTTTATACTATCACCCTATTAAGATACATCTATGAAAAAGATTCTCAAAAGTATGTTATTTTCACTTTGTATAAATTATTGAATAGCTTTAGAGTAAAATCAAGTTTCAAATATTTTGCTTCTATTGATCCAAAGTTATTCTATTGAAGAATTTAAAATGACTAACCAATAGTTTAATATGAAATACTCATAAAGCTTCCCTATAGTTATTTAAAATTATAATATTCATTAACATAGTATATTGTATAACAGCAAAAATAAGTATATTGTGTTGAAGTAATGAATTTAATTAATAATGGAATCGACTGGTAGTTAACCACAATTCATGTGGTTACATCACGCCAACAAAAATAACAAAATGCCAACAATAGTAACAACTTAGCTATATATACTGAGTGTCCATGTTCAGGTTCTAACTATCTTACATACTTATATATTAGAAGGTTATTCTTTAATTTGATTTCACAGTCTAAAAATCTTTGTTTTGAGGATCAACATTCAATTTCTTTTCCAGATCAAGTTAAATGGCCTTTTCTGTAAATACAAATTAGGTATTTTTAATTTGGCCATTAATGAGTGGAAACAAATATGCATGATCTTTTTTAATCCAATTTTTTCTAAAATGAATGAATCAATGCCACCATATTTAAAATTCAAAAATAGCCAATGGTTCTTGGTGCCAGGAAATACTCCTCTTTCTATCTGACCTGTTACCATGAAATTACCCGTTAGTACTCCATGGAATTCTGAGCAGGGTATGGGTAAGGGTGAATGGTGCCACAGGCATGGGATGACTCACAGCTACTCCCGCAGTAACTGTCTTAATGCCAAGGCCAGTTGTTGCAAGGAGCTGACAAAGTTGGATGAATATCACAATTCTAAATAGGTCATTATTCACTTTCACTTCCCTGGAGCTTGAGGTCACGTTGGTGCCTAATCTCCCATTATCTTCTCAAAGGACACACATCCTTTTGTAATTACTATTCTGTTTAGCGGACAATATATTACCCAAGTAAAGGAGTCTAGAGACAGTTTCTGGATATGTATGGAGATGTAATTGGTTAATTCTATGTAGTATTTCCCTGCTGTGCATTGATACATGGCCTGTCTTTGGTAAGTTGGCCATTGGTGTCTTATGTGGCACTTAAAGTAATACGTAATATTCTATTCGTCTTCCTAGGAGAAGTAGCTGCATAGATAGAAGTTCTATAGGCTGTGAAAGTAAGTAACACTTGGTTCAGATTCCTGATTCAGATCTTTGTTAGTTGTAATCCTCAGACAAGTTATTTAAGCTTTCTGAGATTTGAAGTTCATCATATTTAAAACTGAATATTTGTATAGGTTCAGTTAGATTATGTGAAACAGTTGGTAAAATGTCTAATGTAGTATCTGCTCACTGAATAATACTTGTTACATGACTATTCCTGATTATAAGCATAACGATATATTACTGAACTGAGATAAATTTGATGCTTTTTAAAAATTTTTTTCTTGGCTACTTTAATATTATGAATACTAGAACAAGCGTAGAACACCATCTTTCAAATCCCTTATGTACTGCCAACTAGATCTACATGCAGCAAAGATACCCAAGCTCCTGGCTTCATTACTCTCAAATGTTTAGACCATTCACTGGACCATTCCACCAACATTTACCACTAATTACAATGTAACAGTTGCTCCCAAAGCTCTAGAGGTGGATATATTGAAGATGCAAGACAATCTCTGTCATATGCTTAGGTATCCAATGAAAACTTTTTATTCTTAATAGTCCCATACCAGCTCCAAAGAACAATATCTCTGGATTATACTAACAAAACAATAGGTTCATGACTGTGTACTTTACTGAAGGTATGGTCTTTCAGACATCAGTATTCTTTTCTAATGTTTACTATCTAGTTGATCAAATCATCTAAGTGATATGAAGATCAATTAGCAAATACATATTCTTCATACATATGCTTTGCTATTTTTTCCGCAAGTTTCCTGTAAAGGAATAAATATTTACTTTTTAAAGCAAAATATCAGTAAAAAAAAAAAAAACACATAAAAAGCTATGTATAAGCCATTGCATTTCAATGTAGAACAACTGATAAACTCTCAAAATAATGTTTACCATAAGAAACATTTCCAAGAGAGCTCATTGGACAAACAATGGTTCTGATTAAATGAAAAATGTAAAGGGACACCTGGGTGGCTCAATTGGTTAAGTATCTGCCTTCATGGGGCACCTGGGTGGCTCAGTGGGTTAAAGCCTCTGCCTTCAGCTCAGGTCATGATCTCAGGGTCCTGGGATAGAGCCCCACATCAGGCTCTCTGCTCAGTAGGGAGCCTACTTCCTCCTCCCTCTCTGCATGCCTCTCTGCCTACTTGTGATCTCTCTCTCTCTCTTTCTCTCTCTCTCTCTGTCAAATAAATAAATAAAATCTTTAAAAAAAATATCTGCCTTCATTGCAGGTCATGATTCCAGGGTCCTGGGATTGAGTCCCACATCAGACTCCCTGCTCAGTGGGGAGTCTGCTTTCCATCTGCCTGCCACTCCCCTACTTGTGCTCTCTAGTTCTCCTATGTACACGTGCATGGGAGCTCTCTCTCTCCCTAACAAAATCTTTAAAATAAAAAAGAAGGAAAAAATAAGAGAAAAATGTAAAAAAATAAAATGTTCATTTTTATTTGCCTTAATAATGAACTTGAAAAATTTCACTGTCAAGTAAAAATTGGCATATTTTCTTTATTTCCAAAAAGGAAGCTTTTTATCCGAGAAGAAAGCTTCAATTTGTGATTTTTGAGTGATTATACTGCATGAAAGTACAAAATGTCTCTGAAACCATAGATATTTACAAGGTTTTTGAGTTTTTTGGCACATATTTTGTTGAAACATGCCAAATAGGTGTTTTCAAAATGCATTCCATTCTACAGCCAGCCAGGGAACCATATTTGGTATGGCTTATGTTTGAAAGCAAATGTTATAATAAGATAGAACACTGTTTATATCTTTTCTATCTTCTAACTCTCCAGTAATCAACACAGTCAAGAACTTTCTCTTTTCTGACCATGGCAGTTGAAAGTCCTATAAGCAGCCCAATGATCAGAACATCATTTTAGTTATTTATAAAATTTGCTCCTGTGATACCAGCATCATTTGAAAAAGAGGACTTGGAAGTCATTCTGAATGATTTCTAGTACCTTTATGCTCTGGGGACAGAGACAGGGAGGAAGGGTCAGAACTGATAGAGAAGGTCAGTGAGAAGGTCATGGATGCACAAACTTGTTCTCTTTTCCTCTCAACTCCTAAACCCACACCATGTTTTGGTGTTTTAGTTGATATGGTTGCATGTTCTCATCCTACAACCTGGCCTACAGAACAAAGGCAGCTAAAAGGTTAATGGACACTGTTATGTTTAACTTCTCGAAAACTGAGCTAGAAGTCATGATTAAAGTAATAGAAAGAGATCAGTGGTCACACCAACAACGAGCCAAACTACCTCCCCACCAAGAAAGGATCGAAAGTTCTTTCAGAAAAATGTTTCCATCATTTTCTTTTCCATCTTTGTCCCTTTCAGTTTATATTTTTTCTCCTCCACTTATTCTTATATTCTATTTCCCCAAAGATCTTTCCCCTCCTTAACATTGTGTATTTACTCATTCATTTATTTAACACATCATAATTGAAGAAAAAGAAACTTCAAATTTTTTTTATTTAAATAATCAGGTCTAAAAACATAAGATTTGTAGGTTTGAGTAATTTATGTTTCAGTGCATGATTTTTGTATATTTAGTTGATAAGCCACCTTCCTGTTCTATTAGAATTGATTATAAGCTTAAAAGATAAACCATAGTGAATTTTCACTGAAAATTTGCGGATTTCGAAACCCAAGCAATGCTGATACTTAATCAAGCAGAGTCTGAAGAATTTAGTTCTTTTAAAGCATTTTAAAGAACTATTAAAGAAGTATTCAGTAATATTCAGTCTTATTTAATATTCCATGTAGAGGGGATCAAGGGTACATAGTGAAGTATGGGAGCAAACAGTTTGGTACGATAGATATTCAGGATTTACAAATTCTAGTCTTCATTCTAACAAGTGACCGTGGATCATTCACTCCCCTTCTCTGACCTAGCTTCCTTACCTGTGGACTGGAACTCTTATCTCTGACATATGTGTGGCTTGTAACAGGCTTGTGCGGTCATATAAAATAATGCAGTGGAAGAATTCACGAGATGTAAAACAAATTACCAATGCACTGGGTTTTTTCTAATTAAAAAATTCCTATATTCTCCATTCTTCTAGACAGAATAGTGTGGTATTTAAAGAACACACACACACACACGGATTTTAACATATTACTCTCTACTTAATACTCTCAGTGTCTTCCTACTAAGTTTAGGAAAACAATCTAATCACCAGTGTCTACAATGTGCAATGTTAGTTGTTCCACTAGTCTGTCAAATAGCTTTCTCACTGCTTTCTGTTCACTTGACCCCACTTCTCTTTCAAAATGACCAAACTGAGAGTTTTTGTGCTAATGCTTTCTCTGACTGAAATGCTTAGTCTTTTCCTCACTCCTATATTTAAATTAATCATCACTACTACCCATTCTTAAAATACATCACTATGCTGTGATTAACTTTAACATAAGTTGCAATTATTTGATCAAGTCATTTGCTTATTGCTCTCCATGCTCTACCTACTAGAGTAGTTACTAAAATTTATACAACAAAACTCAAAGCAGAAAAGACTGCACTGTGGAAACCATCCCACCATGTTTTTAAATATATCAGAAGTTCTGTGGTGTTATTTGGACATGGTTTACTTATGTTTATTTATAGAACCTGTTAAGAATCTTAGCCAAAACCAAACTTTGTCTTCGGTGAGACTCTCTGCACAAATTCTAATGCTAATGTCTTGCAACTAAAACTTTCCTGAATGTAAAACTTAAGGGAGAAAATATTTTTTTCACATCAATTATATTGCAACATAATGGTTTACATAGTACTATGAAAATGGTTAATTTTCTAAAAATATGAAAATAGATGTACTTGGTATTGGTCAGATTTTTTAAAATGGTTACTAGAGACCTTTACGCTAACTCCAACATGGTAAAGGATTCTTTTCACACCCCTTTACTGGAAATCAGTAATCTTTTTAATGCAAATATAACTGGAAATGATTCATTCTCAATCCTCACATGCCTGTAATCTTCTGTCTGAAGCTCTTATATCCATAAATTTGCTTTCTCTGATTCATCCCATGTAACAGAAATTCACTGAATTCAGTCCCTTAATTGTTTTATACACCTGCCTATAAATACACATATACTCATAATAAGCATCTTATGGGTTTGTTCAACATAACTTATTTAGTGGATTGTGGCAAGAGTCAAGTTTGCTCATTCACTTAACAAGTCCTCACTGAGGACCTGCCATTTTGTGCCTGGCCTTCTCTGTCCACTGGCCTCCTGATCACCTCTACTCCCTCAGCTCAACTTTTCAGTAACAAATTTACTTCTGGTAAATTTGTTAGACTAGAGACCTAGACTTCTGGTCTCTCTAGGATTATTTTATAGTCCCTTCCTACTCCTGAGCAAAACTTTTTCCTCTCCTTCCCCCATTCCGAGTACACTTCAAAATATATCTTCTAAATAAATTAAGGAGCAATTCTGGTGAATAATACACATTTTTAACTCCACCATATCACCTAAACTTTGGAGAAGAAGGTAGCAATCACAGATTAAGATGTGAGGTTTTATAAAAAGGAGGAAATAAGAAGATGGTTGTAATTAAGAGTGGGGGGACCCCTGAAAATCCAAAAAGAGTGTGAATTCTGTTTTTCCACAAAGGTTTTCCACAGATAGGTGAATATATGCTATGGTCTTTGGCTGGGAACTAAAATCAAGAAATATCCACCCTGACCCAAGGCCAACTCCAGTCACCACAAAGAAGCATATGGTTTTTTCACTCTATTAACAGTTGGTAAAACCTCAATAAATATTTACTGATTTACATTGAAATAGGATTAGTAAAATAAGATATAGAAGATTCCATCTTCAACCAACTTATTTCTGGAAAGGAGTTTTACCTTACATCTTTAGATATTCCCCTTCCCTGCTGTGCTAGGATGAAGTTTACCTTCACCTTCGTTTCTCACTCTTATCTTTCTCCTCTGATATTCAGAAAAGAGAAAGTCCTAAGTAGCCTGCACTTCACCTTTTTTACAGGAGTCATAATCTAATCTTGATTAAAGTATAATATGGGTAGCATGTTCCCAAGACAAAAAAATTCAAGCTCTACCATATAGATCTAAAAAGGACCTGAGAGTAAAAAGTAAACAGAAAGAAAAAGAGAAACATTGTTCTCTGTCCTTATCAAAAGCGTCACTTAACCATACAGTGGCCTTTCTGACCACACAGTCCCAGAGTTTTGTCATGGTCCTTAGGTATGATTAGGAAAAAAAAGGGGGTGGTGAGGGGAGAATGGCATATAATTATCTTTATCTAGTTCACACACACAAAAAAGAGAAACCTACAAAATGTTGATGACTTTCATTATTTGATATTTTAAAGGTTTTTTTTTTCTTTAAAAATAGGTCAAATAGCTTGCTTTCACCAAAATATAGTTATCCTAACTAGCTACAAATTCGTCAGTATTTATATGTAAGACTCTTCAGAATCACAAATATAATCCCACCAGTTGTGAATATTTTGCAAGTACCTGACGGTTCACTGCCCTATAATAATGTGCAACTTTGCTGAGGCATGAATTAGAACCATGTGGGAGAAGCAGTCTTTAGTAAGTGGTTGACAGCACAATATCTATAATAAGGCTTTGTACAAGACTTTGCATATCAACAAGCATGTGGACCTTATGTATGACAAGAGCTTTCTGAAGGACTTCCATAGTGTTTATTTGGAGGGAGAAAAGCCAGGTGCCTAAGTGCACTCAGGAACCGGACTGCTCGGGTTCAACACGTCACTGCCACCACTAAGTGACCCCCCAGAGTGAATTACTTAACCTCTTCATACTTCAGTTTTCTCAACTTTAAAATGTGAAAAGTAACAGTAAAAGTCACTTTATAGCATTGTCGTGAGGATTAAAAAAGCCTTGAAATAGTACATGGCCGGCAGTTAGTGCCCATACATATTAGCTATTATTATTACCTATAAGACTATGATGAGCCCTCAAAGGTCATATATAACTCATTATATTCTTCTATATTTTATTGGGAAAATGTTATGCTTTACAGTAGTTGTATTTGAAAATATTGGCTACCAGAAGTTCTTGAGATATTTTCTTCGTGAACTTCCAGGGTCCACTCCATTGTTCTCTATTATCTATGGTTTCTGGATTCTAGGAAGAGAGACTAAGTCCTGCAGTTTTGATGTATGACTTTATCATTAAAACTGTAATGAAGTGGGGATGCCTGGGTGGCTCAGTTGGTTAAGCAGCTGCCGTAGGCTGAGGTCATGATCCCGGCGATCCTGGGATCGAGTCCCGCATCGGGCTCCTTGCTCGGCAGGGAGCCTGCTCCTCTCTCTGCCTCTGCCTGCCTCTCTGCCTGCTTGTGTTCTCTCTCTGTTAAATAAATAAATAAAATCTTAAAAAAAAAACTGTAATGAAGTAACTCGATTTTTATTCCTTCAGATCTAAGGGAAAAGGAAATATAAAAATAAGAGAGAGCGCAATTGTTGTCCTCCTGCTTTCCTCCCCTAGTTTTCACTTCCTAGACATTATTTTTTTTTCCTTTGGACATGCAATTGATAAAAGAAAAGTACTGAGTGATTATAAATACGTAGCAGCATTTTATTCACTGATAGAATTTTTTCCCAAGGTAACACAGAGGACTTCCAAACTAATTTTACTGTATAAAATAGATAATAAATTCTCATTGTGAGAATTTAGTACCAAATCCATTTATAATCATCACATTTCATAATTACAGAAGGTTTTATGGAGAGATTCAAACCTGAATGCATTTCTAATAGCTGAGTTCCAGATGGACGAGCTCTGTGGATGGTATGTGCTCCAATACCTTCTACAATGGTCAGTTTTGTGGATTCTAATGGAATACTCAGGATAACTAATAATGACTATCAGTTTTTACTTCTCACCATGCAGGGATTTTCTTTTTTTCCTTCAAGTTTGTATTTAAATTCCAATTAGTTAGTATACAGTGGGATATTAGTTTCATGTGTAGAATTTAGTGATTGATCACTTCCGCACAAGACGCGGTGCTCATCACTACAAGCGCCCTCCTTGTTACCCATCATCCGTTTAAATCCATCCCTTCACCCTCCTCCCCTCCAGTAACCATGAGTAGGTTCTCTATTTAAAAGTCTGTTTTATGTTTTGCCTCTCTCCCTTTTTTACCCCCTACGTTCATCTGTTTTGTTTCTTAAATTCCACATAGGAGTGAAATCATACAGTATTTGTCCTTCTCTGACTTGTTTCACTTAGCATACTGTCTAGCTCTAGCCACGTCATTGCAAATGGCAAGATTTCATTCTCCTTTATGGCTGAGTAATATTCCATTGTGCATATATACCACAACTTCATTATCCATTCATCAGTCAATGGACATTTGGGCTCTTTCCATAACTCGGCTATTGTTGATAATGCTGCTATAAACAATATGGTGTGTGTATCCCTTCAAACCAATATTTTTGTGCAGGGATTTTTAAAATACAGCAACAACGACACTAAACACTTTATATTCATTCTTTCATTCAATCTTTCTAAGACTGTGGAAACCGGTGCCCAGAAAGCTTTCAAAACTTGTCCAAAGTCACAAGCCAGCAACTGGTTGAGCCAGGATTCACGCCCGGGCAACCTGACTTTACAACCCTGGCTTTCTCACCACCATACATGTGTCAGAGGAGCAGGGATTTATGGAAACACCCTGGTAAATCTGAACAGAGGAACTGCCTTGAATCTCCTTTGAGCTGTTTCTAGGACAAGCTGACTAACAGATGCCAATAAAAATATGCTTTTCCTCTTGTTGACACTCGCTTACAGCTAAAATAAAAGCCTCTTGTGATGGTAACAAGACAGAAATGAGAGCATAAAATGAACTAAGAAAGGACTTTAACCTTTGATTTTATAGAATTCTCATGCATATAATTAAGAAACCATGGTTCTCTTTTATTTTGCCATGATGATTAATACTAACATAAATTCAGTTAGATTTAAAAAAAAAAGGAGGACATTTCCTGAAAATAATTCAATTTTACTGAATGACTAGAATCACTGTTACCATTTCTGATGCTTATTATTATAATTACTGGGCGTTCTGGACATACCAATGACTAACTAAGAAAAGTTTCACCTTTCTATAACTGCAGCCAGTAGTTTTTGTCCTTTTTTTTTTTTCAAGATTTTATCTATTTATTTAACAGAGAGAGAGATCACAAGTAGGCAGAGAGGCAGGCAGAGAGAGAGGGGGGAAAGCAGGCTCCCTGCTGAGCAGAGCCCGATGCGGGGCTCGATCCCAGAACCCTGAGATCATGACCTAAGCCAAAGGTAGAGGTCTAACCCACTGAGGCACTCAGGTGCCCTGCAGCCAGTAGTTTTTGAAGGCTTACCATGTTCCAGGCACTGAACTGAATGCATCAGTTGTGCTGTTTGACTCAATCATGGGAACTTCTGAGAAAATGGCAACCAGGGCCAAACCTGTTTGAAGGTTAAGGACACTATGACCCAAAGAGCAGAAGGCACAGGTTCACGTGGCTGGTCAGTGACAAATCTTAGCTTTGAACTCCTTTCATTCCCTAACTGGAACCAAGACTGAGGACCACTAAGTTAAAATGCCGGCCAGGACTGTGTAGGATTTTATATTCTTCAGAAAAGCTTTCCATGTGTTAGTTCATTCCTTGCTCTTGTAGCCTCCACAGATACACAGAAGAAGTGAAGAAACTGAGTTTCTGAGAGGTCAAAAGTTTGCTCAAGATCACAGGGATTTTAATGTAGGAACTCACATTCATGACCAGATTTTCTGTCTTTGCTTCCCAGGCTCCTGATAGGCCTGGGATGACCACAAAGATGACCACAGTCAAATGCTTATATTTTATTACTTGTCCCAGCCTCTGGCTTTGATTTAGCTATTGAAATCTGGCCAAAGTTCAGCTGCTCCTTCTCTGAGACCTGAGCTCTTTTTTGACATTGATAATGTAATTCGGGTAGAAGGAAATACAGCCATGAATGCTGATCTGTCTGCCCAGCCTCCTCTCCATTCCCTCTGGACTCCGACGCCCCAAATACCAGGGGTTCTCTGGGGACCTCGTGTGTGTCATGTCCTAGTACAAGTTGTGCATTCAAAATTTAAATCAGGGTCCCTTTGGTCCTCTATGTTCCTCTCTGCTACATCATGAAAAACAAACAAGATCTCATCATTAATTTAAAACACGATTTTATATTCTCTCTAACTTATTATTGCTATTTATCTTCATTTGCAAACTTCCAAGTTCTCCAGTTTTTCTCCATGCTGCTAGCATGTTGGGGCTATTACAGGTTCATTTTTGCCCCCAAATCACTCAACAAAACTGTTTTCAAAAACTGTCTTTTTTTTTCCTATCAATCGTGACCATCATACTCCCCTCAAGTTTTAAAATCCCTCAAATTACCTCAAACTCAGCTTCTTCTTTCCTAGATTTATCTATTCTAATTTAGTGATATGTCACAGCAAAACACTCAGCTTCTTCAAGAAGATCAAATGGAAGCAGGTGGAGATGCACCTTCCATATGAGGTATATATTTAGCAATTGAGTAGGTAATGGGTAATTCAGTGGCACTAGTAATGTCACAACATCTCAATTATTCAATGTTATGGAAATGTGCAAGCATCTGATGCTTTAAAAAAATATATTTGCTACCTCTGTTGATCAAGAGTATATGTATCTGAGTTCCAGAAGTGCAAGTACCACCCTTTATGATGTATACTGGTTTCTGCTCCATTTAGTCAACCAGGTGAGTCAGAAACAGTAAATGCTACTACTTTCTGCCATATTTTTATCATGAACTTTTAGACTAACAGAATAGTTATTTCAGACAGTGAAATGGCACCTCATTATAGTGACCGAATTATATGTAAGTTTCAATGAAGGACTGTTTCCAAATATGCAGGCGCTGGGGAGGGGGTCTCTCTTAAGTTTCTTTTTTTTTTTTTTTTTTTAAGATTTTTTATTTATTTATTAGAGAGAGAGAGAGAGGCTGAGAATGAGAGGGGAGAAGGTCAGAGGGAGAAGCAGACTTCCCACAGAGCCGGGAGTCCGATATGGGACTCGATCCCGGGACTCCGGGATCATGACCCGAGCCGAAGGCAGTCACTTAACCAACTGAGCCACCCAGGTGCCCCTTAAGTTTCTTTTTTAAAGCACTGCTGCAATACTTAGCAGCATGAGAGCAATGTGTATGGATGGGGTTATTCATATTCTCAATCTATGTTTGAAAGGCAGCTTTGCACTGTTATTGCTTACTATAGAGGCAAACTGAGAACAGCAGGTCCCTAGGACCACAGCCAAAGAGTTGAAGGACCTGTATGTTCAGGAGCTCCGTGGTCTACCTGGGGCATCATCCGTGCACAGCTGATACACCTCAGTCCTCCTGAGCCAAAGGAACCCCTCGGCGTCCCAAGCCCTTGGCAGAAGAGACTTATAATATACAAAGAATAAAAAAAGAAAATTGAGATTATCTATATAATCCATTCAGAGAGGACTACCAGTGTTAATATTTTAGTGGGGTTTTTTTCAAAATTATGTTTATAAATTGATATGCTGATAGATAAAATCTTCTGAAGGGTACTTTTGCAATAAACATCATTATTATTTAAGATATACCTAAGATTTGGGGCACCTGGGTGGCTCAGTGGGTTTAAGCCTCTGGCTTTGGCTCAGGTCATGATCTCAGGGTCTTGGAATAGAGCCCCATTAATGTATTTCTAAAGCTTTATTATTTTTATCATTAACCTGTTGGCCTTTTCTGAAAATAATATCAACTGGTCCCATAAAATAGATAAATTCTTTGAAGAACAAAATTTACCAAAGCTGATGGAAGAAAGACTATAAAATCTAAATAGTGCAAAATCTATTAGAGAAATTAAACCTACTGGAGAAGAAAAAAAAAAAAAGAATGACTTTACATGTGAATTTCTTCCAAACATTTGAAAAATAAAGACAGTCTTATGCAAACTCATACATAGACTATTAAAAACAACAACAACAGTATAACTCCTTTTACGAGCTAAGTTTAACCTTCATTCTAACACTTGAGAAGACCTCAAGATACAAAGTAGTATCTCTCAAAATAGAGATGCAAATATACTTAACAGAATAGTAGCAAATCAAACACAGTAATATATAAAATGATAATTCACCACAATGTTGTACTCTGGCATGCAAGAATGATTTAATATTTGGAATTATATCAATATAATTAACCCCATTACCAGAAAAAGTAGACTAGATGAATATCTCTTGGATAAAGAAAAGCTCTTGACAAAATGTAATATTTAGGGTAAAAATGTTTTAATAAACTAGGAAGAGAAGAGAGCTTTCTTAATCTCATAATCCAGAAAAAAATCCCTGCAACAAATATATATATACAATGATTAAATTTTGAAATATTTTCTCAGAGATTAGCAACAAAACAAGGATGCCTGACAATGTCACTTCTATTCTATACTATGCTGGAGGTCCCAGCAAGTGTGCTAAGGTAAAGAAATAATGACATAAAGATTGGAAAGGCAAAATAAAGTTGTCACTATTTGCAAATACCATATCTGTATTCATAACCATTCTGAAGAATCTACTAGATATTAGAATTAATAACTAAATTTGGCATGATCAGTCAATATGTACAAAAAATTAATTGAATTTCTATATAAACCTGCAACAAAAAATAAAACTTAAGTAGTGTTTATAGAAATATAAATTTTAAAAACTACATAAATGAATCTTTAAAAATGATATTTAAAGAGACCTTTTCAGAGAGAAAATAAAGAGCTAAAAAGAAGGACAGATAAATCTTTTTCGCAAAAGGAAGGTACAAACTCAAAATAATAAGGTTGCAAATTGACCCCAAATTAGTGTCTATAAGTAATGTAACACAATGAAAATCTGAAGGATAAAACTGGAGGGCTAGTATAAAGGAATCAAGGCAAAACATAAAGCTATAAATAACGTAATATGGCATTAGCCCCAGAATAGACAAATTCGCCAGTCCAACCAGATATAAAGTTCATGATCGGACTGCACATATTCAGTTATGTGATTCATAATAATTGCTACTCTCCATGAAGGATAATCTCTACAATAAATAATGCTGATTCAAAAGATAATGATATAGAAAAAAATGAACCTTGATCTCTACCTCCCACCAAACACAAAAATCAATTCTTAATGGATTGCAGATTTAAATGTAAAAGTTCAAAAAATAAAGCTTTCAGATAAACAAATAGGAGGACATTTTTGTGACCTTGGACTAAGCAAAAATTTCTTAAAATAAGATAAAAATGTTAATCATAAGATTGTGAAATACTGGGCCATATTAAAGTTAAAATTTATTTTATATTATTTTTTTCAAGATTTTATTTGAGATAGAGCATGCACATGCCCACGAGAGAGCGCACGAACAGTGGAGAGGGGCAGACGGAGAGGGCGAAGCAGACTCCTCGCTGAGGAGGGAGCCTGAAGTTGCAGGGCTCAATCACAGGACCTATGGGATCATGACCTGAGCAAGGGAGACGCTTAACCAACTAAGCCGCCCAGGCAACCCTAATATTTTTTTTTTATTAAGCAATACCATTCAGAGAGTCAGAGAAAAAAACCCACAGCTTGAGAAGGTATTTGCAATACATATAACTTCTTCTTCTTCAAAAAAAATCTAGGATGTGTAAAAAAAAAAAAAGCCCTGCAAACCACAAGAAAAAGACTAACAGAAAACCTGGCAAAAAGCTTGAATGAACACTTCCCAAACGATGATGCCCAAATGGTCCGTAAGCTATGAAATGATGCCCAACTTCATTATAAAACATAGTTAAAATCACAATGAAACGCTATTATACCCCCAGCAGGATTGCTGAAGGGAGAGAATGATGACATTAAGTGTTGGCAAGGCTGTGTAGTAATAAAGACTCATCCACTGCTTGGGCTGATATAAATAATACAGACGCTCTGGAAAATATTTTGGAACTATTTATGTAGGCTTATTAACGTACGCATTATGCTATAATCCAGTAATTTCCCTCCTAGGCATACTTACAATGGAAATGTGTGTATATCGTCATCAAAAAAACTCTGTACTAGAAAGTTCATGGCTGCATGATACATTAATAATAATAATAATAATGACAATAAACCTGGGAACTAACCAAATACTCATTGACAGGAGAATGGGTCAATAAATTATGAATATGCATGCAATAGAATGCTAGAACAATGAGAACAAAGGATTTACAACCACAGATAACAATATGAAGAAATCTCATGGACATAATGTTGACCTACAGAAAGTAGACACTGTCTTTGTGCAGGAGAGAATGCTCAGTAGACCTACGGCACTCAAACTCTGCACATTAAAGGCTTGTCCTCTTACCTGGCCATTGGCTAGCTACTGAGAAATCAGCTGTGAGCCTTTAAAATTTTATAAATATAAAAAATAGACAGCATATAATTCAGAATGTCTGACGACTTTTGTCAAGAGGCTTAAAAAATGTGTTTATGCTGGCTTGAGTGCCACTTAAGACATTTTCAATCATATTTCCCAAATAAAGGAGTCTTATCATGATGAAACACAGTATGAGCAGTTTTATATTTCGAAAACATCAAAACAATTGTGAATTAATTGAAGATTGTTTAGAAGAGTACATTAATTATTATATTAATCATCAAACCAGAAATTAAAGAATATAAGATGGAAATAAAAGACCATAAACTATATCCTCTCTAAGCCCAAGGACTATCATCCCGCAGGCTGGAGTTCAATGTCATTTCCAAAATTCTCTTTGTTTGAGAAATCACTTCGAACAAATCAGAGGTAGTTATTCAAATGCTATTATTCTTGATCCAGGTCACAGCGCGCCGATGCTGTCCCATGCTGGGCTGAGTGCTTTCTGGTGGGCTCAGCTTTTTAAAGACAAACAAACCTACAGGTTTCCCTTCAGCTACAGAAAACAGTTTACTTTTTTAAAAATATGATCATCTTTTTAGAAAGGAAAATACATAGGAAATATTACTTTGAAAATGAAAGTAATGTGCTCTGACTCTGTCATCTCCTTTAGTGTTTCTACAATGTACTAATGGTTGTGAACCATGAAATACACAGGAGTTACTGCTGTTCTCATAAAAAAAATATTCAACTTTGATAGTGAATAGAAAATATAGAACATTAATTTTTCCATATAGAATGGATCTATAAAATATGAATGTTTTCAGCACTAAATAAAGGCAGAAAATGTTTACAGTAAGCATGGTAGCTCCAAGCTCACTACCAATGGTTGGACTGCGGGTCTACTTTAGTCCCCATCTTTATAGTCAAACTAATATAAGCACGCACACACACACACTGAGTCTAGGGCCATTTTAGGATTTGAAAACACAACTTATAATCTGGATATTCGTATTTGAAAACTCATAGTCTTTTGGTCATTATTAACTGTTTTATTTTGCAGGTGAAGTAATGAAACTCAGAAATGCCTTCAAACAACTGCTCCAGCATAGTTTGTATTGCCAAACCCTTAATCTCAGACTTCTCCATTACATCATACCCTTTGTCATCATTCTCAGAATCAATGATTTTATCATCGAAGAATATAATATAGACTGTAAAGGAGAATGAGATAACTTCTAAGAATTTAGAGTATAACTAGAAGCATTAACTTTGTTATTAAAATTCTTTTATCCTCTTGTTTTATTTTAATTTTACTCTTTTAGCTAATATTAAATGAATTAAAAAAATAGGGAACTGGGGGTCTTAATGTCTCAGCTGTTTGAATATACCTTCTATCACCTGATGTGATATTTTAATGATATTTTATTGGAAGAATTAGGACATGCATTTTATTATTCTCAACACAGAACATTTTTTTAAACGACTTTTATTTATTAAAAGTCGATCTGGAAGTCGATTAAAAGACTCGATCCTGGAACTCCGGGATCATGACCTGAGCCAAAGGCAGTCGCTTAACCAACTGAGCCACCCAGGCGCCCTCAGCACAGACCATTTCTTCAGAGATATTCACATATACCTCTAAGTGTAAAATGCACCCTAGGCAAATTCACAATGATGATTGTTCACAATGATGAACACACATCATTTTCTGGTATTCTCTTTTGGCTCAGGATGGAGATTAGAATCATTTATTCAGTATTTTTTTCAAAAATTATTCGATTTATTTTGGAGAATCAAGAAATCTGAAGTGGTTCTCAATGTGCTTTTTTGTTGTTATTTTTAACAGGTCTATTTAAATATAAATGACATAAAATAAATTATACATTAAACCATACAATCTGATAATATTTAACACATATATACATTCATGAAACTATTATTAAAGTTCAGATAGTGCATATATATTCATTACCTTAATAGTTGCCTCATGCCCCTTTTTAAGTCCTTTGTCCATCTACACCCAAACCTGTCTCCATCTACACCCAAATCTGACTCATCTTTCTGTCATTAAAAATTAGTTCGTGTTTTCAAGTATTTTACAGAAATGCACATAAATACCGTATTAGTCATTTTTGTCTGGCTCCTTTCAATTATTTTGACATCTCTCCATGTTGTAACATGAAACATTCCTTTTTTTAATCTTATTTTTTCCAAGAAAAAGATTCCAAGATTCATTGTTTATGCACCACACCCAGTGCTCCATCCAATACGTGTCCTCCTTAATACCCACCACCAGGCTCACCTGTCCCCCTAACCACCTCCGCTCCAAAGCCCTCAGTTTTTTTCTCAGACTCCACAGTCTCTCGTGCTTTGTCTCCCCCTCCAATTTCCCCCAATTCACTTTTCCTTTCCTTCTCCTAATGTCCTCCATGTTATTCCTTATGCTTCACAAGTGAAACCATGTGATAACTGACTTTCTCTGCTTGACTTATTTCACTCAGCATATCAAATCAAAACCACATCAAGATACCACCTCACACCAGTTAGAATAGCCAAAATTAACAGGACAGGAAGCAACAAGTGTTGGAGAGGATGTGGAGAAAGGGGTCCTCTTACACTGTTGGTGGGAATGCAAGTTTGACACATTCCTTTTAATTGAGAAGTATTCAATTATATGGAAGTTCCAATTTGTTTATCTATGCATCCCATGATGGACATTTGGATTGTTTTAAGTTCATGGCTATTATAAATAAAAATGCTACGAGCACCCATGTACAAATTTCTTATCAACATAAGCTTGTGTTTCTCTTGTATAAATACCTAAGGAATAGAGGAATCATATGGTATGTGTGTATGTGTATAAATAACTTTTTAAGAAGCTGCCACATTGTTTTTCCAAAGCGGTTAATTATACATTTCTACCAGGAGCATGTGAAACTTTCAGTTCTTCCATATCCTTATCAACACTTGTTATGATCAATCTTTTTAATTTTATCTTTTTAAATAAATGCTTACAATTATCTCAGTGTGGCCTTAATTTCCACTTCCCAAATGATTAGCGATGTTGAACATCTTTCAATGTGGCCAATTGCCACTTATGTCTTTTTTTTAATAATATATCCAAAAATTTTGCTCTTTTTCAATCATTTGGGTCATCTGTTTCTTTACCATTAAGTTTTGTGAGGTCGTCATATATTCTGGATATCTTCATCCTATATATACATTGCAAATATTTTCTCATAGTCTGTCTTTTCTGTCTTTTGAGAGTATCTTTGGATAAGTAGTATTTTTTAATTTTGAAAACTAAGGAATGCAGGGATTGCATAGAGCACTGGGTGTTCTACGCAAACAATGAATCATGGAAAACTACATCAAAAACTAATGAGGTACTGTATGGTGACTAACATAACACAATAAAAAAAATAAAGTTTGAGTTTGAAAAAAGAAAGAAAAAGAAAACTACAATTCAGAAGTTTGCTCTTTGTGAATTACACTATCAAAATCATGTCTAAAGTTCTCTAAGCAAAAAAGTTCTCTAAGCAAAGATCATGAAATTTTATTCAAATGTTATCTTCTGAAAATTTTATAGCTTTCAGTTTTGCATTTAGTTTTATGATCTACTTTGAATTACTTTTTACACATCACATGAGGTACAGATTCAAATTAATTCGTTGGCAAGTAGATATCTAATGTCTTAGCACCATTTGTTAATACAGCGATCCTTCTTTCACTGAACTGCCTTTGCGTTTCTGTCAAAAATCAGTTGTTTAGGTAAGTGTGGATCTATTTCTGGCATCTCTATTACATTCAACTTATCCATTTGGCCAACTTTACTCCAGTCTACAGTCTTGATTTCTGTAACTTAATAATAAGCCTTGAATTCATGTACAGTTTTTTAAACTTTTTAACTCTTTTTCAAAGCTGCTTTGTTTGCTTGATGTCCTTTGTACTTCTGCATGAAGTCTGCTTGTCAATTTCCACAAGAAGATTAAAAATCTTGGATTTTAATTAAGATTGTGTTGAACTTGTAGTTCAGTTTGGAGTGAAGTGACATCTTAACTATATTGAGTCTTTCAATCCATGTGTGTGTTGTATCTCTATTTGTTTATGTCTTCGATCTCTGCCAGAAATTTTAATAGTTATCAGTGTATGAGTATTTTATAATTTTTGACAAATTTATCTCTAAGTTTTTCACATTTTTGATGGAGTGACATTTTCTAAAATTTCAAGTTCTAGTTTACTGCTAGTAATCGAAATTTACTTTTTGTACATTGATTTTGTAATCTGCAAAGTTGTTAAAATTTATATGCATTTTAATGACTTTTTTGTTGATTTTGTCCAGTTTTCTACAAGACTTGTTGCCAATAAGTAAAAATTTTTACTTCTGCCTTTCTAATTTGAATACATAAGCAAGAACCTCCAGTATAATGCTAAATAGTTATGGTGAGAATAGATATTGTTTTCTTGTTTCTAATATCATAGGGAGAACATCCTACCTTTTGCATTAGTATAATGTTAGCTAGAGGTTTGTCAGAGACACTTTGTATCAGGTTAAGGAATTTAATTTCTAATCATACTTTATATTTAGAGTTTTTATTACCATGAATATTTGATTTTTTCAAATGCTTTTATATGTATATTATGTTAATCATTTTACTTTTTTTAGTGCTATAATATGGCTGATTACATTGATTAATTTGCAAATATTATACCAACCTTGCATTATCAGATAAACCTCACCTATTCATAATGTAGTATACTTTCATATATTGTTGGATTTGATTTGCTAAAACTTTGTAACAAACTTTTGCATTTACGTTCATTAGTAAGTAGTTTTCCTTTCTTCTAATATGTCTGTATGGTTTTGGTAATAGGGTAATGCTGGCCTCATAAAATGAGCTCCGAATTATTCCCTATTCTTCCATTTTTTTGTAAGAGTTAATGAAAATGTTTATTGTTTTACCATAAATGCTCAGTAGAATTTACTACCCTAGCCATGTGGCCCTGAAGTTTATTAGTGTGGAAGTTTAAACTTCAAATTTAATTTCTTTACTGGATATAGGATTGTTTAGGTTATCTGTTTCTTCCTGATTAAGCTTTAATAGTCTGTGTCTCCATGGAATTAGATCATTTTACTTAAGTTGTGATTTCACTGCTATACAATAGTTTACGATATCCCTATATTATATATGCATCAATTTCTGGTGCATCACTTGGTGATTCTGGTGCACTTGATTCTGGTGCATCAAGTGGTGCATCACTTTTCTCCTGCCTGATATTGGTAATTTGTGACTTCTTTGTCTTTTTTTATATAGCTAAAGATTTATCAATTTTATTGAATATCGTTATTGTTTTTCTTATTTTACTGATTATTTTTTCTTTTACTTATTTTCTTATTTTTTTAAAGATTTTATTTATTTATTTGACAGAGAAAGAGAGAGAGAGAGATAGAGAGACAGAGAAAGATCACAAATAGGCAGAGAGCCAGGCAGAGAGGAGGAAGCAGGCTCCCTGCTGAGCAGAGAATCAGATGCGGGGCTCAATCCCAGGACCCTGAGAACATGACCTGAGCCAAAGGCAGAGGGTTTAACCCAATGAGCCACCCAGACACCCCATTTACTTATTTTTTTTAAAGATTTTATTTATTTGAGAGAGAGAGAAAGAGAGAGAGAGGGAGAGAGAGAGACAGCATGGGAGGGGAGAAGGTCAGAGGGAGAAGCAGACTCTCCGTGGAGCTGGGATCCCCATGTGGGACTCCATCCCGGGACTCCAGGATCAAGACCTGAGCCAAAGGCAGTCGCTTAACCAACTTGAGCCACCCAGGCACCCTTACTTATTTTCTTATACTGATCTTTGATATGTTTCATATTGTTTCATTTTTTTCTTATTACTCGAGGTTTAATTTTTTTCACAATTATTTACAGTGTAAAGTGAGGTCATTCATTTGAAATCTTTCTTCTTTTCTAAGATAGGCATTTAGTACTGTAAATGACCTCTTAAGTACAGCTTTAGTGGCTTCTCAATAATTCTGATATGCTATTTTTTTCATTTTCATTGAACTCAACATACGTTCTATTTTCTCTTTCATTTCCCTCTTTGACTCAGGAATTATCGAAAAGTGTTAGTAGTTTAAAATTATTTGAAGATTTTCCCTGATACTTTGTTGTTATTGATTTTCATTTAATTTTACTGCAGTCAGAGAAAATTAACTGTCTGGAATCCTTTTACATATATTGAGACTTATGTAATGGTCAAGAATGTCTTCTATCTTAGTACATACTCCATGAGATTTTGAAAGGAATGTGTATTCTGCCATTGGTGATGTGTTCTTTAAACCCATTAATCAAGTTGGCTGATAGTGTTATTCAAATTTTCTATCTTCTTGTATACTTGTATAACATATTGAGAGAAAATACTGAATTTGAAGACTCTAAGACTAAATCATTGAGTATTTAGATATTGACTCAATGTCAAAGGAAAATGTCAATGCCAGAATTTGGACACAGGTAGCCAAATCCAGAAGGCCAGGTGTCATGTGTGCATAGGCATACATTACTGTGTGTATGCATGTGTGAACTTCATCTTTGAGACTGTAATAGGCAAATATGCCTGGGAAGAGAATATTACTTAATTCAAATTTTTTGTTGTTTTTGTAATTAGCAAGCAATAAAAGGAAGGCAATTAAATTCAGAATTTTCTTTTGAATATTATATTTTAGTAATTAAAAAAGGACTGGGAAAGAATGTAAAATTATATGTATTGATAATAATAGGATAGTGGCATTTTATTTTCCTCCTCTGGATTTCTAAAACTTACTATTATGATATACCACCTTTATAATAAAAAAATTAAAATAAGTAAAAAAGATTATGAGATGTGAAAAATATGTTAAAAATTTACAAAACTCAAACTAGAAAATAAAATAATCAAAACTACTGTGTAACACAGTCAACAGTTCATAGAAAATATGGCTTACCTTATATTTCCTGTTATAAAAAAACAGGTATAATTAAAGTAAGTTCTTCAAAATATGTATCTTCTAAATATGTATTTTAGTTCTTCTAAATATGTATCTTCCTATCACAAAGCCAAAATAATAAGCTAACAATAAGAATCCCTCAAATAGCATTATCTGGGAATCATAAAACAACTTCTTTAAAAACATTATTTTATTCCTCTTCATAAATAACAAATGAGGTGTTCTTTGAAGAGATATAAAATCTTCATTTGTTAAATCCTCCAAAAATCTCTAAATCTTGTAATTG
>CM052806.1:37784202-37802490 GCA_028533885.1 Nasua narica | reverse complement strand
ATAATCCCAAGTGATGTTGGGAAATTATTTAGCAAACTAATGACAGATACGTATTGTATTTATTCTTGAGACATACACAGATTCTTTTCCTTATGACAAAATGGCACAGACGTCGAAGGAGTGTGTTTTCTCATTTCGTTTTCAGACATTTCCCCACTAGAATTGCCAAAATTATTTTGCTATACCCTGGGGCATACCTCCCTGTGCCAGTAGAGGGTAGCATTGTAGCTACAGAGGTGTAAACCCAAATTGTTGGCACCAGGAGAATACCACTCTCCCTCCTGTCATCAACCTTCTAGATACTTTCAGCCAATGAGTACTCTAACAGAGATTATCACTGACTGAATCAATACAGAGACTCAAGTTATATCTGGGTCCACTAACAACTTCTAAATGAACTGGCAGTTCATCAGGAATGGATAACTATAACAAGATATGATCAATCAAAAACTGGGATGCCGGAGAAAGATTGTACACCATTCCCCCACTTACATGGCTGAAAAGCCTGGGGAATAAGAGAAGGAGGTAAAGCACAGACTAACTTAGAGTCTGACAAGGCTAATGGACCAGTAATTCATTGTTCTACGGCAGTCTTGAACCGAAAAGAGAGGAGTGGGACAGCTTATATGAAGGGAAAAATACAATGTGGCTTAGCAAATGTGTGTGTGTGTAAATGTAATAGGTAGATAACCACAACAAGGACATCCTTCATCCTCTCCAATCTTACACTTATTTTTTTAATTCTGCAAACTAGACTTTGAAAACTATCAAAGGAAAAATCCTTGAGGTTTTCTTTTAAGAGTGAGATGGAAAGTGGGGTCTTGTAATTTCCTGCTTCCCCACACATCTCCGATGTTATCACAGCATGTTATCTATCACTTACAAGCTCTAAGATTAAATTTGTAGAGCCTCAGTTTTCTCAATTTTGAAGTGAGAGTTTTAAGATTTACCTCATACAATTGTATGACAATTAAATTAGGTTGTGATGATAGAAACAGTTGAATACCAAGAATGGCACGTAGTAGAAATTCCACAAACACTAATTTTCTTGGCATCATCCCTTTGGATATCCCAACAAGACTTTAGTATCTTCAGAGAAACACAGTCTCCAATTGGAATTGCAAAAACAAGGGAATCAAAGACAGGATATAGATCCCCCCCCCCCCATCTACTACTGCCATCTTTAAAAATGACTGCATTTATGGGACTTGGGAAAAAGAACAGATCTGACAAGTACAAAGTGTACTAATGGCTGTGGAGTCTTTCAGTATTTCATTGGCCCAACGGAGTATCTCCAGTCACATCCCCTGCACTGCACTCCACTGCTGGCCTCTATTTTTACCATCCTACTCTTTCTCCATCTCAGTTGGTACATGAAAGCCTCGATGAATTAGACATCCTTACAAACACCCTGCTGATCCACTTCAGCATAATGACAACTCGGGAGTCATGGAGTTAAGTTGTTAAAGGATTTAAAGTTCCAAATGGAGAAATATTTGTCATAGGGATATAGTCATAGTTATATAAAAACCTGGAATTCCTAAAGTGATTTAAATCTATACAGCTCATGCATCTGCATATTTAGATGAGTTTTTTATTTCCCATTAAAAGAATTAAATTTGGAGGACAACTAAAAAGTAAAACAAAACAACAAAACAAAAAACAAAACAAAAAAAACAAAACAAATGTAAAAAGTCCTATTTCTCCACCTTCTCTTCTAATGGTTAGACATTTGCACAGCTGCTACAAACATCTTTACTGTTAAATTTTCTGTGCTTATGTGGGGGTGGAGGTGATTGAGAGAAGGGGGTTTTAATGCCTATAATCCCAGGCAGCTGAATTCCCCAAATGCTTCAGCTGCCTGGAATCTTCTCAGACTTATGGATGCAAGGCAGAGCTGCGGATTTCCTCTATTCCTACTTCAGCCTTTGTTTTCCTACATTTTGCTCCCCAACAGAGTTTACTTTAGATGAATTCTTGGGAACACAAAGTCCTGAACAATCCACTCTGTGTCCTGACTTCTGACATCACTCACATAAGCATTCATGGATTTAAAATAGGGATTTTTCAGTCAAAAAAAAAAAAGTCTATTATGTTACAACTCCTTCGGGATCTTGAAGTCTTTTTTAAACAAGACAAGAATATGTATTTCATGGTGAGAATGTGTTTTGAGACTTTCACTGTGAGCACTACCTTTCTGAAAGAATCTCATATATTGATTTCAGATATTCCTTCCACTTACCTTTTCTTGTTGCTTAAAATGAGGCCTGGATTGTAAGTCAGGAGACGTGGATTAAAGTAAAACTTTGCCTTATTGAAATAATCCTCTAGAAGAGAGGGAGGTGGCTTGATGATGAAGAAGTTAAAGAGAAGCCACTAGAATGTAGCTATATTGTGACATTAGAGTTAATAGTAATTGCTGAATAGAAGTGGGTGAGAGATACAGAATGAAGCCAAGGATTATTACAATGTCGACCCCCTCCGGGGGGGGGGGGGTGGCAAATAGAAACAGAGTTTTGATTTCCTGTAATGGGGATGGGAAGACTGGCAGCATCAAGTGTGGAGTTAAAATCAGGAATCTGGTTTGGATCCTGGCAAGATTACTGTGCCTGTTGGACATTGACACAAAAGCGTTGAGTGAGACATTCAACTCTGAGGTTCGGGAGAGGGGTTAGGACTTGGTGTTGACAATGTACAAATGGGATTTAAAGACTTTGGCAAAGAGCGTCAAGTCAGGGAATTCATGACAGGAGAAAAGAAAAGGGTCTGAGGGTTGAGAATATTCGCATGTTTAAAGCCTGGAGACATGAGGAACCAGCAAAGGAAACCCAGGTGGAGAGGACAAGGCTGGAAGAGGTCTGAGACCCGGGGCTACGAATGCTTCTACTGCTGCGGGACTTGCAGGGGCCCAGGGCGGAGTTCTGTCTTGTTGACTCCGCTGGTCCCTGCTTGGAATAAAGTCCGTCCCGAAAAAAATTGCAAAATACAAGCTTTGCGTTTGACTGTGTGATCTTAGAAAGAGTGACTTAATCTCGACGCTGGTTATTTCCCTTACATTAGTTGGAAAGAGGGTGAGACATTTTACTTGCCATCCATGGAGTGTACGAACTGGTCTTGCAAAGGTAAAATTTGATTTCAAGAGGAGCAAAACCAAGGTTTTAAGAGATTTCCTGTAAACCAGACAAGAGTTACAAGAATTAACATTAAGCTCCCTGAATCTTACTTTCGCTGAGATACACAGCAGCCAGGTGCTTCCTGCTCAGTCCCCAGCGGCGGCCGGGCCAACTTCTCCGCAGCCACACGGAGCAAATTCATGGAGGTTGGGAACAGGAAAAGTGAGTGTTTCCCGTGTAGGAAGGACCCATCATACTTCTAAGGCACAGGGAAATACTGACAAAAGTAAAGTATGGTAATGGTTCTAGGTGCTGTGGTACTGATTTGTACATTATAAGAGACCCTGACTGAACTTGTATCATGGCGACAAGTTTCCCTATTCATGATGCAGAATTAAAGAATTTTCTTATTGGGGGTGGGGGGGAGGGGCTGAAATGGATGAAGGGGGTCAAAATGTACAAACTTCCAGTCATAAAATAAATAAGTCATGGGGATATCATGTACAGCGTGGTGACTGTAATTAATATCTCTGTATTGCATATTTGGAAGTTGTCAAGAATGCAGACCTTATAAGTTCCCACAAGAAAAAAAAAATGTATAACTATGTATGGTGATGCATGTTAACTAGACACACTGTGATGATCATTTCAAAATAACTACAAGTATCAAGTCATTATACTGTAACCTGAAACTAATGTCAGTTATACTTAAATGTTTAAAGTCTTTTTTTAAATGCAAAGAGTGTCGTATTTTCTATTCTATAGCCTTCACTTTAAAATCATACTATCCTAGATTTTTCTTTTTAATTGATAGCCAGAGTCAACTAGCATCGCCTCCTGAAATGACCAGTCAGCATTTTCATAGCACATCTGGCTACAGATAGAGCTGGTGTTAGTAATCAAGGCCACAGACTCCCGGTCAACATTTGTTGTGTGCGTGTTTTTTCTCCATCCTCCCCAGGCCCCCCCCCCACCTCACTACCTTACTAAAATATCATGACTTTGGTTTTGAAGCATAATCTCTAGTTAAACTAGCTAAATCCTTATTCGTTTAATTCTAATTTTAGTTTCCTTTTTATATTTAGTTTTCTTTTTAAACACTACTTAGGCAGTTCTAAAGCTCAACAGGATTATTAATTGTGGATTGCCCAAATTAGCCATTGGATTCGAAAGACAAGACTTATTTCTACTGTGTTAAAACCTAAATTTCAAGTTCAAGGGAGACAAGATCTGGTCTGGATGGTTTCCCATAAATATTCCTCTTACATAATAGTAAGCACGCAATAAATATTTAAGCAATAAATAAAGCTTTTGAATAATTTCCTCCAATTATCCTGTGGCATATACCCATATTTCCTTTGGGTCTTGACTGAAATTTCATGTTTTTAATGAGAAGGTTAACCTATGTAAAATGTAAGCTCACCTTATTTAACGCTCCCCTGGTTTATTTTTCTCCTTTATATTGATCTAATTTCTTATACATTTTACTGAATTTCCTTGTTTATTGTCCACCCCCACCCCCGAAAAATGAAGCTCTATAGGGTAGATATTCCCATCTCTTTTTTAAAGGTCAGTCCCTAGTGGGGAATACAATGCCTGCTACCCAATATTGTTCAGTGAATGTGTGTCATATTAAATGAATGAGTGAATGGAATGACAAATACCTTCTCCCTGTTAAAGAAGATATTTTACAAAAAAAAAAAAAAGAAGATATTTTACATCATCTTTATCCCCATAAGTTACAGTGGATATGAGGGTGCAAAAAGATGTTTTAACAGAAAGTCAAAGAGAGAAAAACACAGAGGCTTCTTAGCAAGAAGAACAAATGCTATTCCCCTTTCCTTCTTACAACACCAGAAGGCTAATTATGAGCTGAGTCCTTGACTGAGAATATGATTAAATATAAAAGAGAATGAATAGCTTGGGTTAGGCATGCTGGGAATGACTAAGGAGATAGAGAAGGGTGAAAGAGTTACATTTACTATTGTTAAATCCTGCGCTTGTCAAAATTATCTTCTACGACATTGCTGGAAAAAGATAGAATTTTGTTCTTTGCTGGTAGAAAAAAATATTACAATGCAAGTGTTGATTAGGATATACAAACACATTATACATTTACATTAATTCTCATGAGTTATTTATTTATATATTCCTTTTGGCACTACTAAAGTCTATTTTTCATTAACATCTGGAGGGGAAATTTAAGCAATTTCAAAAATCAGTGCTTACCATAGAAATGCTTTTTCACACCATTACAGTGGATGTATTGTCAAAGAAACTAATTTGGGGCCCCTGGGTAGTTCAGTTGGTTAAGCCTCTGACTTCAACCCAGGTCAAGATCCCAGGGTCCTGGGACTGAGCCCCACAGAGGTGGCTCGCGGCTCAGCAAGAAGTTGTTTCTCCCTCTCCCTCTGCTCCTCCCCTTGCTCATGCTCTGTCTCACTCTTTCTCTCAAATAAATAAATAAAATCTTATTTTTGAAAAAGGAAATTAATAATTTTTCACTGTATCACCTAGACTCTTTTTGCTCAGCTATAAACCAAGGAATATTACATTTTCCTAGCACATATACTGGGAAGAATAAATGAAATGATGACTATGGGAGGCCCTTTTAAACTGTTACTCTCTAAATATGAGGTATCATGGCATGAGGGAGTAATATTTTTATTTTAAATGACAGCATAAGGTATCAAAAGTTTCTATATCACTGAAATTTTCTCTCCATCTTTATCTTGTGAGTGCAGGAAGGACTGCTTATTTTCACAAAGAATAAAAATAAAAATCACCCTGTCTTACCAGTGATAGACAATGCCTGTCAACTTTTTGTCTATGTTCTTCCATTGTTTTCTTTGGAGATATAATAATTTTCTGTTTTGGGGGTTCTTTTTAACACAAGGCTGGGATCATGTGTTTAATTTTTTTGTAACTTTTTTTCAATTACAAAATATTGTGACTATTTAACTTACGTAAATACAACATAATGGTTATGTAAATAACCATAAAAGGCTCATTGTATAACTATAGTTAAATAACATTTTCCCAAATATTCATATTACAAAAAATATTCCAGTAAACATCCTTCAAGATAATTATTTGCCTATTCCATGACTAATGTGTTAAGATGATGTTTCAGAGGGAAAATTCCTAGGTCAAAGTAAAAAGACATATTTAAGGTCCTTGATATTTGTTGCCAATTTACTTTTAAAAGATTAAAATTGAAAATAACTTTAACTAGAAATGTCTTAAGATGCACATTTTTCATGTATTATTGCCAACCTCTATAAGCCTTAAAAAATAAATTGTCAATTAGACAAGGAAAATGTTATTAGTATAAATGTATATACACACTCACATACATATACAGTTCTATATACACATATATACAAACATGCATGTATATAAATACATACATATACATGTATAGAAATATTGCCATTAGGGGAACCTGGGTGGCTCAGTCAGTTGAGCAACTGCCTTAGGCTCAGGTTATGATCCCAGGGTCCTGGGATCAAGCCCTATATTGGGGTCCCTGCTCAAATAAATATAACCTTTAAAAAAAAAGAAATATTGCATTAGTACAAATACTAATATTGGACATCGTTTTTTCTTCTAACTTATACTATATAGTATTTTTTCTTTTATAAATTCTATTTTATTTATCTTTACCAAAATATTTTATTGTCATAATATATATCTCTTTTCCAATATCCATTTCTGTCTCATCTTCTTATCAGGTGCTCTACACTATATTGGTAAGAGTATATATTTTCTGTTTCTTAAAGAAAGAAAGTTTGTAAAGACAGTAAAATTAGTTACTTCACAAAGGCTAGAATCCCAAATTCAGGATATAAACATAGATGGAGATAGACATAAACATAGAATTGTATACAGACATATCTGTGTGTATGTGCATATACAGATAAAAATTTAGTACATACTTGATAGTTTATATCTTTTAATTCCATGTGACTTTTAGAAAGTTATTATTATTATCGCTTGCTACTTATTTATTAATGAGATTTTCTTAATGCCTGGTTTACCCATGTGTAGATTAGCCATCTCTCAATGCTGTTTCAGCTTGTTAAAGATACTGCAAGTGACCATTCAGTTATTGTCTCTGCGTTCTGTAGGGGATTGGAGAAATCTGGCCTGAACTAATTTAATTCCAAGTTTACCCAAATCAATATGCTGAAATCCCACTCTGAAAGAATCGAAAGAAGTGTCCCATGTGGCTATTCAGAGGTGAACTCTAACAAAGTCTACTTTCATCCACTGTATTCCATTTAGAAAGCTTTAGAATCATAAATCTGAGTCCTCGAATTTTAGACTATTAAAATTATCTAAAAAGTTTTCTCTCTTTCCAGAGAAAGGTGACAAAGATCAAGGAATTAAGGCAACTTGCTCGCAAGGCAATTGAGTAATAGCCCAATTCCCAAGGTCTTTATCTTGCCACAAAATTTCCTCTGATTTTCTGTTGTCTCTAAAAACATCTTTGCCAAACTTGTCCATTAACAGAGTTCAGTCTGAGCATCTGACTCGCCGGGTCAAGTGGATGTGGTTTCCTCAGGGAGGGTGTCCTTGCAGGGCTGGAGATTCGCCGTCTGGGTGAGGGTCTTTAAATAGCTCTTTCCTCAACTCCTACTAAGTTTGTTTTAGTGTTAAATTTGGTAACAGGGTGTTGAATGGAACATTTCCTGTTATCCTGGAATTGTGGTTAAGGCTCAAAGCTTAGGATAAAGAAACATACATTCTAAAGCAAACACCCTATATTCTAAAGAAAGCAGCCGACAACGGAGCCAGACATCTTCCAAGGTCATTTTAAGAGACAGCAAAGCTGGCACTCCTGGCATCAACCATCCTCTTCCTATCAGTGTATGAGAAAGGAACAAGGCAACCATGTGGATCTGGGCTAAGATGAGAGAATGAGACCTGAGTAAAGCATCATATGTGAAGTATAGAGTATATGGTGATGCTTCTCTTTCCAAAAGTGAATTGAGAGTGCTTTCTGAGAAAACTACTTGACAAGATGAGAGAGACTGCAGACAGAGGAGCCTTTTATTCCTCCCTAACTGGAGCTCCACAGGCTGCACGCTGGGTACTTTCATCAAGCTGCTGTCAACTGGGAGCAGAGGGAAGAACATGGGAGAGTTGTTGTGAACCTTCGCCATGCATCTCATCATGTGGTTTGGGGGTACACGTAAAGGCAAGATTGACACATGTCTTCCAGGAGACAGAAGCCCGTTGAACAGCCAATGCCAGCAGGCAATGAGCAAATCATAGTGACATAAACATGGGAATTAAATGGGGGCAACTACAACTTCTATTTCAGAGAACACCAAAAAGGAAACTCGGTGTTGACATGGTTCCGTGTGAATGATCATGGAAGTTACAGAGGGGGAAAAAGTTGCATCTTCTTGAGAAGTAAGAGGCTGAGTAAGATAATCCCACCCAGGAATCTCACAGATGATAGAGACAGACTGTATGGAGGCTGAAAGAAGACACGCCTGCTCCATGGAGGAAACTAAGGAAAGCTAAACCCTCTACTCCAAGGCAACCATGCAAACCATGTTGGCGCCATTTTAGCACAACCCATCAGAAGGAGATACATACAGAGCAAAACAGAGCAAGAGCAAAGCAGACTGAGACCAAGAACAGAAGAGAAAACCAGTGATGTAGGATAACCTCAAGTCTTCCTTCTTATCCCAAATTCTGGGAAGCTCAACCCAGATAAAGGAGAGCAGAGGAGAAGCAAGAGAAGGCAAATTCTGCCCCTGTTTTCCAAGTTTCTTAAAACATAGGTCTTGTCAGTGCTGGAGCTACTATAATTTCTAAGATTAAGTAGACTGAACTTTTCATACAAGTAACCAGACAGTTGGAAGGGAAAGAGAGGTTTAAAGTAATTGAAAGTAACAATTGAAAATATTTAAGTTTATTATAAGGGCATAAAACTTTATATTTTGTTCTTAAACCATTCCTTTCAGTATCTGGTAGAGCTTAAGTACATCATAAAAGAGTTTAAGTACATTTGGGTTTAGGGGTGCCTGGGTGGCTTAATTGGTTAAGTCTCTGACTCTTGATCTCAGCTCAGGTCTCCAACTCAGGATTGTGAGTTCAAGCCCTGCATTGAGCTCCATGTTGGGTGTGGAGCCTATTAAAAAAAAAAAAAAGTATATGTTGGGTTTAACCAAATGTATAATTTGTTTAAGAAAGGATATTTAGATAAAATTCTTCAGGCTTTCTACCAAACAAGATAAAAACAAGAAATCTGTAAGCAAAACTAAGAGTAACTAGGAAATCTTTAGCTAAAATGGGTAGACATAATAGATATGTCCAGTAGATAAAATAGTAAAGAAATCGAATTAGCAGAGAAGTCTAGTATAAACACAGTAATCAATACATTATAGTTACCTTAACTATAAAGCTCAGCATTTTTATCTGCTTTGAATTTAAATACCATATATATATGCAAGTACAATTTCCTCTTAGAGACTAGTGAAATGACCTACAGAAAAACAAGCTCTTCCATTTCTTTGATTTAAATCTACTACCCTCATACTCAGATCCATATATACTCCTGGTTACTTCATAAGGAAAGGTGCCAAAGTCAACAGTCATCAGTGCTTCCCACCTCCATCCCCACCGTCCCTACTCTTCATTCTGCGCGTTCAGTTCCCCGCCTCAGTGAAGAGCAGTGCCATGCACCTATCACTCAACCCAGAAAACTGGATTCATCCTCAGTCTTTCTGTCCCTCATTCCCCACCCTCCGCCGATCATCTAGTCCTGCCTGCTTTGCTTCCTGAACATTTTTCACACCGCCTCACCTTCACCTCTGTGGTGGCTGCCGCAATACAAACAGTCAGCATCTCTTCTAATGAGCGCCTAATGAGCATTAAAAGAGCGTCTCTTCTAATGTCTCGCTTTGGCTTCCCTAAGTCCACTCTCTACATGTCACACAGAGAGGTCTATGGGATGGCGCAGCATGAGGATTTCATGTTGTCTCTGTCCCTCAGAGCATAAGCACAAGCTCAGGGGAATGGAGTCACCAGGAAGGTCCTCTGGATCCACTTCCTGTTCTTTCCATTTTGTATCTTACTCTCTGGAATCGAGCGATCTTGGGTTACTTGTGTGGTGTTATGGGGCTCTTTCTCTTTGCTCAAGCTATTTCCTTCTAACTCCTGACTGCATTTTACTGAGCTCTTGTGACAATCTAGGAACCCTTCCCGGACTCTCCACATTGGAGCGAGGGCCTGTCTTGTGTACCAACCACATACCCACCACATGCGCTAGTGTAGGGAAATCATCTCTTAGGTGTTTTCTTCCCAACTACATTGTGGAAGCTTCTACTCAAGGGCCAGTGTTTGACATCTCTAATCCACATGCCTCACTTAAAAAGAGAAATAAAATGTAAAACTAAATATTAGAAAGTAAAAATTAACAAAAGGTCCCTGGTGTAAAGCCCTTTCAATGTGCAAAACAGTGTGCTAAGAATTTTCTCTGTGTTATCTCATTTAATCTTTATAATATTCCTCAAGGCTGGTACTCTTGTGATTTTGTTTCACAGATGGGGAGCATGGAGTTTACTTAAGTCCTTAAGTAAATGGCCTAAGGTCACAGAGGTGCTGTGGCCAAAGCCAAGATTCCAAATAGTCTCTTGGCCTTAAGTGCTCAACCAACATGCTACCAGTTGATTTGCAAAATTTCCTTTTGTAAATGGCTAAACTGCAAATTCATGAGTAGCCAGAGCAAAGACTGTTTTAAAAAATAAATGAATTAATTACTGCTTTATTTCTGTAACGCAAGGCCTTTTGGCCACTAGACGAGGGTATATTTCATCCTCTGCTATTTATTTAGTCATACTCAGTTTTGTCAATAATTGGGCTGTTTGCTTTCATTATCCCTCACTGAAATAGCATGCTTGAATGGTCAATTCCCACTTACGGGAAGAAATAAACAGTGGAAAGGTAAATTGCTAAGATCAAACTCGTGAGTTAATTTGACCCCTGCCTCCAGAGAATTCCAATTATAAATAGGAAGCAAACCACCAAATGATACCCCTTTTAGCTTTATGAATACTTAAATATAAAATAGCAGAGGCAAATATAAAGCTAAAAATCCTGAAAGAGAATTTGCAGGTATAATAAACAATGAGTCTACAACTGTAGAAGTTGCACAGAGTCAGGCAACTCTTGAAAATCAGTTCAATCAGGAGTTCCTCCGAACATGTCACTTCACATAAACAAATACAGACTATTCCTCACAAAACATATTTCTAAGGACTTCTGGGATTCTTTGTGACTGTATTTTAAGATTTAAGTTTTTTTTAATTAGTGTAAAACTCTAAAGTGAAGACAACACAGATTTTTATCATAACGTAAAATGATTTTTTTTTGGAAAAACACAGACTTCATGGTAGTGAATCAATGCTTTCAGAAACACTTGTAATGTTTCTTAAAATAAAATCACAACCCAAAGATAAAATGAGAAACAAGCATGGTAAGGGCTATGGGAAATATTGATTATACAATCTATAAAATAAAGGATAGCAGAAAGAATCACTATTTCTCTTTAAACATCCACACATCACAGTGAGGAGTGCCTACAAACCAGATTTGGGGTTGTAAAGGGCAGTTTGGGAAATTGTGTTGGTATGATAGGAAGCCATTGGGAACACTGCCAGGCAAGCTAATTCAGATATCATGTAACAGAAAGGCTTAAAGACCAAATTAAAATGCTTGAATCATACTGCTTACTGACTCAATCTTAAATACATAGCAGAAAGTTGGTGGAAAGAGATGGGCTATGCAACACACTTAGGACAGGGGTCCTGAATCATTCCTGTGCTCATTTCTCCTATAGACTTCGTGACTACTTGGTGTCTAAGCCCTTCTGCATTTCTTTGCTCGGATTTCAATAACAAGGTACCACAAATGGGTGACTTACACAAGAGAAATTTACTGTCTCTTTTCTGGAGGCTGGAGCATCAAGGCCATAGAGTTGGTCCCATCTGAGGACTGGGAGGGACAATCTGTTCCATGCCCAGGCCCCAGCTTTTGGGGGTTTGCTGACAATCTGTGGCAATCTTTGCATTGGGCATCACTCTGTTCTCTGTCTTCATCTTTACCTGGCATTCTCCCTGTGTTTGTGTGCATCTGTATCCAAATTTCTCCTTTAGATAAGAATACCAGCCTTATCAGATTAGGGACCCAAACAACTCCACTACAACCTCATCATAACTGATCACAATTGCATTGATCTTATTTCTAAATAAGGCCACATTGTGAGGTTCCGGAGTTTAGGACTCCAACATAGGAATTTCAGGGTGTGATGGTTAATTTTTTATTCCAACTTGACTAGGCCATGGGATGCCCAGATATGTCACTGAACATCCTTTGAGTATGTCTCTCAGAACATTTCCGGAAGATATTAGTATTTGAATTAGGAGACCAAGTAAAATAGATTTCCCTCCCCGATGTGAGCGGCCATCATTCAGCATCTTGAAGTCCCAAATAGAACAAAGGTTTGATTTCTCTTTCTGCTAGGCTGCTTGGGCTGAACATAGGTCTTCCTGCTATTGAACCTGGACTATACCATCAGCCTTCTTAATTTTCAGACCTCCAGACTTAAGCTGGATTTATACTTTCCTGGGTCTCCAGTTTGCAGACAGCAGATCGTGGGACTTCTCAGCCTTCATGAGCACAGGAGCCAATTCCTCATAACAAATCTCTTTCTCTCTCCCTATACATATATTTATATTCAACAGATATACAGGTACATAGTAAATATAGGTATATAGTTCATATAGATATATAAAATAAATAGAGATACAATACAGATAATATTCTTCAGATAATGTATATTATTGGCAAATCACTGTCATTTACCTGAAACTAATATAACTACACTTTAATTAAAAATTAAAAGAAGTGTTCTACTGATATTGTTTCTGTTTCTGCAGGATTTTGACAGATACAGAGGGCAAATAGCACAATTTAACCCATAACATCTTCCAAGCCTTCTCATCCCATGCATGTGCTGTTTATCTCTGTCCACACAGCTCACAAGCCACTTGCTTGTATAACCTTTTTCACCTTTTTTTTCCTCTTATCTCCATAGATAAAACAGAATATTCTTAAACAGAGCAGCAAACACACATCCCCAGTCAACTGCTTTCATCCGTAAAATAAGGTAAATCTATAGGAACCTACAGGCCTACAGATTTTTTAGCCATTTGGCTAGATAGATGAAAATCCTGGCCTTGAACTGCAGTTGCCCAGAAAGTCTTTTTATCCATCATTAGCAAAGGGCCGGGCCCTCGAATCAAAAGTGACACGGCTCGCCTATCCTCACAGGCAGGAAGCTAAATGGCAGCGGGCTGTATACCCAAAAAATCACACCAGTCCGATGAGGCTCAAAAGAAGGAATGGTTTTTATTTTCTTCGTGAGAAGAAGGAAGACAGAGTGAGAGGTGAGAGACAGCTTTTCCAGGTTTTTGATTAATGCCTTGCAAATGCCGGGGAACAACATGTTTCCTGTGGGTTTCCAGCCTTAGCCAGCTATTTTCCTTTTGTTAAACATTGATTCTTAGACCTGCAGGAACTGACACACTGTACAATCTGCACAATAGCTAGAAAATCCTTCTTCAGTAGAGATAAAATGCTACGAAGGATAAGGAAATAGAAACTGTAACTCCTAGCATTCTAATTCTCTAATATTTACACATTTAGAGCCGAGGTGCAAAGAGGACATATGACTTTTTTATTTTATTTTAGAACAGAAGTTGAAGTTATAAAGAGAAATAGCTAGATCAGCATTTGTTCTAAAAAAAAAAAAAACTCGCTAAGAAATCTAAGATTTTCTTCCCACTTTGCTCTCTGCATCTGTCCCCTCTGTCCGGGAAGTCTTCCTATATGCTCTGGCCTATTCATGAAACTTGTAAAGATATCCATTAATAGCTAGTTTATTAAGAGCTAAGCATTTAATTCTCTACATATTTGCATGTCAGGATCACCCAGAGATACTGTGTTCCACCCTGGAGACTCAGATTTAGCAAATCTGGGACTGTGCTCCAACTGCCAAACTTTAAAAGACTTCTGCAGGCAATCTAGACGATCGGCCTGCCGGAGAACCTCTAGTTTGATCTCTTAGAGGCTAATACAGGAATGTGTGCTCATCCAAAGAAAAAAGTTAGGGAAAAAAAAATTGCTCCCAAAGCCACAAGGCCCTCGTTTTTCTCTCCAGAGTACAGTTTTCCGGAATTTTTTACTCACAGAAATATTGTTAAAATACTTTTGAGCATACAGTGGAAATATCTGATTTGCCTTACTTAAACATTACATTTTTGGATTTCTATATTAGTATATTTCAGTTGTACAAAACATACACGAAGTGTGACTTTAAAAGGATGAAATAAAATGAAATACTGAGGAGTGCATGGATCATTTCAAGCACATTGAAAAGTAAGTACACTCTACTTTGGGGTTCCTTCCACTAATTGTTTTGAAGAACACAATCCACCTTTTCTGCTACTCTTTATGGTTTGTTAATGACGTCACCGTGTATTTCAGCACTACTCTATAGTTTACAGAGTACTTTCATGCCCATGATCATATTTGATGCTACTTATCTACGAGAATGGGCTAATTAATGCTAATAATCTCTTACCCATGAGGATATGAAGGCCCACCAGAACGTTTTCAAGGTCATATAGTTTAAAATGGTGGAACTAAGGTTAAAGTACAGATTTTTTGTCTCAAAATTGAGTGCTTCATAATATAGATACATACATACATACATACATACATACACAGATATATAGATGGGTAGATAGATATCTCACGGAATGAAAGTTGTTCTCATTTGCCTACTGTTAGGTATTTTAAGCTTAAACATAGGATGAAGAAATATTTAGGAACAGATTTACTTTCTCTGGTTACCCAATCTAATAGCATGTATACGGGTCCTGCCGGAAACATACCTTATCAAACAAAACAAAACAAAACAAAACAAAAACGTAGCTTTTGATGTGGGCTAAGCCTATGTACATATATATAATCTCCAGCCCAAAACATCAATAGTGTTAGGCTTGAGAAACACTAAGACAGCAGTCATGAAAGTTTTAACACTGAATCATTGTGAGTGGTTAATGAAGTATATATACAACCTCCCAGAGCAGAAATATATACACACAAAATATTGCACACTTTCAGGGTCTTTACTGACTCACTCAAGTATTTTCATAAAGCACACAGTGAGAACACTCTATCTGCAGAATGAGGCAAGCAATAGGTCCCGAAGCCTTCCGCGGAATTGACCTTGTTTTTCACAACTCTTTAGAGACATGAATCCCTGTAAGACATTTTCTGGGACTCTTGTTAGTAAACCAGAAACTCAGATTCAAAAGTAGCCTATGGGTCTGTATGCAGGAGTGCTTTTTGGGATATTAAAGTCATTCATTACCTAATAAAGTAATATTTGTACATTTTAATTGAGAAGGAGGTTCGTATAATCTCACTCCACATGACATTTTTAATTAAAAACTAAAAGGCCACTAATCTCAAAGTGGACTTGGTGGGTTATTTTATTTCATTTCCTCCAGTCCTTCTGAGAGAGATTAGAGGATTTGCTTCATAAAATATATCAGGCAGTGATTAAGAGGGCCCCTGGTGGATTATAATATTTTGTCTCATAAGGATAAGAATGAACACTTCATAAAAGTCTTGTCAGCAGACTCTCTGAATTTAGGGGGAAATTATGAAATAAGCAGTTTGTCTTCAGTTACCTTTACTGTCTCTTCCTCTGCTCTTTCTCCCCTTTTGTGGCAAAATTCCATCTGCCCAGTCCCCGCATGCTTCTCCTATCAAATTCTGTTGGTAATAGACATCAAACATGAATTCAGCAATGTGTACTTTTTCCAGTATGTGTTGCTCAAGCTTTAAAAAAAACTCACGGAATTAAAGTTGTTCTCATTTACCCACTGTTAGGTATTTTAAGCTTAAACACAGGATGAAGAAATATTTAGGAATGGATTTACTTTCTCTGACTACCCAATCTAATAGCATGTATATGGGTCCTGTCAAAGACATACTTTGACTAAAAAAAAAGAAAAAGAAAAAAATGGAGTTTTCAATGTGGCTAAACCTCACAGTGGCATCTATAAAGTGATCACATTTTATCTTACCTAAAATAAGTCAGTTAAACAAGCCAAGTCCTTTATCTATGAATATCAATTAAATGAGTTATGTACAAAATTTACGTTTTTAAAGTTTCTGTCCTCTTTCTCTCAGTAACTGAAATCTAATTTAATATTTCCTGTTCCATTTGGAGTTCACAGAATGGCGTTTTCTGCGTATTTATTAAAGCTTAACAAATATTTTTGAAAGCTCATTATCTGTAGGATTGTAAAATCTTAAAACCTATCAAATTCTAATTAGGAAAAGACACATAAGTCATTCAGAAACAAACATAAAGCATTTAAAGAAAACATAATTTGACTCAAAATATAAGGAAAACTAAGATATTGCTTAAATAAAAATATGCTTACTCAAGTCTCTCACAGGACAGAGATATAAAGATACATTCAGGGTTCAGGTAACCAGAGAGGAAGCCAGGAAGCTCAGGGGTCTCCTTTTCTACAGCAAACAAGACTTTCAGCTGCCTGGAGTCCATAAAGCTCTTATTAGATTTCAAAACCAATCTCCTTACATTCGTGTTGGGCAACACTGTAATGAATCTAACACAATTCCTTTCTTTTCAAGGTGGCTATTCCAACCACTATTACAAAAACACAAAAAGTTTTAGGGAAGATATTTTATAATGTTCCAGTCTAGAAGCCTAATCAATGCAACCCTGCTCTCCATTGATGTCCTAATTAATTCATTCTTTGCCACACCAGATGGGAAGTTTCACCCCAAATGAAGACCTGGCAAAATTTAAAAATACAACTAGCCTGGGGCGCCTGGATGGCTCAGCTGGTTAAGTGTCTGCCTTCAGCTCAGATCATGATCCCAGGGTCCTGAGATGGAGCCTGGCATCAGGTTTTCTGCTCAGTGGGGGGCCTGCTTCTCCCTTTGCCCCTCCCCTCTGCTCATGCTCTCTCTTTTTCTCTCTTTCAAATAAATTTATTTTTAAAAAGTCACTAGCCAAAAGAATGTTCCTCTTTCCAATTCCAAACTTTTCATATTAGTATATATTCATATATACATATACACACATATATGTATATATACGTACATATGAATATATATTATATATTCATATATATATAAATATATATACATATATAAACATGGCCATGTATATGCCAACCACTCTTTTGATGCCAATCACCTCCACTTGCACAAGCTTCACATGGTTTCTTCTATGGTGGGCACTTAAGGAATTTTTCTGTACATCAGGGAAGACTGCTCTACGATCCTCAAAAGCTATCCATGACATAGTGCTGTCAATCTGCCATTGGCTTTTCACCCTCACTTATCAACGTCCCCAAAGAGTAACAAAATCCATTAACTTCGTGGTAGGCCAGTTCCAGCGCTCCCGTCGCTTTGTCTTGTGTGGCTGCTTATCGGTTCTTTCTCGATTGTGATTATAACTCCCATCCCACACCACTCAGGTACCCAAGTTCTCTTTTAGACTCTGGATTAACTGAGGTAGGGAAGAAACTCTTGAAAGTTTGGGTAGATCTGGACACTTACTATTATTACCTAACACACAATAAAATATATTAAATGTAAAACCATACTTAAAACTTGACAACCATGCCCATAGCTGGTTACATAATTTGTGGATCCCAGCGCAAAATGAAAATGCTGGGATTCTTGTTCAAAAAGCAAGAAAAAGTACAAAGTCACTCAAATACAAAACACTTTATCTTTTGCAGTTTCTCTCCAACAGTCTTGGTGTCTTCTGTTTGCTGAGAGACAACAGACCTTCAGAGACATAACAGGGGCCCTCTATGGTAGCTCAGTGCATGTGTGTGCCTGGCCCTTCCTCACCAGGCATGAAACCAAAGTCCTGTGTCCTGAGTGGGGGCAGGTAAGCCAATTTCCTTTTCCCATTGGCTTATTTCCCAAGCCACAGCAAAACATATGACTCCCTCAGAATTGCAAACTTCAAGCCCATGCACTCAATAGCTGAATGGGTAGGCAAGAGGCTAGCACCATACTCCCAACCTGACCA
>CM052806.1:37718661-37783702 GCA_028533885.1 Nasua narica | reverse complement strand
AAGAGATAAAATTTAGTTTTGAAATCATTATTCCTGTGTTTTTATAAAATTATAAACTCTACGAGTATTCCCTGAAGCCAAAATCAAATTTTATCACTCAAAACCCAATCAATCTTAGGTCCGAAAAATAAGAACTAAGAATAGGCTGCTAATCATTGATAACTGCTGCATTTATTGAGCCCCCTGATTCAGTAAAAGAAGAGGAATGTTTCAGTAAAAGCAGAGGAATGACAGGGAAAGATAAGATACACTTCTATTTCTGTTAGGGGCTAAATTTGAATTTTGAGAGACTGCATAAAGAATTATGTTGTATAATAACAGATACTTGTAGAAAGAAGAGAGAGAGAAAGAGAGAGAGAGAGACAGGGATAAAACATAACTTCAGTTTTTGTGACTAGTAAGTGGATTAGATCATTAAAGAGAAGGAGACAACAGTGGGAGGAATTATAATTTCACCAACAAAATATTAATTTGGGCAGCAAAGACAGTAACAAATGAGATTTAATTGAAAGTGGCTGACACAGGAAATTGAATAAAGATATTTTATTTTATTTATTATTTGAGAGACAGAGAGAGAGAGAGAGCAGGAACAGAGGGGGAAAACAGAGGGAGAAGCAGGCTTCCCACTGAGCAGCAAGCCTGATGTAGGACTCGATCCCAGGACCATAGATCATGACCTGAGCCAAAGGAAGATGCTTAACTGACTGAGCCACCCAGGAACCCAAATAAAGATATTTTAAAGAGGGGTGCCATTTTAGGTATCCTGTTAGCATGAGGTGGTAGCTGAAACCATGGATGTCATTTTTTGCCCAGATAGGCATTACAGAGGGAAAAACTAGAGCCCAAGTTTGAACAGGGGAACTCTAAGCTCAATAATGGAAGGAGTGGAGAGGAGCCCAGAGAATTAAAGAAACAGGGCAACAATTAGACAGCACAGGGGAAAGTTTGGTCAACAAACTGTAAACATTTAGAATAGAATTACCAGAGAACTGAGAAAACATAAGCGGCAGGTTTAGAGCTAAGCCTGCACCATGCCTTTGATTCAAACTCTTATTCTAGGAACTAAGATCTGGCACAACCGAGCTAAATATGTTAAACAAAACAACAAAACCAAAGTCAGAAATCAAATACAGAACCCTACTGTCTGTGAATTGCCTAGAAATAAATAGTCCATTGATGCTTACTCTTTGGAGTTATATTAAGCATCTATTTCAAATGGAGTAAAAGAGGGGAAACCATATGTAACATCTGATAGTGATTAAATTTTCTAATATTTATAAATCTGCATTTACATGAAAAAGGTCTTTGATTTTCAAAGTTTGTTTCATGTCATGTCTTACCTTGATTATTCCCAAATTATCACATTTTTTATGTTAACCACAGGAAATAAGTTGAGGAAGATATAGATCATGACAACCCAATAAAATAAAACTACTTTCTAATCAATATATTTTAGATTTTCATTTTTCAGATATAATTAATAGTTCACCAGACTGACGCTTTACCAACTCTTCTAGAAACAGCTCCAGGGAAACCTAACCCCTCTCATCCATTATTTTGAGAACACTCATGCCTTTAATTTCATTTTAGATCCCTCATTTGTTCATGCTTCTCTGTTCTTGGAATTCATACCCACCATTATATTCTGCATGCTGCTTGTAATGATTTTGCCCCTATCAGAGTCGGCATGGTTTCTCACACTTCAGAGCTACATGAGCATACTTGAGATTATAATTATAGTCTTGTATTTCGGTTCAGCAATTTTAAAAATGTCGAAAAGCAATCATTCTTTTGCTAACAGAGATCCTGGAACATAGCTATATAAATGGCTATTTATCTTTTGGGGGTATTGGACCTGTTTTAAAGTTGGATAAATGCTCTTTCCCCTAGTAAAAAAACACACAAACACACACACACACACACACACACATTTTCATATAAATTTAAAGAGTTTACTTAATACTTTCTTATCCAATCTAGGGACCATAGGCTATTGCAAAACTACTACACTAGATGTTTTCCAGGTTAGGAAAACAATCTCCTCTATTGTGCCTCACATGATAACAAGTTTCATAATGCAAAACATCTTCTTAGACAAAATTTGTGTTTGTGGATAGTGTCCTTCAGTCTTATTTCTGTACTTGGGTACACTAAACTGCAGGAAGTTTATAGGACATTCCATGCTTTTTCTCCCTCCCCTCGGTCCCACCACACCCCCCCTGCCATCTCCTAATGCCTAACAAGTCCTTTGCCCTCTTTATGGTCTTACTTTAAGAAACTAGCTTCCAGGGACGCCTGGGTGGTGCAGTTGGTTGGGCAACTGCCTTTGGCTCAGGTCATGATCCCGGCGTCTTGGGATCAAGTCCCGCATCAGGCTCCTTGCTCCGCAGGGAGCCTGCTCCTCTCTCTGCTTCTGCCTGCCTCTCTGCCTGATTGTGTTCTCTCTCTGTTAAATGAATAAATAAAATCTTTAAAAAAAAAAAAAAGAAAGAAACTAGCTTCCACTGCCCCCCACCAACAGTATCACTAATAATTTTCATGATTCTACATCTATTGGATTTTTGGGGACCTTTATTTTACTTGACTCTGTGATAGCATTCAAAGTTGTGCCAATCACCCCAAATGTGAACTACTCTCTCATCTTGGCTTCCACTTTGTTGTTTTTTGGTTTTTTTGCAACTTATCATCTGCTTCTTTGCTTCTACACTATTTTGTTTTCCTCACTTCAAGTAATACATGTAATATTTTTCAGGGTTGGCCAGAGCTCTGTTTCTTTCTCCACATATTCTCTCTGGACGATCCGTCCCACTTATAGCATCAGTTATAATGCATATGTTGATATCTCCCATCTTATTTTATATACAATCCTAATCTTTCCTGAGCCATATGCATCTATATCCAAATTCTTCCCTAGTATTTTCTTTTTTAGATACAAATTAGCTATCAAGTCCAATAAAAAGAATGATCCTTTGGTCTTAAATCTAATCTTTGCTCTATTACTCTCCATCAGTGAATTGCATTCCACAAAGCAGAAGTCTAGAAGTTGTTCTTGGGACCCTGATGTGTTAGCCCGGGTTTGAGAGAATACAGAGGTTAAAGCTAAGAGTTCTGTGTTATTGCTTTACTAATAAGGACAATCACATGGAGCTTCAGTAAAAGATAATGTGAGAGAGAAAGAATAAATGAAGAATCAATATGAAGATATACACCACGGGACACTAATGGCCCCATCAGCCAGACTCGTAGATATATTCTCCAACTCCCTCTTGTAGACATATTCCAAGACTATCTATCCAGAAGGAAAAGGGGGGAAGAATCTTACCCACTAAATTCAGTTTTCCATGTGTCAGCAAAACCAGACCTTGAACCTAGCCAGGATTAATTTCACAAGGATGGGAAACACAAATGTTGCTTTTGGGTCACCAGATAAATGTTAAGAAGAATAAATCCTAAGCCAACGTCTTTGATTCTGGACCGGGGTATTTTAGCTGCTATAGATGGAGTACTGTCTATCATCTCTTGGTTTATTATACAATCCAACTGGATTTGTACTCAATCTGGTACTTTAATTGAGCTTTTAACAGCCTCTGATGGTGGTCTTTGCATTGTGGGCACATGGTAAAACTGAGCATCCTGTGGACACAGAGTGTCACATTTCCACTGTCATAACATCTGTCTCATGCTCTCAGATGCTATATGGATTAAACATATCAGTATCAGTCATGATGTAAGTGTTTAAACACAACTGAGAGGATGAATATACAAACGAGCAATGGCCAGATCACACAACAAAAGAGAATTCTGATTCACAATCTAAAGCAACCAGTCAAGTTTAATCACAACCTCTGTAGCAATTCGCACAAAGTGGTTAGGACTGTATTGATAACTGCCAGTTTCTCAAATTTTTGCTCCTACTTCCACCTTAGGTTGGAATAGAGAAAGCCAAGTATGCCAACCTAAGTAATCATACAGATGCCCATTTCCACCAACCCTGCTTTCAGCTTCCCCATGCCCAAACCCTCTCATCAGAGTATACTTTAAACCTTTTCTTTTTTCCACTATACATCATCTAAAGGCCCTATCCGTGAGCATTGACTGAACCCAAGTACAGTTGGCTGACTCCCTTGTTAGAGCAAGCTCTGAAGGGTCTTTGTTAATCTTTGCTCAAAGTGCGGCCTTAAGCATCCCCAAACAACAATCTGCCTATACATGTCTCCTAGCTTGACCATGATCTCTTTAAAGATAGAGCATAACCAAGACCACTTCATCTTATATTTAATCCTTGCAATGGTTCTTAGCAAAAATATTTATATGTGATCAATATTTGTTTGATTGTACCAAGAAAAGAGAAAAACTAAAATGAACCAAAAGTAGCTGTTAACCTATAAAAGGAAAATGAGTGGAATAAAAAAATGGAAGCTGACCAAGTAAGATAGCTATATACTTACAAAAATATTTGGGTATAAAATCAGTACAATTTTCTAAAATAATTTAAAACTTAGAATGGCGTATTATACACAACTCCAAGGTAGGGAACAGGTAGGTTAAAGGGAACTTTGAGACCACCGATGATAAGAGCAAACACAGAGCACATTTACCATGGAGATTTGTAAATATCTCCATATTTGGGATTCAACTCACCTCAGATAGAATGATTTTCTCAAAAGAATTTTCTACGAAGGAAAACTGATTTGAATCCTGCCTCTGACACTGCCATTTATTAAACCACTTTCATCTCCAGTAAGGAAATACCTGGCTCCTTATTAAACATGGTTCTATATTTAACCGGCAATTAGTCACACTCCAGTTAATAGAGGATATAACTCAATACATTGCTTGCCTAATAACTTTTTAAAATACTGACAAGAAAAAAAATAAAATCTTAGGTCTGCAATTATTGATTGAATAAAAATGATTATTTTATAATCAATATAAGACACCTACAATCTCTTTTACCTGGCAGACAATTATGTTAGTTTCAACCTCCCCAAACATATCAATTAGAGAGTAAATTTAATATTGTTTTTGAGGTAAGCTCTACAAAGCTCTATGTGGCTCTCAGTTAATACTATTGTAAACTCTTTAACACCAAAATAAGTTCTTCTTTCTTGCCAGAAAGCTTTTAAAAATAACACAGATGAGGGAGTAATTTTAACTTGAGAAATTGGCCAAGGATTTACAGAGCATTTTAACTGGATCTTGAAAAATTAGAGGGATATTAATAGACAAAACTTTTAGGAAAGAACATTTCGGCAGAAGAAATAGAAATTGCTAAGGAACAGAGACTTGAAATTGCATAGCACAGTCTAAAAACTGCTCTTAATTTTAATATGACTTAGTATAATTAGTCTATATAATATGTCCATTGTTTATGATTGAGACAGGTATAAATGGCTTTAGGGAAAACTAACTGGGGATCTGATCATGAAGGGAAATGAAGATTTTAGAAGAGTTTTCTAAAGACAATAAGGAGATTTCTTGGGTTTCTGAACAATTCACCCAAGAGGTTATGATAAGACAATTCCTGTGGGCCTATATTCTACATATTAAAGGGAAATGAATTGATAATTAGTGATCCCAAGCAGGGTGTAAAGAACCAAACTCAGTTTTATATAACTACACAGTAAAATTTTTAAAATGCAGAAGCTTAAATAATACTGTGTTTAAACCCAGTCTGAAGACTAGAGCTATAGTTTTAATACAAGTGAGCTTTTGATTTTCATTCAGACTTTCCTGGTTTAGTGTCTGTATATTTGGCAGTGACAGTTGGGAATTGTTAAAGAGGCAAGAGATTAACCATTCTTATTGACCAGGAAAATTCCAACAGAGCAGACAGTTGAAAACATGGGTCTAGAATTCATGGCTCTGTGAGTTACAAATTAGGATGTGGGAATCATTTATCAAAATAGTAGTAGAAACAATGAGATGTTATTAGACAAAAATATATCATAGAGTTTAAATTAAAGTCACTATAGTGAAACAATCATTAATGCATGTTATAAAATTAATAGTATACTCTAAACTAATCAAAGTCCTGTTCATACAACAAAAACTTAGCAAATCTTTGCAGAGACCTTTGTGTTGGACATGGTGGGTGACAGCAACTTGTAACAAATGTGGTTCTTAACTCAAGAAGATCACAACCTAGTAGCTGTGATATAAAAATACATAATCAAAGTATAACATATATAATAAATACAATATGACTTGTATCAACTAAGAACTATTGCAAGATGGAAACCAGTCTGTGGTGGGATATAAAAAGATATGAAATTTGACTTTGGAATAAAGTAGACAGACTAAAGATAATTACAGATTGAGAAGAAGATACAAATAAATACAAAAATTGAATAATGATAAAAACTTCTAAATAAGGACAAATTTATCTAGAATATAAGGGTCATGTGCAATGCTTCTAGCACATTAATGTTAAAATATAGATTCTTATTCAATAAGTCTAAGGTAAAGCCTTAGATTTTATATTTCTAACCAGTTCCCAGGTGACATCAATGATATTTACACAGAAATTGTGGGAAATAAGGTAGCCAGATAGCAGATAAAAAGATTGTAGGCAATACTGAAAACATACTAAAAAAATTTGTCCTCTATAACTAGGTCAGGTGATTTCAATTTGTGCCAGAGAAGAGAACTCCTACTGTCGCATAGCACTACAGCATATGTTTGGCCTGTTTTATACATTGGGGTTATTGATAAGCTGTTAATACAAGGATGCACTAGGAGTGAAATTTTTATTTTAAGATTTTATTTATTTGTTTGACACAGAGAGAAAGATCACAAGTAGGCAGAGAGGCAGGCAGAGAGAGAGGGGGAGCAGGCTCCCTGTTGAGCAGAGAGCCCGATGTGGGGCTCGATCCCAGGACCCTGAGATCATGACCTGAGCCGAAGGCAGAGGCTTTAACCCACTGAGACACTCAGGCGCCCCAAAAATGTTTTAAATATAGATTTCCTGCACAGAAAAGTTTGTTTGTTTGTTTGAACAAGTGACATCTAGTAATGATGGTCTATGTATAGCATGTATTGGAAGGGTGAGATGATTGGTCTGAATAAAGAATAACACTTACTATGCTTTTTAAATAGAACAAGTATCTAAAATAAGGATATTTAATAGAACAATAGAAACGGAAATCATAAAAACAGGCAGACTCAATAGAGATGAATAGAGATGAATGCCAAGGGTTAAGATACACAAAACACTGAGCCAGATGTGAAGAATAAAGATGACAAAAATGATTTTAGCTTGTGTACTTTGTACAATAATTGTATTAGTGATCAAAAATATCAAATCATCTAAAGATCAATAAAAGAGTTACTAAAATTCCCAACTGTACATTAAGAAATGATGAGGTATTGAATCACAAGAAAGATTATTGAAGTGGATGGAACAGAACTAGAAAATATTCAGATTGTAGCATGTAAAGAGAATAGTAAATACAAAAAAAAAATGTGAGAGATACAGTATAGAAAAAGCTAATGAAGTGTAATTCGAGTTCACAAATGTGAATGTGTTAAAGCACTACATAATGAGAGAAAGGTCAAAAGGTCAAGAATTTCCATAGCTGTGGAAGACACGGAACCATGAAATCAAGTGATGCTAGAAAATCAAGTCTAATAGACACACCGAAAGCTACATCAAAGCACATCACAGTACAACCTCTGAAAATCAAAAATAGGACAATATGAAAAAAAATAAGGAAGAACAATGACACATTAACCATCTTGAAACAAAGGTAACAGTGATGACTGACTTCTCAAATATATGGAAATTTGAAGTCAATAATGATTTCTTTAAAATCTTAAGTGAAAATATTTGCCAACCTGAATTTCTATAGTCAGTAAAAATATTCTTCAAAATGAAGGGAGAGCATTTTCCCTCTTAGCTGAAATGTAGAACAACATGAAAGAACTTTGCTCCTCTACGAATTACAAAGAAAATGGATAAAATACAAATCATGCTTTTCTTGGGGGCTATCAATGAGTGGTGAGTACAAAAAAGGCTTCATGAAATGAATTTTAAACTAAAATAACTTTCATAGGCAAGCAATACGCAGCTTCCATACCTAAAGTCAGATACCTTATTCAGGCTTATGAATATGTAACCTTATGTAGGCTGAACAAGGGACAGGCCTTCCTCAGATCACAAGGATGAGAACAAATAAAGATCAACAGTGAAGCCTTTGATCAAACTGCGGACTTTGGTGATATACTGGCATCTTGAAGAACCTCATATACAAAAGTATATCACTGAAGGTTCTTCTGGATCTTGTGGAGTAGTTTCTAACTATACTAGAAGCTATTCTTGTGGAATAGCTTCTAACAAACTCATATTTCCATAATATATATATTATAAATATTTTGGGGGGGGAGAGTGGGGAGTTTAAGTCCTAAAAGCACTAAAAAACAAACAAAAATAGGCAGAAATTAGAGTGAATTCAACATCCAAGTCCTAAAAAATGAGACTCTCCCAGATAATATTCATGTGTGTGCCTTTTACCCTGAGAGCACCTCCAAGACTATTCAACATGAACATGGAACACAAAAAAATAAAGCAAAAGCTGCAATTTTAACAGTTTGAGGTGTCATAGACGAAATCTGGGGCTGCCAAAGCAAATGGCAACTGAAAATGAAAATACAATAAATGAAGGAGATCCAAAGGACGGAGTTCTCGTACATGGTCAACATACCCCTCTTATTACAGGTTGACCCTTGAAACGCATATATTTGGGGGGACTTCAGGGAATCTAGTAGAAAGTAATCAAACAGAAACCTGAAAGAGTGAGCAGTTATTTCAGAAGTTAATCTCCAACAAGGGAAAAAGAGCTTTAGATTTGGGGTCATACTGACTTAGAGAAGTCTAGTAAATATCTCATTCCCCCCACTGAAATTACAAAAGAGTTACATCTTTCAAGTAAAGGCTGTGTACTGGGGTTTAATGTTTTCCTTACACCAATGGCAATATTGAAACACACCTGCATTAACCAAGTGTAAAAGCAAAACTCCACAGATTTACACTGATCAGCCAGTAGCATAAGAGATTGCTAGCAAACAATAAAATACTCTACAGAAGACTAAATCCAGAGAGTCTACAACATTTGGCCACAATGTATATAACTCAATCAAAATCACACAGCATGTGAAGAAACAAGAGAATGTAAAGCATGTTCCAAGTTAAAAATAGTCAATAGAAACAGATCCAAAGACAAATGAGATACCGTAATGAGATAACAAGGACTTTAGAGCAACTTTACAAAAAATGTTCAAAAACATTTTTTAAAAATGGCCATAAAGGATATACAGATGGAGAATATTAGCATAGAAATGGACACTATAAAAGTAGATGCCTGTCAAAATTATAGAATTGAAATGCTGTGTTTTAAATGTAAATTTCACTTGCGCAGTGATGAGATGACAAAATCAACAGTCAGTGAAGAGACCAAAAGAAATAATTTAAAATGAAGTGCAGATAAAAAATGTAGGAGAAAAATGGTTACTTTTGGACAGTATCATACTGCCTAGCATAACTGGTGTCTGTAAAAAAAAAAAAAAGAAAGATGGAAGCAACAAAAACATTCAAAGAAATACTGGACAAAATTTTCTCAAATTTAATTTTTTAAGAGCAATGGAAAAATGTAGAAAAAAATCAGTAAAATAAGAGCAGAATAAAACATCGACACATCAGACGACACCTGTGTGGCTTAGTCCATTAAGTGCCTTCAGCTCACGTTCTGATCTCAGGGTCCTGGGATAGAGCAACCCCCTGCATCAGGCTCCCTACTCAGTGGTCAGTCAACTTCTCTCTCACTCCCTCTGCCCCTCCCGCTGCTCAGGCTCTCTCTCTAGCTCTCTTTCTCTCAAACAAACAAACAAATAAAAGTAAAACTCCTTAAAAAAATCTGACACACTGGAATTAATCAACTTTAAGTCAAAAATAAAGAAAAAAGTCCTGAAGTCAACCAGAACCTAAAGAGATATTGTATATAGAAGAACAGCAAAAATAATCACTGATGATTTCTCAATTGAAAGAATGAAGACCAAAAGAAAAGAAAATATCTTTAAAGGGCTTAAAGGGAGAGGGAAAACTGGCCAAAAGTGCCAACTTTGAATTCTATATTAAGTGAATATATCTTTCAAAAATGAAGGCAAAAATAAGTTTAAAAATCAGTAACAATAACAAATATATGACTACAAATTTCCTAATGATTTGGGAATGAAGCAACAACATCTTTATAAATAATCAATGAGTTCAAGAAGCCAATGAGTTAACAATGGAAATTAGAAAATATTTTAAGCTAATGACAATGATATCCTAATCTGTCATAATTTGCGGAATCCAACCAAAGCAGTGCTAAGAAGGAAATTTATAGCCTTAAACAATCATATTGCATAAGAAAAAATTGTTTGAAATAAGTGTTAACTAACTGGAATTTAAATTAAAAACTTAAAAAAAGTAATATTACAATAAAAAAATAAATGAGCAAAGACTTAAAAATTAAATGAAGAAAAAATAAACTCAACATAAGTAGAAGGAAAAAAAAATTAAAACAAGATAAATACAATGGAGAAAAGCCGTAGAGGAAACCAATGAAGCCAAAGAGTTGGGATTTTGTAAAGATTAATAAAATTGATAAATTCCTAGAATGACTGGTCAAGAAAAAAAAAGTAAAAACACAATTCATCAATATTAGAAAGAGAAAGAGGATCTATATTTAGTAATTCTCCTGCCATCTTCCACTCCATTACACTTTTTCTTTTAAAACATACATTTAAGAAAGCACGATTACTTTTCATGCCTCCTTCAATAGACTCTAAGATTTAAATTGGTAAAGTGTGTGTGTGTGTGTGTGTGTGTGTGTGCGCGCGCGCACACACGCGCGCTCCAACACACATGCTTTGGGCTTAACCAATATGTTTCCAGTACTTATGACAAAATTATATCTCAATAAGATGTGTCTGAAAGAAATCAGAACAAAAACATCTTCGGTAGTTGATAGAGTAGGCAACTCTCTGCTTTGAGTAAAAGTGTTAAGATGTCTGAGGGACAACTCCCATAGTCTAGGTCAAAATACGCTTACTGTCTAGAAGAAAATAGTTAATAGTAAGAATGAAGTTCCCAGTCAAGTAATTAACAAATTTATGCAGCTATCTGAAAATACCTAGCTTACTTAATTCAGAAATCTCTACTTTATAAGATGTTTCATGATTTTCAAATTCTCCAAGTTCAGTTTTCTTTTGTTTTCCTATGGAATTTAACAGTGATTTTTGGAAGCTCTAGCCTTTCTCAGTAGCAAGAAGGGGAATTTAAAGTCCACACATGGCCAAGAGCTTAGGAAATAAGGTGGGGCAGCCTAGTGTTGACTGGTAAAGGAAGAGAAAGCTAAAGATAAAGCAGAACTGTTACACAAATTCTAGTTCATTCGTTCCTCTTTGTGCTCCTGGCATCCCATGGGCTTATTTCTTACAGTGATCTAATTTCTGACACTACAGGGGTTGTTCTATAAGACAAGAGGTCTTTCTTCTTTCTTCACCCAGAAGACTGAGTATATCTATCTTACCCTCACCACCCCAAGTTTTAGCACAGAACAACCTAAACAAAATGAGATACAGTAATACCAGGCTGCTACAGTGAGGGATTTGACCTGAGGGTTTAATGCTATTACTGTCTGACTGTTTGTTCCCCTTCAAAGTTCATATATTGAAATCACAATGTGATGGTATCAGGAGGTAGTGTCTTTGGGAGGTGATGAGGTCACGAGTGCAGAGCTCTCACGAATGGGATTGATGCCCTTACAAGAGAACCCAGAGAGCATCCTTGCCCCTTTCACCATGTAAGGATACAAAGAGAAGTCCACAGTTGGCAAGGCGGCCCTCACCAGACCATGCTATGGGACTGGACTGGGACTAGATCTGGGACTTCTAGCCTCCAGAACTTTGAAAAAAATTTTACTATTGTTTATAAGCCACCTAGTCTATAGTATTTTGTTATAGCGTTCTGAACAGACTCAAACAAATGCAAATGGCTAAAGGCCCAGAAATAAAATTTATTTTTAATAATGCAATATTGATAGCAAAATGTGTCATCAGTACTACACCCAAAATTTATATATAGCAAAATGTGAACAAAATGTGTTTGAAATGACAGGTCCACTGATACGCAGATTATTTTCAATAAAGACAATATGGTGCTATAATAATTTTTTCTCATGATTTTTAGTAACATTTTCTTTTCTTTAACTTCCTTTATTGTAGGACTACAGTATACAATACATATAACATACAAAATATGTGCTAATCAACTAGTTTATGTTATCCGTAAGGCTTCTGGTCAACAGCAGCCTATCAGTAATTACATTCTGGGGGAGTCAAAAGTTACAGGTGGATTTTTTATTGTAGGGGAATTGATGCTCCTAATCTCCATGTTCTTAAAAGGTCAACTATGCTAATGGAAATATATTCAAACTCACACGGTAAAGTTCATTTAATTAAGCCATATGTTGGTTTGCTTCTTTTCCATAAATTCTTTGCCTCATTCATTTAGGTGTCAAAAAATTTCTTAAAATGTTTTTAAATCAGAAAAACTTACATCCAAAAATATATGGATCCAAATAATGAGATTCAAAGTAAAATCTCATGGATCCAAGTAACTTTTACAAGTTATTGCCTTGGTGCCCGGGGAGGAGTTAGCGCTTATTGGATGTTCAAGATGGCAGAGATTTCTTCCAATACAGTATCTATGGGAAATCATTCTGCTTCGTTAATTTTCTTTCAAAGACTCCTGCTTTCTTAGATGTCACATATTGATAAGAAAATTAATTAAGATCTCCATGTTTATGAACAGTCCCTGTTCTGCAATGTACATAGATTTCATTTCATAACTAGCTGCTTTTCCTCTTGCTTCTCTGCTTCACTGGATGGACTGGTTCGGATGCTGGAAGGCATCAGGCTTTGCCTATTACTATGCTCTCTTGTTGCCACAATCTACAAACAGAGCTTCATTGCAACTAAATCCCACAGAAGGCTTCTTTCTATGCTGGGCTTTGTTTTATTAGCTCATTTAGCAAGGTTAAAAGCTTAAGGAAAATAAACCATGTCTTCTGAACCATCTGGTTTTGCTTTGATTTTGTCCCAATTCCCACTTTTATGTCCTACATCTTCAAAATAAAAAGAGTCACAAACTGCCAAACACATTGAAGGAAATATCTTTGCTACCAAGAGAAGAGTGGTACAGCTGTGTAACGGTATGAGTCAGACATCAAAAGAAACCAAACAGGGAAGATTTGAGAGCCCTGGATTTGCTTCAGGACTAAGTTTATGATATGGCCAGGGTTAGGATTTAATGCAGATACATATACCCTTACCTAATAGCTTTCATGGTTTCGCTTTCCCCCCTTTCCCCGGGCTATCATCTCATGCCAATATAGTGATTATTGTAAAGAATAACATTACTATTGTGATAGAATGAACTATTATGAAAATAAACTATCAATTCCAGGAGAGAAAAGTCTATTCAAGAAGGACTGTGTGGAAAAAATAGCCCCCAGCTGGACCACTGTGTTGATCTGCATAAATTCAATAGTCTCTAACCCTAAAATGACCAGCGTCCCTTTCTTTTTTTTTTGTCTTGAGGCTATATTCTTTTAGTTGCTTTTCATGTTTAAAATATCAGAAAGAACCCTAGAGACACTAGCACCACCAATATATACAATTGTGATTATCAAAATGTATTTGAAGAACTCTTAGTAATATTTCTATTTCCCTCTGAAGTCCCATCCAAGGGTCTGTGGAATCTACGAAGTGTCAAATCCAGTATGCTGATTTAATGGGTAAAACACAATGTGTGGAATTAAGAGTCAAATTCCGTTCTGACTTTCCAAGGAACACAATGTGTGTCTGGAGAGGGATTTTTTTAATTATACAATGACTCAATTTTCCCTACCTCTCCAATCAGGATGCAGATAATTATATTGGCATGACTACAAATGTATACTGTGCTAAGTCCTATAATCAGTGGGATAGAAGTAAACATATTTAGGGTACATTAATCCAAAACACTAAAAATATTACTCTTTGCCATGCCAATGAGAAGAATGATCTTTTTTAAGAAAATGTCTTTGTCATTGTCTAAAACTAAGTTTCAATCATCTTTTGCTCACACTGACCTCCCAACTCCCTTATAATTAATGAAATCTAATCCCATCAGAACTCAGCAAACCTGGATAAATGTTTTGGTTTTTTTTATTCTTAGTAGTGGCATACGCAATTTCCCTATTCCTTTAGAAGTAACATTTAAATGAATAGTAGAATCTCTGTGTTAAAGTCTCATTTCTGGAGAGCTCTACTGAATGGATCAAAGTGTTGTTTAGCAGGAGAAATACATGACGGAGAAGTGAATAGAATTGTGTTTCTTAATTTACTTTCACAGTAATTACAAACACATTTTATTTCAAAGTCTTCTCCCCTGGAGACTGTCATGAGAAAAGTCACAAAAACACAAGTTTCACAGTAAGAAAAAAAGTGAAAATGCTTTGTATTCTACTCACGCTCTACTAGGATCTTCAGAAATCACAGTGACATGAAGACATTTCTCAAGTGTCCTAAATTCTGTGTTTCCTGACTGAAATAATCACAGAATCATATTTTGAGGAACAGCTATTAATAGCCCTCATAACAATTCCATGGAACCCATTATAAGACCAGCTGATGTGACTTTCGGCCATTTATAAAATAGACTCACGTTCAACTTCCCATTTGAGCCTTGAAGATTCTCTACATAGTGGTAGAGCAGCTTTCCAAGGTGGGGAGGGTTTCGGGCTTTTAATAATAGCATTGGAGCAACTTGAGCTGCAAACTGAGATGTTAAGTTTGTAGACTCTTTGTGACCTAAAGACAGGTATTCCTTACTGAAAACTTTTATATCCTTAGTAATCTACTAGGTAATTAAATTCAGCATTTCAAAATCCAAAAGTGTACTTCCAGATATGGTTATTTTCACCAAAGAAACAATATCTGAAAACAAGCAGTTGGTACATACTGAATATATACAAAGGTAGTCTGTCGACTTTAATCTGTTTGCCTCCAAAATCCAGAATTTCTTCCACCTCCTTTACTACCCAGTATCTCTGCACTGGGTATGATAGAGTGATAACCCAGCTATAGATAAGTTAGGGAATATGAGGATGTGGAAGTTTTTTCACTACTAGATTTAGGTAGTGAAGTCATCTGGGAAAGGGCTCCCCAACTCCTGGGTTTATGTCCAGGAAGACAGCCATTTTATTTAAATCCACTAATTTCCCCCTTTTCTCCTGAGAGTAAAGACAAAACTCCTCTCCTCTCTCTGCATCTGTGTGCCTCCTTCCAGTGTCGTGGGCATCTGTTGTTTGCTGGGAGGCCCAGCACCTCGCAGCCCTCTCGCCCAAAGCTCTACCTGCCAACCCAGGGCCCGTCTTCCTTGCAAAGTGTTCTCAATCACTTTGCCTGAAATTAACTATTTCTTTGATGGAGATCAGTGCAGGCTAACACATTAAATAGTTTTTCGTCTTCTTTTTTTTTCTTTTAAAGCATAGTTAATATTTACTTTTGTGGCCTGGGGGAATTAATAAGAGTAGAATACTCTCAAAGTAAAGGATTAAGAAGTATTTCTCATAAAAATTTTAAAACTTGTCTTTGATCTTCTGTTCTGATTTCTTTCTTTCACAATTTGCTTTTCAAATTCTTTTTTCTCAGTGTGAAATTCCTATCATGAATCAAATACTTGAGAACAATTAATAAACATGACAATGAAGATATTCCTAATATTGAACTCTACTTTTGAATATTTATTACATATTTATTTACAAAAATATATTAGTTGCAACATTTTTTACGTTTTACTATGGTATGAATTTTTTTTTTTTTTTTTACTTTCTAAAAAAAATTTTTTACTTTTATTTTAATTCTCCAGGAACAGATTCTCCCTTAAGGAAGGAAAGCTTATTTACATTGTTCTGATAAATATTATATTCTAATTTCTTCTCACATATCTATAGTTTTCTATTTTTAATAAAGTTATTTGATATAACATTATTAAGATATAGTCAAAGTACTTCACTTATTCCTAAGAAATATGTTATTTATTGAAATATCTGAATGAACAAAGTAATGACACATATTATTTGAAGATATATTAGTTGGCTCTGCCTCCAAAATTGGGTACTAATCACAGTCTCTAGTGTCTGATTAAGCAAGTCCCAGCCCTGAGTCACAGATAATACTAAATATTACAGAAATGAGAAGCTAACGCATGTAGAAAACTGTATGCATTAAAAAATAAGAACCACATAGAAATTTAGGGGCAAAGCTCTCCTTACAAATACTGAATTACATACTTCAAAATTACTAAGAGCCTAGATCCTAAATGTTCTCACCACACACAAAAAAGGAAATAATTATGTGAGGTAATAGAGGCATTGAAGCTGTGGAGGTAATTGTACGGCAACATCTAAATGTATCAAATCAATACATTATATACCTTAAATTTATACCCATGTTAAATGTTAATTAATCCCAAAAAAAAGAGAGAAGCTAATTTAAGCAAAAGTATCATCATAATCTCAAAAACTGGCGAGAATTCTTCAAAATAAACTAACAGTTGCTTATTCTATTGAAAAAAATAAATAATTTCAGGGTAATTTTCCAAACTGGAGAAAACAATGTTTGGATTGTCCTTTTTCTAAGCTTGGGAAATAATGTACTGAAGAGACATTTATTTAATATCCAATAAAAAGAAAAACACTATGAATGAACTTGTCCGTAAGCTGCAGTGTCCACAGTAATTTTCTAGATTTGGGGTATATTCCTTACTCCATTTATAATTACCCAACTAAATATTGAAGTGCTGAACAGAAACAGTTTAAAAAATGATAGTAAAATATAATTTGGTTATTATTCTTTTCATCAAGTACTCATGTCATTCAGGATTCATGAAATGAGGGCGGCCATGGGCCACCAGGTGACTGCATAAAGCTACCTTAACATGGAAAGTCAGGTCAAAGTTACTTGAAGGCCTAAACAAGACAAAACAAAAACCTTCTGGAGAATGAGGCAGCCCAGAGGGCAGAAGCTGCAGAAAGCAGCTCATAGTCTTAGGGACAAAGGCAGGCATGAGTATTACTGGAAGGCAGGAGTCCTGCAGGATGGGTATAGAGTAAGTTGTTTGGGTAAATAAAGAGCGGCTGATCCACTGGAGCTGAAACTGTGGAAGAGATGCTCCCTGAAGGAAGGGAGAGAAAAGAGTAGCCTCAATTTGCCTTCCTCTTTCCCTGCTATTGCTTACTAAATCCAGCCAGAAACCGACAGCAAAGAAGCCTGGAAACCATAATGTTCAAGGATCAGCTCCTGAGACACAGGCACAAATAAACTTGCCAACAAGAGACTAAAGAACAATGTTTGTTTTGTTTGTGGGGTTCTCTTTTTTTTTAAGATTTTATTCATTTGCTTGTCTGAGAGAGAGCACAAGGAGGGGAGCAGCAGGGGGAGAGGGAGAAGCAGGCTCCCCACCGAGCAGGGAGACCTTGCAGGGCTCGATCCCAGGACCCTGGAATCATGACCTGAGCTGAAGGCAGACGCTTAACTGAGTGAGCCACCCAGGTGTCCCAAAGAACAGTGTTAATCATATAAATGGGACCTTTCTTTTTTATCCTAACCACATAAACATATAGAGAATGTTAGAAGCCTTGTGAGCATAAAAGTTATTACCTGGATCCACTTTAATACTCTCTAATGATAAAGTGCCAATTATCTAATGTTTCAAACTTTTCTTCATTTAGAATAGCTCTTTGGTTATCCAGCCATGGTAATATCCATATAGAAATGCAATTAAACAAATATCACATTTGAGAACCTGCTCCAGTATTAAGTAAAAAATACCCGATTCTTGGGGCACCTGGGTATCTCAGTTAGGCATCTGACTCCTGATTTCAGCTCAGGTCATGATCTCAGAGTTATGGGATTGAGCCCTGTGTCAGGTTCCATGCCCAGTGGGGAGTCTGGTTGGGATTTTCTTTCTCCTTTTGCCTCTTCTCCTACACTCTCTCTCTCTCTCTCTCAAATAAATAAATCTTTTTTAAACATTCTATTCTTTTAAATCAAAAGAACTAAGTCAAATAAAACCCGAGAATTAAATTATACTATGCTCGATCTTAGCCAAAAGGCTGAGAAGCGATTACAAAGTGTGTCTGTTTCTTATAAAGGACACAATACTAAAATGTGTTTATTGATTCAAATGTCTGCCTTACTTATTTTAGACAATTTGTTTGCAGATTCTCTGAAATAGCATCCACTGAGAGAAAATTAGTTAGATGTTTCTGCAAAAAAAAAAAAATCTTGAGGAGAAATTTAAAATTGGATGTTGGAAATATACTTAGTAAGCAAAACATCCAGAAAATAAAATGATTTCTTAATCAAGGAAAAGAAAAAAGAGAAGGAGGAGGAGGGGGAGAAGGGCAGGAAGAAAAGGTAGAGTGGGAAGAGGAAGAAGAAGAGAAGCCACCCACAAAAATATGGCATGAAAATTGTTTTCCTTCTAGTTATCAAACCTCCATCTCAGAGGCAACACTAGTCCATCTTCACTACTAGCGATATGGTACAAAGGGAAGTCCTCTAATGGCTAAACTTGATGAAACTCAAAATGTGATATATTGAAGGAGTTGCAAGAAGAGAAAGCAAACTGAGGCTTATTTTGAAACACTGTTGTATTACTATTTAAGTCAAATTGTTTGCGTAAATAGCACGTTATAGACAAACTCAAAATGTAATTAGGTTGTCTCCAGACTTCACTAGCCTGTCGCTCCAAAATAAAGTCACATTTTCACATTTCTCTTGAAATCTAAAATAACATAGCCCTCGAGGTCCATCACTGAAAGTGCAGAAAACAAGTTCTTCCACCAAGTTCAAGGTGTGGCCAATTTCATCTGGATTTTCTGTCCGTGTTCTCCAGAGGTGATACTCGAAGCGGACCTGATCGGAAAGAGCCACCATCTATTTGAAGACATGACAGATGTAATAGTTCAGAAAGTGCAAAGGCTTTTGGCTCAGAATAAACTTGCTACAACTGAAAAACAGAAAAGGGAAGTGAAGGAAGGAAAGAAAATTGTGGTTTAATAGATAGGAGGTAAGAGATGTAGGCAGAAGATAAATAATACAGGGCCTTGTACAACATGCTGAGGAGTCTAGATTTTTTTTTTTTTCTAAGCATAAGGGAAATCCAGGGGAGGATTTTGTACAGGACCGTAATATGGTATGACTGTCATTTTTATATTACTCTGACTACAGAACATGGATTGTAGGGGGAAAGAGTGATGAGTTAAAAATCTACAACATGAAGTAAGGTTAAGAATAATGATTTCTCGGGCTACGGGGCAGCAGCAGACATGGAGACACAAGTCTTTTGAAGACTCTGCTAGTAGCACCTGTTGACTGACTGCATGTGGAAGGAGCAAAGAATCAAGACTGTGTGGTTTTTATTTCTTTGTTTTGGGCTCAGGCATCTGGGTAGAACAGAGAAAGTAAGAACAGGGTGATATCAAGAGCACAGTTTTGATCTATGAAGCTTTAAATGCCTAGTTGGAATTCAAGTGACTCTATCAAAGTGGAGTTTGATACTGAGGGGAATTTTATAACCAGCAGTGTACAGCTGTGTGTCAGGGTAGATGTTCCTTAGAGCCAGAGAATTACTAAGAAAGAGAGTACAGTTAGAGAAGGATATGGAGTGTAAGACTAAGCCTGCAGTCTGAGAATTCAAGGGTAAGCCAAGGAGGAACACCTAGTAAAGGAGACCAAGCTAAGGTAGTTGTAGGAGGAAAAACAGGAGAGTATGGAGTCTTGAGAAATAGGAGGAAAAAATCCAGTAAGAATGTAAGGGCCAACTAATTGTCTGTTGTTGAAGGAGCCAAAAATATGAGGAATAATGAAAAGTGGTCATTTTCTTTGGCAAAATGGGGATGGTTCATAACCTTGAAAGGAGTAGTTTCAAAATAAGAGTATGGCAAGAAAGCCCAACTGAACTGGGTTGAAGAGAGGCTTAAATAATCATTATCATCCTCTGTATCTGGAGCTCTTTTTTTTTTCTCCAATTAATTTAATTTTATTTTTTCAGTGTTCCAAGATTCATTGTTCATGTACCATACCCAGTGCATCTGGAGCTCTTTCTAATGGAAACTACTTCACCAAAGGTCTTTGCAAACAAGGAAGCTTAAGGCAACTCTAGTGGCTAGTCTACAAACCCACTCTTAGGGATTTGTAGGTCATCTCTGTGACAGAGATGATTGGGTAAAGCCTTTAAGGTGGTTCAGTCAATTTTCTGTAAAGCCAGTGATAAGAGACCAGATCAGGCAAGTTATCTTTCCATTCTGACCTTGAAGCAGGAGATATAAACAGTAAGTGGGAACTAAAGGTATAAAGATAAGCAGAGGAAGCCTCCAAGACAGGAGCTTTGGTGGGTCCTGAAGTGACTGAAGTCATGAATAGGCATGAGCCATGAGTTTCAAAAAAGCTCTCAGGACAGAGGATAAGATACCTGCTTCTTAGCTACAAACCCAGTGATGGCCAGGAGAGGAGAAATCAGAAGATCAGCTGGAGCTAAATGTCCCCAACCTCTTGGTTCATAATTAACTCCATTTCCAGTTTTGCTGCTTTGGTTCCTGTTCCCTCAGGAGGTCTTATTTCTTGGATCCCACAAAATCTAGCTTATCTTTGTTTACCACCACTGCACTGGCATCCTTACGTAAGCTGTTAACCCTGGAGATTTGATTCCATATCACAATAAATTCTCACGAATACAAAATATTATGCACAAAGGATAGCTTATCAGATGCTTAGAATAAAGAAGTAAAATGATGATCACTGATAGGGCATTCACAAAATTAGATTCAGGAAGTAATTTTAAAAAGTAAAAAGGTAAACTATTAATATACTTCTTGAAGTTAATAAACATCTGTTGATTGCATTACCTGCATTGTACTCACTCACTTTATACTAGAAAATAATGAAGTGTTGAAAACTAGAAGGCAGAGCAGTTGATTCTTTACAGCATGAAGGCATGGGGATATTTTTATCTGACCACCCAAAAAAGCTCAAAAGTACCATCCAATTTTTATGTTTGGATTGGGGGAAAGAGTTATGGGAAATTCCATAATTCAAAACTTTAGCAAAATGATCTGTAGTTGAATACTTCATCTTTCCTTTCCCCCCCCCAAAATAGTGATATTTTTGTCAACAGAATTTTTTCTTCAAGTATATCTGATACAGAAAGATAGCAAAAGTGTTGTTTCCTCTCCCAAAAGAAAAAATAAGAAATGTAATAGGCTATGATTGGGGAGGAGAAAAGGTCTTAATTAAATTCTCTTTTCCCTAGACAAAAGTATTGAAGCTTTAGAAAGTTAGACTATAAACTCTGGTGACATGGGAGGCCAAAAAATAAAAAAGATAATAACAGAAAATGTAACAAAGACATTTTGTAAGGCAATTTTATAAAGTGCTGAAAGACTGTCACACTAAGTCTTCCAAGGTTGGATTATGATAAAGCTGTTGAGTAGGATCACAAAACAAAGTTTCCCAACCTTAAACCCAACAAATGTTGTCTTAAGGATGCCAACTATACTCTGGTGGAAAAAGAATGGGCTTTTCCACTGCCCAGAAGCTACAACTGCCAGCCCTTAACCATGAGCTCACTATTAAGCTGCCCAAACAGGTGCAGAGCAACATCAGAAATGCCTCTGTGCTTATATTTGTCACAATCTGTCCACCAAGAAGCAAGGATTTCACAGAAAGCGTACATTTACTAAGGGAAGATGGGAAATACCATGATTACATATTTTAAAAGAAAAAAAAATATGGCTCCATCAAGCCATAATCTCACCTCGCCAATTAGAGAATGAATTTCCCATTTATTTATTGAGAAAATCAAGGTTACAAACCATAAATCATACCTATTTAATTGCTTTCACTGCTACTTGATTTTCGTTCACCCTGTTCTTCTTTCCTCCCATTTCAATGAAAGTTTTCTTCTCCCTGATTTCTAACATTAGTATTGACATATTTTTGCATTCTTTTCACCCATTACTTTCTTTTCATTCATTTCTTTGTTCACAATCCTTAAAAGTTTCCCCTGTAGAGGCTTCCTCCCTCAATTTTGAAAAGCACCAGACTTAATAAAAGATGGTGATGCTATGGGGCACTGAAGCAAATGAGCAATGTCCTGGTAAGCTAAGAATTGGACTCACTGGGAACATGTCTTTGGATGATCGGTTCCATGAAATTCTCACACGGGGCACATACAATATCTGTATTGATGTTTCTGGTTTTCCTTATTCACCCGGCAAGGGAATACATGATCTGTTTTACAAAGGTGAATCAATAGAACAATGAACACAGTGGACAAATCATGTTTGCATTTTCTTTGAAGTAAGTACTGCTGTGGAGAGTTATGACTTGTGTTTGTGTGGGCATAGAGTTTAGAGCACAGGGAGCAGGAAGGGAAAGAAGAAAAAGGGATGAAAGTAAGAGGAGAGAAGGACAAAGAAAGAGGCATGGGGAGAAGAACAAAGGAAAATGAAAGAATGGAACCTACTGACTAGATTTAAAGTAAATACAATTGACTAGACCTACATGAGGAGTAACAGAAAGGAGAAGGAACAAAAGACAAAGGAATGGGAGAAAACTTACAAGCAATGAATGAAATCAGAAGCATAAATTGATAGTGAAACATATAATCAGTAAACACTCCAAAATAAAGTACTCTCAGCACAGAGGGATTTAACTTTCTGAGGTTATACACCATTATAAATAGAAGATTAAAATTCTGGTTGTCAGATTTCTGTGTTATTAATCAACAACCTCATACCACAAAAAAGCAAGAGGATGAAGAAAAAAAATAGAAAACTTGAAGTTTCCAGAAACAGGAACCAGTGTGACTCCATTCAAACTTCTGTCCTTAGGCACTTGATAAAATTGTCCACTTGATAAAACTTGGCAAAACTTGGTAAAAAGCTCTTCAGTTTTCCCTGTTTAGTGACTGGCAAGATTTCATCTGTAGACAAAAGACTAAATCCTGCTAGAAAACCAAACCAGAAAATTCCCTAGAAATCAAGATGGAAACCAAGTTAGAATCTAGGAAGCTAAAGATAAAAGTCCTTCTTCATTTTCAAGGAGCCTCACTTTAGTTTGACTAAGCCCTGGACAAGTGTAATGCGATAGATGTTACAGCAGTTGGGGCCAGTGCAAAGTATATATGAATATATGTTATTATATTAAATATATTTATATTTTATTTATATTTATTATATATTCATTATATTGCATTTATATATTTATTATATATTTATAATTATTATATATTATATATATTCATGAATATACATATTCATATATAATCACCAAATGATAGAAGAATCCAACAGGTCAATGTCCTTATGAACAATAAGGGATGCATTAGAATCTTGGATATCATTTCAGGGGTAATTTATGTGATAGTTGAAGTAACATCTCTATGTATGCAAACACAATGGCAAATAAATTAAGAAATATATAAAATATCCTTTCTTTCCTCAAAAAAAGAAGAGGAAGAATTTGGGAAAGACTAAGAACAGCCCGCAAGCCAATTATCTGGACCAATCCTAGGGAAGCCCAGTCTTGGTCATAGAAACAATATGACTGTTCAAATATAGTCTCTGCTACTGTTGCACCAGGTTACTTAATTGTTAGGCAGGGTTTATTAGTGTTACCCAATGACAACCTCGCCAGAATTCATATGAGAAACAATAACCTGAAATTTTAGCAAAATTGTGTCTTAGCTGTGACATAACTTCTTTTACCCATGATGCTTACAGAGAATGAACATATTATCTTTAAAAATTCTTTGCTTTGATTTTGTTTTAGCCTCTCATTATCTGTATCTCAGGAGGCTAGATGTGCAACTAATTTCTCAGATGTTTTCCAGCTGTCAGTTAGGTTCCACAACGAGGGACTATGGAGGTAAGAATGGAGAAGCTATTTTTTGCTCTTCTTTCCCCGGCCCTGGCAGCAAAAACAAGAGCAATGGAGCAGTACAGGCTCTTCCGGACAAATGTGGGTCTAGCAACAACTGCAAGGTGAAGGTTGGCTTTAGAACTAGAATTCTTGGTTCAGCAATATCAGGAGGCTGACTTTTCATTTAGTAACAACAGTAAGGTCCCAACGGCAACAATAAAGGCAACAACAGCACTTCTACAAGATTAGCGGTAAGTTTGAGTTTATGAGTTGAATCCCAGAAGCAGTCTTGGCTTCCTGATCTCTGGCTAACACCCTCTTCTCCCATGTGCCTCTCAGTGCCCCATTTTTGCTGTCCAAGTCTCCCAATCACACCTCCCGTTTACTTCTCCAGATCTTCCACCATGTTTGGAACCAACTTCCTGTCTTAAATCTCTGGTTTCTTATTTTCTAACTAGACATTGCCTGTGCATCCCCTCTTGCAAAAGAGACCACATTGCAAAGATTGTCATTCATGTATCTAAAAATCACTACAACAATCACCATAGAAATAACCTCATGCATAATTTTTAGGTCCCAGACTATCCTGCCAAAATAAATTTAGTCCAAAGCATTATGTAAGCATATGTAAGATAGCGTCATTGTTCCCACACACATCACAAGTAAAAACAACTCTGCTGGAGGAGACCAGTCAGAGACTGTGCTTCCTTTTCCTTTTCACCTTATGCTACTCCGGACTGGAGGGGTTCATTTTACCCCAACCTTCTTCCACAACAGAAAAGAACGATCACGCACTTCCATTTTACATTGTTTTGTGAACTTTTTATAGCTAATGAGCTAGAGGGAAAATGACATGGAATAACAATGAGTATTTCTACGCTTCCTCTTTTTTTTACCATTAAAAAAATCAACTTAGAGGATAAAAGTTAAAAAAAATAAATGTAATTTATGTTTTAGAAAAAAATTTCTGCTGAGATGGTAACAAATCTGAGAAAGCTCTTGAAACAATGGCTGGCAGAACCCTTGGGGAAGCAGAGCAGCTTCTGGGCTGCTACCAGCCTTTCTCACACAATGGGAAACATTTGGAAATCACACCTCATCTGAATGAACATAGAAAAAAAGACATCTCTTCTGTGTGGACAGAACGGAAAAACACACACAGCCCTTTCCAGTCAAAACACAAGCCCCTTACAGATTGCACTGCATGAAGAACCTAGACACAGCCATGATTAGGGAAGATGAACTTAGCCAGGAAGCTAGCCACCCATGGTACACTTCACTTTAGCAGACATTCTGGAAAGGCCAAGAAAGAAGGCAAATGGCTGTGAACCAGAACTTGACTTACCAACCCCTAACAAATAGCAAATGGAATTTCACGCAACCACTTGGGGGGTAGATCATGACATGAGGGAATTCAGCAAGAAATAGACACTCAGATATTAGGGTGCCCTGCAGGGGGAGTGAGACCCCCCAAATACCAGCTAGAACTCTTCGTCACCATCAAGAAGAGAAAGTGAGCTAGATAAGCAAGGTAGAAACGTGCCCTACAGGGAATGTGGTGCTTGGTGAGTCATCAAGACAGATATCCAGTCAGAGAGGAGCAAGGCAGAGCTCTCTGATCAGACAAATGTGCGAACTCACAACTGTCCTGGAAGTAGGTTGAGTCCCAGTGGATGGGATTTAAGTTTCTCAGTTATTTACTGCTTAAAATTAAGTTTGGTTCTAAGGATCAGAAAAAGCCTAACTGGTGATTTGTCTCCAGAATAGGTAGAGAAAACCAGATAAAGTTTAACATTCACAAGTGTTATTATTTTCCACCATACCCTGGCAATTCAGTCCTTCCACAGCTGACTAGGGGTAGAGGTGGACCAGAAAATGGTACCTGAGATCATGAATATGGTCCATGAAGCAGGGGAAAGGACATCCTCAGGAAGCAAAAGGCATATGTAAGGAAGAAGATGGGGTAACCTGCAGCAATGGCACAGAGGGAAAGAACAGTTCATGGGAGTTAAGCATAGTAGGTCGGACACTACCTACAGTATTATTTCCACATACAAACCAAGCACTTGTTCACAACACCGGAGAATGCCGGTTCCCGTGCACTATTTTATAACACTGATGCTTACTCTTATTTCTAGTCTGAGGGTTTTTCTTGTTTGTTTTTTCACAGGAGGCAGAGGTAAGAGGCATTTGACTGGCAGTCCCAATTTCCAAATTCCTACTACCAAAAGAAGGAAAAGTTAAGCACACAGATAGGGTACTCTATCTTGGTTAATGAAGTCAGCATACAGTTACTACACCAAACAGAATGTTACTATTTTCTGATATTGGTTTTTCGTCCTGAAATAAGGAGTCATATGAAAGAGCTACCAAAGAGTGACTTGAAAAAACATGCCTCTCCATCTCCAGTAGCAGTACCCGTTTTCCTATCATGGGGTCAGAATCAGAGTAAAAAATGAAATTATTTCATGTTGTTCTGATGTAGGAGCTAAGTGAGTAATCCTTTTTAATCAAGGTTATTTTTTTTTTTTTTAGCTTTAATTACCTCTGCACAGCAACTACAACAATAGAACGACACAGACCATAGATTGCTTAGTGCTAATATCCATCCCAAACACTGGCAGAGTGAACTTTAATCTTTCTATTTAGAAACAAATGGCAAGGGCGCCTGGGTGGCTCAGTTGGTTAAGCGACTGCCTTCGGCTCAGGTCATGATCCCGGAGTCCCGGGATTGAGTCCCATATCGGACTCCCCGCTCTGCAGGAGGTCTGCTTCTCCCTCTGACCTTCTTCTCCCCTCTCATTCTCAGTCTCTCTCTCTCTCTAATAAATAAATAAAATCTTTTTTTAAAAAAAGAAAGAAACAAATGGCAAAAACAAATAATAACAAGCAAACAAATAAAAATATTGAAGTTTCACCCTAATGCAACTGACAGGTAAGTAGTTGAGATCTAAGTCACCATAAGGAACAAAACTAAAAGACCTAAGATTTTTCACATGCCTATTATTTTATTAAATTAAATAAATGTTTTCCCTAAACCCAGATTTTCATGGAAGCTAGTGATCTGACTTTAAGAATACTTAGTATTCTTAGAAAACAGCCTGCATGCATGCATGCATGCATGCATTCGTTGGTTTACCAGGCAAAAATCTAAGTTCTCCAGCAGACATTAGAGGCTGTCATCAATGAGGAAGAAAATCAGGGTGTAAAAGATTTCCTGTGTTGCTATCTATATGCAATAGAGTCTACGAGAGGAGAACGGTAGAAATGAACATGAACACACACACACACACACACACACACACACACACCCCACAAGGTTGTATGGAAATAAATGGTTTCTGTGAAAGAGATGGGTGGCTTCCTGCAAACTTACTGCCCACAGGTCACTGTGCAGTCAAGCATCAAATACTGATGGGCAGCAGAGACATAAATAAAGGACATTGCCTAGAGACAGCAAAAACAGTATAAACATCAGTGGCATACAATTCCTGTGCTCATAATCTGTCATCAATTTGCATTCCAGAAGTAAATATTTTTCAAAAACAAGATTTGCCTTTGTCCCTTGAAATAGCTGATTTCTGGCTCCTTCGAATATTCTCTTACTTCGCAGTTATGCATAATAAGGGCATTTGTTCATGAAATGCAAATAACCTGATTTTCAACTCTGGAAACGTGGCAGTTCATTACCACCCCTCCTCTCACCACAAATCTATGGAAAATCTGAATAAAGGACAGTGTAGTACTAAGAGAGGTGTATGGTCACTGAAAGAAAACAGACTATTGAAATCAAGTTATGGATATACATAAACTTGATAGATGACAGATGTCGACTGGAGGCATAGAGGCTAAATTGTTTTTTAACGAATCATTTCAATAGAGAAAAATCAGATCCCTATTTTACAACATTTGCAAAAAATTAGTTTCAGATAGATTAAAAATTAGTCTCTGAAAAATAAAGCATTAAATTTAAAAATAAGAGACACAAAAATAATTTTAAAAGCTTTTACATTGGGGCGCCTGGTTGGCTCATCGTTAAGCGCCTGCCTTGGCTCAGGTCATGATCCCAGGGTCCTGGGATCCAGCCCTGCATCGGGCTCCCTGCTCAGTGGGAAGCCTGCTTCTCCCTCTCCCACTCCCCCTTCTTGTGTTCCCTCTCTCGCTCTCTGTCAAATAAATAAATAAAATCTTTAAAAAAAAATCTTTTAAATTGGGCTACATTTGTATTTAAAAGTTCAGCCTAACAAAATCCACCATACACAAAATTAAACACAGCCACTAATCAGAGCTGCCCGCAATGCATATACCCTGCAAGGCATTAATATATAAACCACAGAAAACCGAAAAATAAGTAAGAAAAAGACAAAGGTGTATTTTTATATTAGGCAAAATATTAAAAATGGGCTGTTTACAAAACAGGAAATCCAAAAGATCAACAAACACATGATAAAATATGCTACTTTACTGGTAATCAAGGACATGCAAATTAAAATAAATATGAGATATCAATTCATATCTCATCGGCAAGAAACTTTAACAGTCTAGTAACATCTAGGGCTGGTGAGGATGAGATGCGATAGGATCTCTGACTTTCTGCCCTTAGACTTTAAAGAACAACAGGTTTTTAATGGGGAGATGTAGGTGCAAGAATACAAATTTTCAGTTCTAAGATGAGTAAGTTCTGAGGATCTAAAATATACAAGGTGATTATAGTTAATAATAAGGTACTGTATAAATGAAATTCACTGAGAGTAAAGCTTAATCCTTCTCACCACCAAAAAAAAAAAAAAGATTTCACTCTGTATGTGAGGTAATAGGTGTACCAATCATCTTGATTGTAGTTATCGTTTCACCATGCATATGTATATCAAATCATCACATTGTACAATAAATATATACAATTATATTTAGTAATTATTCCTCTGTAAAGCTGGGGGTGGGGACTGTAGCTTCGAATGCAGTATTTCAATAGTAGTACTGAAAATAGTGCTACTTCTAGGTGTAAATCCTAAGACCAGAAAAACAGAGCCAAGCACAAGGATATTTACTGAGGCTTTCTTTTTTCCTTAGACTTTTTAGTAGTGATAGCAACAGCAACAAAATGATGGAATCTGAAATAGAAGTAAATGTCCATCAGTAGGACACTAAATGATATGTGGTGATATATTTGTACACAGGGAGAGAATGCTGCAGTGCTCCACTGTATAAAGCCCAGGGAATGACGAGAGCTACACCTATCAACCTGAGTATTTCTCCAAAAAAAAATTTAAAAGATAAAATGGTTAATAAAGATGCAAGGACACGCCAACAATAAAATATATTGCCATGGTACATATAGTTAATAAAACATGAAAACATACAGAAAAAGTATAGGTACTGATTCAAGACTGTTTTGCTACCTGGGAGAAAATTAAGGAATGAAAGCAGACTGGGTGCCTTGGCTTTGTCTACAACATTATTTTCTTTAAAATTATAAAATAAGCAAATATGGCAAAATTACATGATCCATCAAATCTAGAGAAAATGGCAATGTGTTATAATCCTCCCTGTACTTTTTTTTTAGGTATTTGGAGCATTTTGTGATGAAAAATTAAAATCATTTTTTCAAATGTTAACATAGAATATGACTAAGTAAAAGAAGGATCAAACAGATCGGTGACACTTTACACTACATTGTGTAAATATACCATTTCTAAAGCTACAATGTTCCCCTGCCCACAAACCAAGAAGTTGTTTTATCTGAGTTGATCTGAATGCATTTAACTTTACCTAGCTTTTTTCCTTGCACATAAATTAAAGCACATTTTTTAAAATGCACTAATTGAAAAGCTTTTTGAAAAGACGCTTAATTTGTACATTTATGCTAAATCCTTGAAAATAACATTTATTCCTCCTCTAAAATATAATATTTTATTTTTTCTAAAAAAAATGTGGTAGTTCTGGGGAGCCTGGGTGGCCTAGTCGGTTAAGTGGCTGACTCTTGATTTCAGCTCAGGTCATGATTTCAGGGTCCTGGGACCAAGCCCATGTCTAGTCTCTGCACTCAGCAGGGGGTCTGCTTGAGGATTCTCTCTCTCCCTCTCCTTCTGCCCCTCCCCTCCCCCTGCTCCCACTCTCTCCCTCAAATAAATAAATCTTCTAAAAATTAAATATAGCAGCTCTGAATATTTGTCTATATAATCTCATTAAACTATAATATTTGTCAGGACTGTAACTTCAGCTTTATCTCACATAACTTTTATTATCATTGTATACAATGATAATAACTTTATTTAATCTTTAATCAACTTTATTTAGCAACAATTAACAGAGAATATATACAGGCATTTTAAGCATATATTTGACAGTATAATACCCACGTAACTATAACCATAATCAAGATATAAAACTTTTTCAGTACTTCCCAAAATTCTGTGTTTTGCAGTCAATAACTCTGCCCCAGAAGAGTACGAATACTCACACCCCAGCAGCCCCAGGCAACCACTGGTCTATTTTTATTCACAATATATTAGATTTGTCTCACTTTGAATTTTATATGATAGAATCAAACAGTATATACAACTTTGTATTGACTATCTTCAGCCTGTCATATTTCACCCATGTTGGGGTACAGATCAGTGGTTTGTTCCTTTTTTATTTTTGAACAGTATCCCATTTATAAGTATATTATAATTGTTCAAGTAACTTACTATATCTTTGGGTTATTTCCAGTTTAGGGATACTATGAATAAAGTTGCTATGAACATTCATTATCAGGGGTCTGTGTACTTACATGTTTTCATTATTTTTGAGTAAACATCTAAGGGTGGAGCTATTGGGTCAAAAGCAGATACAGGTTTACTTTTGTTAGAATTGTTGTGGCTGTCCTAGGCAACTAATACGGTTAACATGCTTTTTTCCTGGTTAATAACTACAATAAACTATGTATCTACAATAAAGCCATGTAGATGTTAACATTTTAGCAAAATAGAGATACTGTAAGCAAGACCTCTGTACTATTCCTCTCTTTCTTTTACATATTTTTCAGAAGCAAAACTAAAAAACAATGCTATGTGCACTTGCTTTTGTTATTATTATTATTGCTGTCATTCCCATTCTTCCCAAGTAATTTTTTTTTCTGGTGCAATCTCTCTTCTCTCTTGTTTATCAACATGGTAAAGGTATAAGTGCAAGGGATAAATGATTTTCAATGAGAGCAGGAATATGATTAGATTAGAGATTTGTTTTTAAGGATCAGTTTAGGGATGGCTTGGAAGTTGGGTAGATGTTAGGCTACAGTCCTAAAGACCAGGAAAGTGGTAAAAGACAATGAGGGCTTGAACTAAGTAAATAAGTGAGAGTAGAGAAGCTGTCTTCTTTAGTCATCCTTACATCTGATGCAAACCAGAATAAGTCAATAGATTAGGTTGCTGATGCTTTTACTACTATTTTAGTCATTTATTATAAATTATCCTTGGGTTTGGGGTAAAACATAACTAATGAAAAAAACCAGAGAGGCTATAGTGGTTAAATCTGTTTAAACAAGTGGGTTGGTTGTTGTGTTTTTTTTTTAATCCTGCACTAATCAGTTTCACATATACCTGTAAGATATTATCATTTACAGAAAATCTCAGTGAAAAAAGTCAATCACATAATGTTATTATAACTAATAAAACTGTTTCATGGTTTGAAGTATTCTCCAGTACAGAGTAAATGTTATTTCACCTTATTTTTTTTAAGATTTTATCACCTTATTTTTTCTTCTTTATTAAAAAAATAATATTCACAACATTTTCTTTCCTAGGGTAAAAATGGCACTCACTTCTTCAAGTCATTACCAATCCTATACATTGAACCTAGTCACATATGTAGTAAAATGTAAAGTGGGACAGTCATCATTTTTCTTGCCTGGTTTTGCCTAAGATGAGAACCAGAAGTTGTTATGCTAAAGTAGTAGAAGGAAGACTAGCCAAAGAGAAGGTAAATATGGAATTTCTGCCATAAAGTTTGCAAATACGATGTTTTCAGCCTGTATTTTCTGTTTAAAATGACTCAATACATTGGAATAATTTCTACTTCTCAAAACTTCCATTGCAATGTATGTTCTGGTTGATCTTTGATCTCTAAAGAACAATATAGTCTCTATTTCAATTTAGAATTGACTACAATTCCTATTCTATATTTTTTTTCAAAGCTCCTTTTTCCCCAGAGTGTTTAAAAAAGTTGGTAGAAAAACCCTATTATTTTTCCAACCAAGACACTTTTCAAAATGGAAGGAATACTATTAATAATTTCCCAGGAATATAGGCAAAAAATCTGGACTATGCCAAGCAAACTAGGACATGGGGTCAATCTAAGTAAGTAGGTTTTGCTACTGAGTTTTGAGCCTTAAATGTTAAAAATCACATTTTATACTGTTCAATAAGCTCCTTTACAAAAGGCAACATCAGTTCTGAAAATTTTCTAAAAATCTCACTGGGGTATCAACCCATTAAATCAAATTTAAAACAGACTAAGTAAAAAAGATCGTCATGGGTGTTTATCTAAATAAAAACACCTATGTATCTATGCCATATTACATACAGGGATATATATTTATCTGTGTCTCTATCATCTCTATCATCTAGCTGCCTCAGGGTCACATAGTGAAAAAGGCTGAGAGTCAGAAGCCCTGTGTTCTAGTTTCATCTCTGCTACTCTATCACTTTTTACTTTTTGTGCCTTGATATTTTTTCTATTTACCAAAGCGGTGAAAACACCTACTACCCTGTGTCACTGACTTTTTCTGAAATTAAATTGAAACACTCATTGAGAAAAGGAGTTTTAAAGCAGCTTAAGGTACTTTACAGATACTACAACGATTCGAATCCAAAGAGCTTGAAAATTATGTATCGAATAGAATTGATTATCCAATCGATAAAACCTTAGGTTTTGCACCCAAATGAAGGTCTGAATGGCAGCCTTATGTGGATGATGAAAGCTCATTGGGCCCAAACCTCTCAGTAAAAAAAATAAATTAATTAAAAATAATAATTCCACAGAATTTCTTAAAGTTACATGTTCATTCTAAAATGATTAGACAAGGGGCACCTGGGTGGCTCAGTAGGTTAAAGCCTCTGCCTTCGGCTCAGGTCATGATCTCAGGGTCCTGGGATGGAGCCCCACGTCGGGGTCTCTGCTCAGCAGGGAGCCTGCTTCCCCCGCTCGCTCTGCCTGCCTCTCTGCCTTCTTGTGATCTCTCTCTCCCTCTATCAAATAAATAAAAAATCTTAAAAAAATTAATAAATAAAATAAAATAAAATGATTAGACAAAAGACCTTTGCCAAATTATGTCATAAATATTTTAGCAACACAAATGTGCAAGGAAATAATATCAAAATGCCTCTGAATGAACATTTTAACTATACTCCAAGAAAAAACAGTAGAGTTGTCAATAATCTTATTCTTATCCTTGTTATAAGGCTTCCTATGAGGAAATAATCCTGAACAAAACAAAATTTTTAAATAAATACCTTAAAGTCAGGGTTATTTTCAGAATATTAGTCTCCTTTATGCCCTACATAATTTCAGATTAAAGAATAATTATGTTTATACCCCAATTACCAGGAAGTTCAGAAACAAATTTGATTTATTTATATATATTTGAGTAATATATTTTTGCTCCCTTTCTCTAATCCTTGCTTATAATTTCTACTTTTTCCTTTAAATAAATGAATTCTCTAAAAATATTTTGCCTTTTTTTTAAGGCTGCTGCCTGTAGTTTTGGAAAGAGAAAGATGAGGAACTAAATTGCCAATATGTTAAAGCTCAAAGTGTTCAGCAACAAAAATACTGGTATTCCGAATGTAACAATATTAAACTTATCAAGCACTTCAGTAAATAAAATTTCTCCCAAATTCCTTCTTGAGTGTTTTAAAGTGCTATTTTGGTCTTCCATCACCATGGTTACCGAAATGATCAAAACCACAAGAGTATATTTCAATTTGATGCTCATTTTCTTTCCAATCATTGTGACTCTCTCCTTGGCACAGAGCTCCCATTGATTGCATAAGCCGCTTTATGTGTGCAAGAACCATGGGGCTATTGAAGACAGGATAAATATTCATTCTATTTAAACCCTGTTTTTACAGTTTCTTTACTACACATTAGCTTTCTAAAAGCAAAAGAAGCTCCAAACAGGGCCAAAAAATGGCAAAACAAAATACTGCGTTATTTGTCCAGATCTCACGGTCTCCTTTCTCTACTGGCCTTTAGAATAATTTAACATTTTCAAACACCCTTACCCTCCGTGCAATTGTCTTTTATAAGATTTTAGACTTTAAGATTACCTTTGAGAGTTAAAGGAAGAATCAGGTTGGTTACCAAAGTGGGCAAGTTGTGTATGTGTTTGTATCTCCAGAAATGAATAGGCTTAACGTGGATCCATGTAAAATTATATACCCTCACCCAATCCAAAGACCTAAGCATTAAGTAAGTTGTTGTCAGCCTGTGCCTCCTGTCAAGGTGATGATTATTACTGATATCTAAATGTCTTTCAATACTTCATCAGGGGATTCCTAAGCAGAAGCTGTTAAAGAGAAGATGCCTACATACGAAATTAGGAAAAGTAAAGCAACTTCTTTGACAGAGAAGGTTAGGAACTTTGTTCTATGCTTTCTCTTAAATTCCTTGACTTATTAGGTGTATCTATCTCCAGGACAATGCTTGCCAACTCAGGATGCTGTGGTCTGGAAAGTTTAATCATTACAAGTAGGGGTGAGGGTGGGAGCAGCAATGGCTACTGGCCTCTCGGGGACCTTCCACCTAGGAACCTCCTACCATGCTTAGGGCAGCCCCTGCAACAGTGACCTGTTCATTGTCAATGATGTAGATGTTGAGAAACCTTGCTCTGGGTCAAGAATAACCGGTTTTAATCTTAAGAGTAATTAGTGTAGCTGCTTTAATTGGTGCAGCTGCTTCAAGTGTTTCTTTTCCTTTCTTGCTTTCTTTCTAAGAAAGATCTTGAGGTTATTTCCAGTATTAAGGGAAATAATGGCATTTGAATGACATCTCTCATGGGTAAAGGATGAGGACTAGAGGTGTTTTTGTTTGTTTGTTTGTTTTGGTTTTTTGTTTGTTTTTTATCTGTAGCCCAGACTCTATGTGTTAGAGTTCTAATCGTTTGCCCTCATTGATGCATCAAATTACTTAAGACCCTAAGGGCTTGCTTTTTGCTAAGTAATTCCTCATCTCCTGGTAACCATTTCTTCCCTACACACTTTGGAAAAGAAAAGTTAACTCGAGACAGGGGCAAAAAAGTGTGGAATCCTTTTCAGTTTGGAGATGCTTTGTCCCAGAGCCACCAGGAGTAACCTATTTTCATCCTGAAATTCCAGGAGCCACCTTCTACCTGCCGTCAGTCACATCCAAAAATCTACCACTCTTATTTACTGTACAGTGAGATACAATAACTCAAACTACACATTTGGAAATTTAACAGAAGGTCATTAGGTTCTATGTCTTCTTTTATATTTAGATCACTACCAGTTGCTAAGATTTCTTGCCATAGAAAAATAAGACAGAAACTAACACAGTCAAGTTTAGCAGGGTTTCTGCAAAATATTTTCTCAGTTAAATTTACTGGAACTTGGCAGTTAAGGCATTGTTACTTAACCAATCATAGAGCATAAAATATTCAATGACATCTTGATGGTGATATTCAAAATCCAGCATGTTTGGTTTCCTAAAGCAGTAAGCAACAAAACATGTTTTGCAGAAAAGGATATAACATATGCCAAGATGGGGTAGTAATTATCATCAGCTTTTATATTTAATGGTGATAGGATGTTATTATAGCCGTCATATCTAGTAGCTGTCTTATAATCAAGTTTAAACATAGTCTTGGAGTAGCAAAGCCCAGCTCTATGATTTAGCAACAATAAAAAAAAGTGTATTTCCTGAAAGGTTATAAACATTCCAAAGGAGGAAAACAAAGTCACTAACACAGAGGTACAATTAACACTCAGTCCTGCCCTTTAGGTTTCTCTCCCAGAGCTTAATGTCTAGAGAGAGAAAATCAGTCTCTTTCTAGTATTACAGGTACTATCATTTCTATAATTATCACATCATTTTTCTCCTCAAATATTCCAGAGGTTTCCTGTCTCTGAGTAAAAGAGAAGTCTTTATGATAGTCAATAAAATCCTACACAATTCAGCCATTCATGAGCTCCCTGACTTCATCTCCTTCTTTCCCTCTTGGTTACCCTGCGTTAGCTTCCCTGGCGCCTTGCAATTCCCCAAAAAAGGTAAACAGGATCCTGCCTCAGGGACTTTAAGCTACTAGTTACCCTGATTGGAATGTTCTTCCTCTAGACTTCTGTGTAATTCACTCTCTCAGTTCTTTACTATCTTTGTTCAAAGGCTGTCACCTTGATTATTTAGAAGTGTGAGGTATGGAATTTAAGAAACAAAATGAATGAACATAGGGGAAGAGAAGGAGAAATAAAGTAAGATGGAAACAGAAAGGGAGGCAAACCATTAGAGACTCCTAACTCTAGGGAACAAACTGAGGGTGCTGGAGGGGTCAGGGGTGGGAGGAAGGGATCACTGGGAGATGGGCACTAAGGAGGGTGCTTGATTAATAAGCACTGGGTATTACAGGCAACTGATGAATCACTAAATTCTACCCGACGCTAATTTAAAAAAAAATTAAAAATAAAAATAAATAAAAGTGTGACACCACACAGCTTCATCAGACCCCGGTCACCTACGATACTCCTTTTCTGCCTCATGTTTCTCAGAAAGGGTGTGTTTCCCTTCTGTTATATTTCTTCCTGTGTAGTCCAATAAGTTCTGCATTAATTCAAACCTTTTTTTCTGTAATACATTTTCACCACTGCCCATAATGCACTTTAATACCACTGCATTATCAGCATCATATAACTTCAGTGAATTTCCTTGAAATGAAGCTACACACACACACACATACACACACACCCCACACACATATTAGCTGAAATAAACGATGCACCTCAACCATTCACAAAATCACATCATGGCAAACATTAGTGACTTTGCTGTTATTCTTACTTTGTTTCCCCTACTTTATGCTGTTTTTTCATCATTAAAGGAAAAATATGAATTCATTTTATTCATCTTTCTATTTCCACCTCCTTGCACTGGGCCTGGGACATAACTGGGTAATCAATAATGCTGGTTACAGTAAAGAATGAATAGATTTAGTAACAGAATTACTTCCAATTCTGAACAGAGGGTGAAGTCAAATGCCCAGCAGTACTTTTGATGAAAGCAACCAACTTGGTTGGAAACAAATGATAAAACCTGCAGCTCTGCTCCCATGAATTTGCAGTCCTACTTGGAGTAAGCAATGGGTGACCTATAAATGTGAGAGAAAGACCCTATCAGTAAGACAGGCATAGAAGGAGTACACAGCTCTGCACAAATCCCTGGCTGACTCAGAAACTACACACATATGCACAGGAGACGCAAGTCAAAACTGAGATAGACTTGAAAATTGCTGGACCTCTGAATGTATTTCTCTACCATCACAAAATTATAATATTAAAGGATTATCAAAACCTTACAGGTTCAAGGTGTTTGAGCACAGTCTTTGCCCAAATCATTGGTTGATAATGGAGATATAGACAAAGGAGGAACTACCTAGAAAGCTAAAGGAAGAAAGGGAGGAACGGGGGGGTGGGGGAAGGAGGGAGAAAGGAAGGAAGACAAATATGGTAAAGAGACATGAGCAGCTACATACAGTGACACTGACAGATTCCACTGTTAAAGTACAGACGGGATACATACAGTACACAGGAATCATTGGAAAAAATAAAACAGGAGGACAGGAAAGGCTCAGTGGGTAGAGTGTGCAACTCTTGATTTCAGGATTGTGAGTTTGAGCCCCAAGTTGAATGTAAAGATTGCTTAAAAATGAAGTCTTAAAGGAAAAAAAAAATCAAAATCTAGATTTGCTACATTACATAGAAATGTCTGCTTTTAACAAAAACTTGAGTCATGTGATTTTATATTTGTAAAATATGTGCAAAGAAATCAAGCCTATAGGAACTGATCCTGAATGGACCTAGATGTTAGATGTATTAAAGACTGCTACAAAATAGTTACAAAGTAGCTATTTACAAATATGTTTTTAAAATTAAAGAAAACTATGTTAATATAAAGAATAATATGACAACAATGATCCAAGAAGTATGGAAACTCAGTGGACAAATAGAAACTATAAATGATAACCAAATGGAAAATTCAGGAATAAAAAGTAGAGCATCTGAAATAATTCACAAACTGGACACTAAGGGACACAAGATGGTAAAAGAAATGAATCCCCTTCATTTTATGACTCACAGATCCTTGAAAGCTGGTCTGCAAGTACTTAGTCCCCTATTATGCTTATATTTTAACCCTCACCCCATTTCAGGATAAAGTGGCAGAGAGTATAAAAAAAGACACACGCATTGCACATGCACACACACACACACATACACACACACTGACAATGACAACAACCAACTTCATCCAACAAATAAAAACTTGAAGGGTTCAAATAAGTTGAGAGAAAGTGTGGCTAATTTATGAAGTGTTAAAGGAGAAAGAAGACAGAGATAGGCAGAGACTAAAATTAATTACACCATTACACTTTAAAATCATATGCTTTCAGGGTACCTGGGTGGCTCTGTCAGTTTAGTGTTCCGCTATTTTGGCTCAGGTCATGATCTCAGGGTCATGAGATCAAGCCCCCATGGATCCCCCTGTCGGGATCCATGCTGCGTGTGGAACCTGCTTGGGATTTTCTGATTCCTTCTCCCTCTGCCCCTGTCCCATCTGTCTCTCCCTCTCTATTAAGAAAAAAAAAATCAAGGGGTGCCTGGGTGGCTCAGTAGATTAAAGCCTGTGCCTTTGGCTCAGGTCATGATCTCAGGGTCCTGGGATCAAGCCCCGCATTGGGCTCTCTGCTCAGCAGGGAGTCTGCTTCCCCATCTCTCTCTGCCTGCCTCTCTGCCTACTTGCGCTCTCTCTCTGTCAAATAAATAAATAAAATATTTTTTAAAAAAAAGAAAAAGAAAAAAATCACATTCTCTAATATTAAAATACTAAACATAAAGCTTTTTGTGACCATTTTTTAAAGAAAGTTTTATTTTTTTTTTTTAAGGAGACTTAAGGAATAACAAACCAAAAGTTTTTGGTGACCAAAGCAGAAAAGTGACATAATAACAGCTTTACCAAAGGAGGAGCAAGATGATGGAGCAATAGGAGATCCAAATTTCATCTGGTCCCAGAAATTCAGCTAGATAGTTATCAAACCATTCTGAACATCTACAAACTCAAAAGGAGATCAAAGAAAAGAACAGCAGCAATTCTATGAACAGAAAAGCGACCACTTACTGGAAGGTAGGACGTGCAGAGCAGTGAATCCAAGGTGATATACAGGAAGATAGACTGTGGTGGAGAGGGAGCCTCCGTCAGCCAGCTCTCGGTAAGTGATAGAGCCATGGAGTACAAAATTGGAACTTTCAGAAGTCTGATCCACTGAGGGATGTCGCTCCAGTGGCTAAGCAGGGGTGGTGGGGTGGAATCCCCTCTGGGACAGGGTGGTCTCAGGACCCGCAGGGTCACAAAAAGACCAGGGGTGTCTGAGTGTAGCAGAGCTCCCAGGAATCAGAGTGGGTAAATCAGCTACAGAGACGGAGCCAAGCAGTGGGCAATCAGCTTGGGGTTACCTTAAACTGTGATCCAAGGCACAGTTGGGCACTGCTCTTCAAGCAGGGACCTCACGAGTGATAGATCTGGGGATCCCGGGAAACTCACCTTCCTCCGGGAGAAGTGGCGCGGGAATGGGCTGCAGGGATCTGCTGGGTTTGAAGACTCCAAACGGGGCCATGTGCCAGAGACAGAAATGCTCAGTCACAGGCCAGGTGAGCTCAGAGTGCAGTTGGAGACCGGGCACTGGCAGGAGTAACTGCTTTTCTCTGAGGGCGCACTGAGGAGTGGGACCCTAAGCTCTCAGTTCCTACCAGGCCAGAAACTGGGAGCCCACCATGTTCATTCTCCTCCTCCAAAGCTGTACAGAAAGCAATCAGGGAACAAAAGGTCCCAAGACCAAACACCAAGCAGATTACTTGGGCCGGCTCCTGGCAAGGGCGGTGCAATTCTGCCTCGGACAAAGACATTTGAGAATCATGGCAACAAGCCCCTCCCTCAGAAGATCAGCAAGAATATCCAGCCAAGACCGACTTCACCCATCAGTGAGAACTGGGGGACTCCAGAGATAGACAAAAGCAACACATAGAATTCATGACTTTTTTCCATGATTCTTTTGTCTTTCAAAGTTAATTTTTTTTAAAGATTTTTTTATTTATTTATTAGAGAAAGAGAGACTGAGAATGAGAGGGGAGAAGGTCAGAGGGAGAAGCAGACTTCCCGCAGAGCCGGGAGTCCAATATGGGACTCGGTCCCGGGACTCCGGGATCATGACCCGAGCCGAAGGCAGTCGCTCAACCAACTGAGCCACCCAGGCACCTCAAAGTTAATTTTTTTATTTTATTTTTTCTTATTCTATTTTTTTAAGTTTTTTCTCTTTCCTATTTTAACATTTTTAACTATTTTATCTTACCAATACCTTTTTAAAAATCTTTTTAGATTTTATTATACTCACATTCTATCCCTTCATTGTATTCACCATTATTTTTTGTGCACATACAGGTTTAAAAGTTTGGCAGACAGTTTCTTCTAATCAAAATATACACTAAATCTAGGGTATATAACAGAGCATGGCTTTCCTCTAGTCTCCAGCCTGATCACGTTCTTTCCTCTTTTTTTTTTTATTTTTTCAATGAACTTCTAATTGTACCAATTACTTTTTTAGAATCTTTTTTTTTAATTTTCATCTTTATAATCATATTCCATCCCTTCATCATGTTTGCCCTTATTTTTGTATATATATATATAAGTTTTTCTTTAACTTTTGGGAGGTAGTTTCTTCTAATAAACCAAAATACACCTAAAATCAAATGTGTGGCTCTGTTCTATTCACCAGTCTAATATATACAGCTTTTTCTTTTTCTTCCCCCCCTCTTTCTTCTCCATCTGGTTTTGGGTCTCTTCTGATTTCATTAGTGCATATTTTTTGGGAGTCATTGCTACCTTTTTAGTATTTTGGTCTCTCATTCATCTATTCTTATCTGGATAAAATGACAAGGCAGAAAAATTCACCACAAAAAAAAAGAACAAGAGGCAGTACCAACAGCTAGGGACCTAACCAATACAGACATTAGTAAGATATCAGAACTAGAGTTCAGAATGATGATTATCAAGGTGCTAGCTGGGCTCGAGAAAAGCATGGAAGATGCTAGAGAATCCCTTTCTGGAGAGATAAAATCCCTTTATGGAGAAATAAAAGAACTAAAATCTAACCAAGTTGAAATCAAAAAAGCTATAAATGAGGTGCAATAAAAAATGGAAAAATGGAGGCTCTTACTGTTAGGATAAATGAGGTAGAACAGAGACTTAGTGGTGTAGAAGACCAAATGATGGAGAATAAAGAAGCTGAGAAAAAGAGACACAAACAACTACTGGACCACGAGGGGAGAATTCACATTCTTCTCTAGTGCACATGGAACATTCTCCAGAATAGGTCACATCCTGGGTCACAAATCAGTTCTCAACCAGTACCAAAAGATTGGGATCATTTCCTGCCTATTTTCAGACCATGATGCTTTGAAACTAGAACTCAACCACAAGAGGAAAGTTGGAAACAACTCAAATACATGGAGGCTAAAGAGAATCCTACTAAATAATGAATGGGTCAACCACAAAATTAAAGAAGAATTTCAAAAATTCATGGAAACAAATGAAAATGAAAACACAACTGTTCAAAATCTTTGGGACACAGCAAAGGCAGTCCTGAAAGAAAAGTATATAGCAATACAAGTCTTTCTCAAGAAACAAGAAAGGTCTCAAGTACACAACCTAACCCTACACCTAAAGGACTTGGAAAAAGAACAAACAAAGAGGGCGCCTGGGTGGCTCAGTTGGTTAAGCAACTGCCTTCGGCTCAGGTCGTGATCCCAGGATCGAGTCCCATGTCGGACTCCCGGCTCTGCAGGAAGTCTGCTTCTCCCTCTGACCTTCTCCCCTCTCATTCTCAGTCTCTCGCTCTCTAAAAAATAAATAAAAATCTTTAAAAAAAAAAAAAAAGAACAAACAAAGAAAGCCTAAACTCAGCAGGAGAAGAGAAGTAGAGATCAGAGCAGAAATCAATGAAATAGAAACCAAAAGAACAGTAGAACAAATCAATGAAACTAGGAGCTGGTTCTTTGAAAGAATTAAAAAGATTGATAAAACCCTGGCCAGACTTATCAAAAAGAAAAGAGAAAGGACTCAATTTAATAAAATCATGAATGAAAGAGAGATCATAATCAATACCAAAGAAATATAAATAATTATAAGAACATATTATGAGCAACTATACACCAGCAAATTTAACAATCTGGAAGAAATGGATGCATTCCTAGAGATGTACAAACTATCAGAACTGAATCAGGAAGAAATAGAAAACCTGAACAGAGCCATAACCAGTAAGGGGATTATAGTAGTCATCAAAAATGTCCCAACAAGAGCCCGGGACCAGATGGCTTCCCAGGGGAATTCTACCAAACATTTAAAGAAGAATTAATACCTATTCTCCTGAAACTGTTCCAAAAAGTAGAAATAAAAGGACAACTTCCAAACTCATTTTATGAGGCCAGCATTACCTTGATCCCAAAACCAGACAAAGACGCCATCAAAAAGGAGAATTACAGAACAATATCCTTGAACACAGATGCAAAAATTCTCATCAAAATACCAGCCAATAGGATCCAACAGCACATTAAAAGGATTATTCACCACAACCAAGTGGGATTTATTCCTGGGCTGCAAGGGTGGTTCAGCATCCGTGAATCAATCAATCTGATAAAATACATTAATAAAAGAAAGAACAAGAATCATATGATACTCTCAATTGATGCTGAAAAAGCATTTGACAAAGTACAGCATCCTTTCTTGATCTTCAATGTGGGGATAGGCGGTACATACCTCAATATCACCAAAGCCATCTATGAAAAACCTACAGGAAATATCATTCTCAATGGGTGAAAAATAAAAACTTTCCCCCTAAGGTCAGGAACATGGCAGGGCTGTCCACTATCCCCACTACTATTCAACATAGTACTAGAAGTCCTAGCCTCAGCAATCAGACAATAAAAAGAAATCAAAAGCATCTGAATCAGCAAAGAAGAAGCTAAACTCTCACTCTTTCCAGATGATATGATACTTCATGTGGAAAAGCCAAAAGACTCCACTCCAAAACTGCTAGAACTCATCATACAGGAATTCAGTAACATGTCAGGATATAAAATCAATGCACAGAAATCAGTTGCATTTCTATACACCAACAAGACAGAAGAAAGAGAAATTAAGGAGTCAATCCTATTTATAATTGTACCCCAAACCATAAAATACCTAGGAATAAATCTAACCAAAGAGGCAAAGAATCTGTATTCAGAAAACTATCGAATACTCATGAAAGAAATTGAGGAAGGCACAAAGAAATGGAAAAACATCCCATGCTCACAGATTGGAAGAACAAATATTGTGAAGATGTCTATGCTACCTAAAGCAATCTATACATTTAATGCAATCCCTATCAAAATATCATCAACTTTTCTCAAAGAAATGGGACAAATAATCCTAAAATTTCTATGGAACCAGAAAAGACTGAATAGCCAGAGGAATGTTGAAAAAGAAAACCAAAGCTGGTAGCATCACAATTCCTGACTTCAAGCTCTATTCCAAAGCTGTAATCATCATGACAGTGTGGTACTGGCACAAAAACAGACACATAGATAAATGGAACACGATAGAGAGGCCAGAAATGGACCCTCAACTCTATGGTCAACTAATCTTTGACAAAGCAGGAAATAATGTCCAATGGAAAAAAGACAGTCTCTTCAACAAATGGTGTTGGGAAAATTGGACAGCCACATGCAGAAGAATGAAATTCGACCATTTCCTTACACCACACACAAAAATAGACTCAAAATGGATGAAAGACCTCAATGTGAGACAAGAATCCATCAAAATCCTGGAGGAGAACACAGGCAACAACCTCTGTGACCTCGGCTGCACCAACTTCTCCCTAGACACATTCATTGCCAAAAGCAAGGGAAGCAAGAGCAAAAATGAATTATTGCAACTTCATCAAGATCAAAAGCTTCTGAACAGCAAAGGAAACAGTCAACAAAACCAAAAGACAACCAAGAGAATGGGAGAAGATATTTGCATATGACATATCAAATAAAAGGCTAGTATCTAAAATCTATAAAGAACTTCTCAAACTCAACAACCAAAGAACAAATAATCCAATCAAGGAATGGGCAGAAGACTTGAACAGACATTTCTGCAAAGAAGACATCTAAATGGCCAACAGACACATGAAAAAGTGCTCCACATCACATGACATCAGGGAAATACAAATCAAAACCACAGTGAGATACCACCTCACACCAGTCAGAATGGCTAAAATTAGCAAGTCAGGGAACGACAGATGTTGGTGAGGATGCGGAGAAAGGGGAACCCTCCTACACTGTTGGTGGGAATGCAAGCTTGTGCAGCCACTCTGGAAAACAGTATAGAGGTTCCTCAAAAAGTTGAAAATAGAGCTATCCTATGACCCAGCAACTGCACTACTGGGTATTTATCCTAAAGATATAAATGTAGTGATCTGAAGGGTCATGTGCATCTCAATGTTTATAGCACCAATGTCCACAATAGCCCAATTATAGAAAGAGCCTACATGTCTATCAACAGATGAATGGATAAAGATGTGGGATATATATACAACGGAATATTATGCAGCCATCAAAAAACCTGAAATCTTACCATTTGCAATGACATGGATGGAACTAGAGAGTATTATGCTAAGTGATAGAAGTCAGTCAGAAAAAGACAATTATTATATGATCTCACTGATATGAGGAATTTGAGAATTTGTGACAGAGGGTCACAGTGGAATGGAGAGAAAAATGAAACAATATGGAACCAGAGAGGGAGACAAACCATAAGAGACTCTTAATCTCGGAAAACAAACTGAGGGTTGCTGGAGGGCAAAGGGGGTAGGAGGGATAGGGTGACTAGGGGATGGACATTGGGGAGGATATGTGCTATGCTGAATGCAGTGAATTGTGTAAGACTGATGAATCACAGAACTGTACCCCTGAAACAAATAATAGATTATATGTTAATTTAAAAAATAGAATTTCTACAAGTAAACCTTCCCCTCTTTTATCATTTTACAATATCAGGACCTAATTGTATCTTTTTTTTTTTCATTAAATGCATTACAATAAGGCAATAAATAGATGAATTCGATTTCATGTCATCACTTAATACATGTAGAGACATTTTAGTGTCAATGTGGGATGCTAACAGCTGAAGAATGGAAATCTTAGTAGCTCTGTTTTGTTTTACTCTTGTTTTCTTTTGTGTCTTTGATCACTACTTCGACTTCTAAATATTTAAAACAACCTTTTGATGACCCAATTGAATTTCCCTCTAGTTTGTCTTCAGATTTTGACTAATTTAATAACTCTCCCTGGTATAAAATCAATTTAAATTAATGGTAAACAGATTACTAAAGCAATGCTATCTTTTGTCTTAATTATTCCTATATGAATTGTTTCAGTTTGTGCCCTAAATGACTTGCTACTGCAGCCTTTTTTCAAAATAATTTTTTTGTGTTTTTAAAGTCAATTAATTGCTTAATATCTCCTCTTCACTTACATGTGAACAGAATTCTAATCCAAAAATTCTTTTTCATCTCTCAAAATCATCAAGTGAAGGTGTGTTCCCTCAAATTCAACTTTAAGAAAGACAAAAATTGTTGACTCAAAGCCTACACATTTGTTCTCCATAAATTCTCACAGGTTCAAGTAATCTTTTTTTTTTTAAGATTTTATTTATTTATTTGAGAGAGAGAGAGAGAGAGAGAAAGAGAGAGAGATCATGAGCGGGAGGAGGGGCAGAGGGAGAAGCAGGCACCCTGCTGAGCAGAGACCCCCCCCCTCCCTCGGCCCCCAAGCAGGACTCCATCCCAGGACCCTAGGGTCATGACCTGAGCTGAAGGTAGATGTTTAGCCAACTGAGCCACCCAGGTGTCCAGGTTCAAGTAATCTTATGCAGGCTGAAATTACTTCATTGGGCAGGGGGCAAATTGGCCTTTGCAGTTTATTGTCTTTCTAAAAATGAAACTACTTTAGCTTGAGCAAAATAGCAAGCAAATTTTGTACTGTTTGGGTAAGCCCATTTTTAACAGTATTTCAGAGGTGAGTAGGGAAAAGAGGTTCACAAATTAAGTGGATGGAAGGACACATCATCAGTAGTATGTGTGAAGCCATTTTTCTTTAAACCATGATCATTTGAGAGTAAAGTAGGATTCCTCAAATCTAATTTTTTTTTAAGATTTATTTGAGAGAGAGAGAGAAAGCATGTGTGAGCAAGGAGAGGAGCAGAGGCAGAGGGAGAGAATCTCAAGTCAACTCCCCGCCAAGCTCAGAGTTTGAAATGGGACTCGATCCCATGACCCTGAGATCATGACCTGAACCAAAATCAAGAGTCAGACACTTAGCCACTGAGCCACCCAGGCACCCCAGATCTAATTTCTTCTACTGAGTCTAGAATTATTTTAGAAAATAATATTGACCAACAGATAAAACCAAAAAAATAAAATACACCAATTGTGTATAATTACTTTAAATTGTAATGATCACATAGTGGATGTGACACTTACTCATTGTTCTCAGGTGTGCAAGAAATAAAAGCTAATCTTATAAAATTATCTTAGGTTCCATGTTAAGCTTCTAAGCCACTCCCAGAATAATAAAAATCTAGTGTCAGTCAACTGAGAGTTCTCTTTTTTCCTAGGTCAGGTCTTATATCCAAGGTCCTTACCTAGTTTCAAAGAACTGGAGAGGAAGGAACCACCTGATTCTCAAATTTTTGTACACTTAAAACTAATTGTTAAGACAAGTGTTCACCAGACTGGTCTTCAGACTTTAACCTTTATAGTATGTATGAAGATTTGTTTGGTAGTGACCTTGTTGGTTGACCAGGCCTTTGCCAATCCAAATAATTTTGCCAACAATTCTAAGCCTTGGGCAATGGAATTCATGTTGCATATTCCATACTTGCCTAGGGCATTAACTACCATTACACACCATTAACACAACTATCATTATCCCAAAGATTCTCCCTGCCAGGACAGCTAGTATAGGTCCCATAACAATCCTCACCAGCAGGGAATCCACTTTTCTCTCAGATCACACATACCAATTTGTATTTTGCTGCCTCCTCTTGATCACTTCATCTCTCATTTTCTCTCAGTTGAGGTGATCACTTTCAGTCTATCAGGCTCTGGTAAATGAGGGAGGTGGAAGGTAGGGAAAGGAAACTACATCCTCTTCAAACTCACTATTTTCCAATATTTATTCATGCAATTCTCATAGTCCCTACATGAACAAAATCTGCATCACCTGAGACTTAAAAAAAAAATGCCATCTTCCAACATATAAACCCAAACAATGACCATATCTAGGGACGGAAGAAGGGTAGAGCCATCAGGGATTGAAAAGCTATCCAGAGAATTCTGATACAACTCAGTTTGAGAACCACTAATTTATTATACTATAAATCAAGATTAACTTGATTCCCCTATGGACTTTAGTTTTTTAAGTACCGAAATCATTAAGAAGATACTTTTTTGTTCTTTTTTTCTATTCTTTCACATCCTTCTCCAAGGCCATGAGCATGGAGCATTCTAGGCTCCATGCATTCTAGGCACATGGAAAAAACATTAAGTATAAGATAAAAAAAGACACACTAGTATCTCAAGTGTGTTTCCTCTCTAAAAGTTCTATGAAAAGAAGTCAGGATAATCATTTCAAATTAAAGCACAAAGAAAGAACTGAAATCTTTTGTCAGTCCATTCTAAGCTGGCTATAGACACATGATTAATACAGACATTTTGCTCATCTTGATCAAGAGGAGAGATTTGCAACCTCTAACATGCCTAAGAATCTTTTAGGAAGATAATTTAAAACTCAGATTACCAGGCAGGCCTGATCTACTACTTTCTAATTCTCAAATATCTTTTTTTTTTTTTAAGACTGTAAGTATAATAGAAATGATTCATGGATTCCAGGTTAAAAAAAAAATGATGTTTAGCAAGTCCTTGTCAAACTCTTTTCAGTTACATATATTACCAAATCCCCTTGTCTCAAGAAGAGTCACTGCAGCCTATCCTTTTCAAGTATTATAAAACCTTAGGGTGACTGGCTGGCTCAGTCAGTAGAACATGAGACTCTTGATCTTAGAGTCATGAGTTTAAGCTCCACATTGGGCATGGAAACTACTTTAAAAAAATTACAAAATCTCAAATATTCTTGAGGAATTGCACATTTAAGAAAGTTGACTTTTCTCAGCGTTCAAGTATTAATATTAAGTAATAATTTTTAGAAGAGCCATTTTAATTAAACTTATTTCCTTTCTTTCTGAAAAGACATACTTAAGACAGCAACTTCTTAATGACTTAAAGTCGGGTACTATAAATTTTTCACCTTGTATCCAAAAGTGACTAGTGCAATGCCTCACTTACTAGAGATGCCAAGTAAATCCTTGGCAATTGAATATAGAAGTATTGAGGATGAAATCTATTAGGCTCTAAAGGAATTTGCTAAGTCTCTGGATCTACAAGGGATATTCAAAATATAGCCCCAGAAGATTGTACTTTTGACACACTTAAACCATCCCACCAAATCCATCTTGAACCTCAGGTAACATGCAGTCAGTATACAAATATAACCTGAAACGTAATTTGCTCTGGAATGTCCAAAGAACAGATAACCATACTCAAACCATTTATAACTTTTAAGTACAAATGGGTTCTGATAGAGAGCTTGAGTGTATCGGCCTAGCATACCATTTGATTGCTGAGAACACGGTATTTCTTTCTTGACTTTCAGCTATATTCTAAAGACTTCAAAATAATTGATTCTTTGTAGAGAACACATTCTTTTAAGGTTTGTTAAGTAGTCATGGTCTCTGATTGAGACTTCATTATACAATCTTAATAATGCCATATGGCCGAAGTGATTTTTATTTGCCAACAGGGAGGATACTAAGACTCTAATATGAGTACAATGCTGTAGTGGTCACCGATAAGCAAAATATTAACTACCCGTTTGTCCCTCAAGATTGAACTGCACCTTTTCTTTGCTTCAGGAATTCAGAGAATGACTGTGACGTTTTAGAAGATGAAAATGTTGATGACTGCTTTCATTCTCACCTTCTCCGGCACTATAGCCCCCATCATCATACATTTTTATTTTCTTTTAATTAAGAGGCCTAGTTAAGAGCATAGGGAATTAGCCCTGACTTAGATGAATGGAGTTGGTGAGAGATGATTCTGTCTCAGCCACTGACGTAAGAGAGTATTAATTAATGTGTAGTAAGTGGCTATTCTATAAAGAACAATTATAATAAATGAAAACCCAAGTGACCCAAGCTTGAGAGGAAAAAGGCAAGAAAGAGTAATAAGTGTATTTACTCTACTGAAAAATACATGGGTAGGCCTGGTTTTAAGTACAACTTGCCTAATCTGGTAATTCATTCCATAAAACCAGGAAAAGATTTTTTTCCATTTCTCTGCTTTTAATAAGCTACATTTTTGGAAATCTTTTCCTCTAGTCCCAAGATATTACCAAATATAAGAGATGTGTTTTTGTTTTCTTCATGTAATTCTTAAATATATGAGAAGTGAATTCTAATTTTATTGAGAAGAAAATTGAGGGGATTTTTAAATTGTGAGAAAACATACCTTAAGTTTATCACTCAACAATTTTAAAGTGTACAACTCAATGGCATGAAATACATTTACAATATCATGCAACCACCAACCCCTCTCTACTTCTAGAAATTTTTTATTACCCCTAACAAAAATGATGCTCTCATTAAACAAGCACTTCCCATTTCTCCTAGCCACTAATAACCTCTTTCCTGTCCATATCTATAAATATGCCTATTTGAGGTACCTAATATAAGTGGCATCATATAATATTTATCCCTTTATGTTTGGCTTAGTTTACTCAGCATAGTTTTCAAGGTTTACACATATTGTAGCATGGTATCAGAACTCCATTTTTTTAAGATTACTTATTTATTTATTTGAGAGAGAGAGGGATCACGAGCAGGGGGAGGGGTAGAGGAAGAAGCAGACTCCCCGCTGAGCAGGGAGCCCAATGAAGGACTCGATCCTAGGACCCTAGGATCATGACCTGAGCTGAAGACAGACACTGAACCGACTGAGTCACCCAGGTGTCTAGAATTCCATTCTTTTTAAGGCTTAACAATATTACAGTGTATGTATAAATCACATTTTGTTTATTCGCTCATGGATAAATGAACATTTAAATTTTTTCTACCTTTTGGCCATTGTGAATAATGCTGCTCTGAATATTGAAGTACAAGTATCTGAGTCCTGGCTTTCAGTTATTTTAGTTAAATACCTAAAAGTGGAATTGGTGGACCCTATGGTAGTTCCATGTTGAATTCTTCGAGCCAAACTTTTCTGCACTGGCTGGACCATCCATTTTACATTCCTATCAGCAATGCGCAAGGGTTCTAATGTCTCATCCTCGTTGCACTTGTTCTTTTCTTTTTTTTTTTTTTCTCTGATACTATCCATTCTGATGGCTTTAAATTGATAGCTCATTGTGGTTTTGATTTCCATTTCCCTAAGGGCTAATGATGTTTAACATACTCCTCCATGTGCTTTTTGACCATTCTATGTCTTCTTTGGAGAAATATCTATTCAAAATCTTAATCCCTTTTAAAAATTGTTTTGAAGAAATGAGGTTTTAAGGTATTTGTAACTTTCCCAAGATTATTCAATATGTAAACAGCAGGAACAGCATTCAAAATTCATGGGGTAGGTTCCCAAACCCTTGCTGTCTTTATAATTCCAAAAGGTCTCCTTGTAAGTCAATGCAGCTCCTTGAAAGCCCGTGCTCTTCCTGACATAGTGGACTCAAAGAGGGAAAACAAACATTTATAAGTTATAACAGCTGCTGCTTCCCTTATGACTCCCTCCCAAATAATGAACTCCAGCACCATCACTGTAAGAGTGATAAAGACCTTCCATGCCCGATTTCATGCCTTTTGTTAAGAAGTAAAATCTGTTCAAAGCTTATTACTTAACTGAGTTAACATTCCTTTTCATATAAAATTTCCACTAGCATAAATCTCTTTCTAGGTATTTGCACCTTCCCTAAATACAAATGATTACTAAACTCCTAAGGGCATCGTTCATAAAGTGCCTTACTGAAAAGCCAGTGATTAAGAAAAGTCTCCAATGAAGCAAATAATAACAAGCATGGGTTCAGTTTTCACTCTGCTTCCATTCTATGCTCTCTATGAAGGAAGAAAGGTGTACACAATCAAACATAACATCGAAGAAAGCAATTTGAAGTGAAGATTCTTTATTTCCTATCAAGGCGAACAGCAGCTGAGGTATACCATACATGTCAATGATGAATAGATTAGTTTTACATCACCTGTAGGGAAACTGAGATCCTCTTTTTATATGGAAAGAAACAGATTTTCTGGGAGAGAAAGCCAGACTGATTCTGACCGTGGAGACACTAGCTTAGAAGGAGACTTTGATGCCAGTGGACAGGAAGAAAGAATTATGGTGCCTCACATAAAGGCTTGATCAGGCATTAAAGAAAGAGGCCACAGAGGCATCTCATTTACAATCACTGCCTGAGAGCCTGCCGACAACAGTAGCTCTCTGGAGGACTGAGGAGGCAGCTTCTCCACCATTCCTCAGCAGGTGGCAAAAAGACGTCACCTCATCCATCTGCAAATTAATAGGGTTGGAGAAGTGCTCCATTCACAGCACAGTCTGACTTCTTTTACCCAATTCCCATGAAAACAGTGACTATTATGGGAGCGACAATGAAGAGGGTCACTGGAAGGGTAATTACAAACAGCCACAAAAGGCAAAGCAGTATCACACAGTTAAGGCAATAAAGTATCTTGGTGTTTTCAAGTGGGTTTCTTAAGGGCTTGGGATATTTTTAACCTGCACTTTTTTTTTTTTAAACTCTAGTTATATGTTTTAAGAGTTAAATTGGAGCACATTCATTTGGAAAAAGTGGCAAAAAAGAAGCATCCATGCCTTTCTTGTCTCGAGACTGAAAGAGTTCAAGTCAAGCATGAAGGTGGCCACAAGACAATGTGTCCTTAAGGGGAATGTCACATAGCTAAGGGAGGCCCAATAACTGTGTGCCTCAAAGCTCCCTCCCTTATAATTGCTCTCTCCAGGGACCTGGGAAACTGGTTTTTATCATGCAAAATTCCTCCCGGCCTTCATGGGATGATGCTTGCCTTTCTTTTCATACCATTCCCTACCAACATTGTCCCTTTGACAATGGGAGCTCCAAACCTGTGTATGAATGAACTAGCTCCTCTCCTCCCCGCCAGCAGACAACTTTATGTGCCAAGAGAGCATCACTCAACTCCTGCTCCTTTCAGATATATACTAAAGTCTGATTTTCAAAAATAACATGGAAATAATAGTTAGTGGACACTGCTTTTCCACACAAAATTTAAAGTCATCAATACAAAAAAAAAAAAAAAGGTGTCACATGACCCTAAATTCATCCCAGGAATATGGGAGAGTCAGTATGCCAAATCCTGTGCAAAGTTCCTGGCACGTAGGAACTGCTGCCAATATCACAAATATTGGAATTGCTCTCGGAACTATTTATGACTCACTCACCAAAATCAGTCTCATCACCCAGTCTTGATCAACCAACTCATTCATCAAGCTTGGCTCCAAATGTGTGATTTCTCAAATTGAATTCTTGTTCAAAGTATGAAGATCGTCAATTACTGACTCATTGTGGATGTATTTGTAAATGCTGCTGGCAAATTCCAGCAGCATAGCTCAAAAATAATTGACAACAAAGGTAATGTCTTCTGGCTGATAAATATCTAATTCCCCAAGAGGGATTACTTTGAATGTTAGCCCACTCCTCGGGATTGCAAGTTTACTATAGATTTTAAATGTAGTATTATGGCTTTGCTAGGCATTCTTGTATTTAACACTTAGTGAGCCCAGCTGCTCTTACACACAAATGATACTATAGGTTAGTTGTGGTCTACTTGGTAGCAGTTTAGTCAAGGCAAATATATTCGCACTTTATCAACTCTAGTTTGGAATGTAGTAATGATTCCACCAATTTTAGATATACGTTTAGAGCTGATAATGATAATTAGCAGTGTTACAAACCAGCTGACTTCTGCTGAGTACTGGTTCAAAATGACTTCATGTATTAACTATATCATTTGTATCATATCATATTGGTTATTTGTAATTATCATGCCCGTGTTACAGATGAAAAAACAAGAGAGGGCTATGAAAAAAACAAAAGTAGAGAAATAATATAACGTGCTGGAACTTGGTAAGCTGTTTCAACACACATAAAGTCTAACTTTAGAGCTCACTCCCTTAACCATCAATTTAGCTTTTGAAAATTCATAAATAATTTACAATAGGATATTAATATCAATAGAAGATAAGAAAGATTTATTCCTCTATTTCTCATTTCTTTCCTAGAATCTCCTTACTAATTTTGTCTTTCACAATATATACTTTATTTCTTTTAAGATTTTTGGATATAAACCAATGATTATGTAAATCATGAGTTTGCAAAAATCTAAGTTATGCTACTATTTCTTTAGATATTGTACTATATATTTTACTTGTGTATCTTCTGCCAATTACCATTTTATTAGCTTGGGAAATTCAAACATCACAGTATTTCTAGTTTTAACAAGTATTCAGAAAATTTAATAGTCCAGATGAGCACTATTAGGATTTCATAAAGCAGATACAACTAGTTAGTTCTAAAATACTATTTCTAGTATCCATCAGTAAAACCCAAGTAAATTTATTTGCTCTAAATTCTACATGTTGGTAGATCCCATCCAAGGAAGGAGAGCATGAATGAATTTGATGTCTGAGAGCCCTAAGTTCAGGTTTAGTTTCTGCCACTCACTAGTTATTATACTTAGACAAATTGCTTGCTCAACCCTCTCATCTAAACATGACCATCATATCACCTCCTCTTGGTGTTATTGTAAAGAGTAAGTTAAATTTGTATAAATTGCCACTATCAAATTTTTTCAAGTAGAATTAATAGCTCTCTAAGCAGCAGGGCTTGGGGGTGGGGAAAGGAGTGTCTGTATTTTTCTTTTCCAGAAAAAAATAATGGGGCTGGGAATTATGGTCCAAGGAAAATATACTTTCCTTCCTGTTATCCTGTTTGTACTGTTTCTCGTATGCCTTTCTAATCTACAATATCCCCCATGAGGATAATTTAATGCACTTTCAAAAAGCTCTTCCATATCAGTAATAAAAACATTGAACACAACCAGATGTAACAGCATCTCCCCAAGATGTCCTGGCAACCACAGCAAATGGCTCCCTTGCCCCATCTCCTGCTCCCTAACCCAGCCTAACTTCTGATCAGATCCCACTTGTAGCAACCAAAAAAATCAAAGGTCATTCAATGGATCTACACATTAAAGACCAAGGAAAGAATTATTTGAAGAAATCCTAAGACTGGCCTCAGGAGATTGTAATTTAGCACATATCCAGGGTCTTACTCTTTCAGTTCCTTGGGGAAGCCGTACTTAAAACAAAGTATTTTGGAACCACCAAGGGTCTCATCATGTAACAGTCTGAACACGCAATGATGTTGGAAGCCAAGAACTCAAAGCTGCTTTGATTCGTCACACGATATATTTCAGCCTCATGGTGAATTCCCTGTCATTATTTATAATGAATAAAAACATTTTTCTCTTTACGTAGTTGTTAGGCTTTAGTTAAATTATATTTTTGGTTCAAGACATAAGGTAAGAAAAAGTTGAGTTTATTCCTTTTCATTCTGGGGGGAAAAAATAAGACTATATATGAAGATATTCTAGAGATACCTTTAAAAATTTCCAGGAAGCATAAGCAAGTAAAGAGTAGAAAACATCCAAATTGTAACTTATGCTGACTCAGCTTCAAGGGGGTGGTATTTGTACATCTTTTTTTAATTTTCAGATTGGTATCACAATATCCCTGAGGTTAAACTCAGAACAACAATTTTAATAGCAAACCAAAGGATTCTTAGTATCAACACATAGGTAGATTTTCTTCCCAAGTGCTATAATGTTAGATAAAAGCAGAATATTCATGTATTTTTTCATAAATTCTGATTTAAAATATCTTTTGTGCAAACTCTTCTCAAAATCCTTCTAGAAATTGCTGTTCCTTCCTATTCCAATTTATTAGATCCCTGTGTGAATTTTCATTTAGGTCCAAACTCATTTTGTCAATAGAGAATCTATTAGAATGAACATTAAGACAACAAGAGACAGTGTTTTTTTTTTCTGGTACAAGTGTGAGGGTATATAATTTGGAAATATCCATAAAAAGATAAATTCTTGACACTAGCTCTATCTAGAAAGGAGATAAACACTATAAGTAGCACACACACACACACACACACACACACACACACCACAAACCACTATAGTAGCTTTGGTATTTGAGTAATAATTACAATGTATGTTGTTGAACTTATACCCCTTAGAACTAGTTTCGGGAACAACTACAATTAAGTCCACAGTTATATTTTGTAACATAGTAAGAATGAATGCATATGCATATTCATGCATAATATTGTATCAGTCAGGTCAAAAATATATATATTTCCATCTCTCAGATGACAGTATGATAAAACAATGATTCTCTGTTAGAATTTTGGAGAAGCCCACAAAGAAAATTATCTTTTTTTCTGCTCACATTGCATTATCAGGAGTATGTAGTCCAACACCTATATGAAAGGATAATGTTTATCCTGTATTCTTCTTTTCCTTTATGTCAGTGTTGGGTCAAGTTTATGCTATAAGGTAATTGACAAGGGGACAGCATGTTGTTTAACCTGATGCTAACAAAAGTAGTGCACTGCACTTTAACTATGTCAACTCTGAAATGGATGCTATTCTACTATCTTTGGTTCCATTTAAAGGCAGAAACAGCAAAAGTCAGAAGGGGACAGTTTTGAAGTACATGAAAAAAGCTCTCGTTGGTTTTATAATATTAGGTAAATACATGTATTTGGTGAGGAAAGTTGTCGGAGTGGGTGGTGGGTGTGGGTAAACAAAAATCCAAGTATCTGGTACTACATTCTACTTGTTTGATGAATGCTTTCTTCAATAAATAGGAAATCTAAAAAATTTCAATACACATTCAGATTTCTATATATCTAGAAAATATACATACATATTTAATTATGCCTATACAAATGTGTATAAAATGTATACACAAACATTTATGAATAAAGAGATATGTGAATCTATATAGCTAGTATTTATAAAATGCCAACTTTATTCTGGGAATGTAGTCGATGTTTTACACATATTCTTTTTAAATCTTCCAAAAACCTTTTAAGGAAGTTCTTAATAATTTCTCTTTTTATTATACCAGAAACTTTAGGCTCAGGTAAATTATTTTATTTGTTTGACATCATACCACATGTAGTAGAGCCAGTATCAAAATAAAAATCACCCTGAACCACTTACGTGGTTAATAATAGTGTAGGATTTAATTCTATTCACACAGAACCACACAGAGAAAAATGACTGTATAGTTCTTCACTATGATTGATATTTTTAGGGTGTATTACAAAAAAGGAAAGAAGGAAGGAAGGAAGGAAGGAAGGAAGGAAGGAAGGAAGGAAGGAAGGAAGGAAGGAAAAGAGAAAGAGAGAGAGGGCGAGGGAAAGAAGGAAGGGAGGGAGGAGAGAGGGAGGGAAGGAGGGAAAAATATTGTACTCTCAATACCATGGCTACCTTCTTATTTTTCTCAGATGGAGCCATAACTAAGTGTTAAACTGATTACAGGGATGTATGATAATACCGTCTTAAATATCGTTTGATGTCCAAGACCTAGTACCGCTATCAAGATCCTTCATATTGATGACTTTAATGTTTAGTTTCCTTACCCACCGATGTGAATTTTTGTGATTAAATTAAAGTGATGGAACCAACAGCTCCAGTTAGCATTCGCTACCACAGTAATTTTCAGTTGCAGTGAAAATTAGTATGGCTTTAAATATCTTCATTAAAATAATAATTATCAAGGACTGACAGACATTATTTTTATCAAAATGTGAACTATTTAAAGAAATTTTATGCAAATTTTAAGCTATTTTTACAGACTACGACCCAGGCCAGTCAGGGTTTTTTTTTGTCCTCAGTCCTCTGTGTTAAAGAACACTTTCAGAGGTTAATTAAACACTGTTTATGATATTGTGATCATCTGACCTCGAGAATTGTAACCATATTCATAAATAAGGATGTGCGCATAGACAAGGAAATACAATGATTGCTTTGGTTCCCTTCCCAAAATCATCTTGGCAAAGAGACTTTCACACCCCAAAGCTCCACATCTGCAATGGCAAAATAATTAATTGGTTGCCAAGCCATTGTGCATATTCCAGGACATCAGCCAAGATCTAATACTGGCATCATTAAGTGAAAAATATTGTAATGTTAAATACTGTATTTCCCGGTTTCATTTAGCCAATCAATGATGTCAGTAGTATCCTGTTCTTTAGGAAACTTAATTAAATTCTTTCATTCAGATAATCAACATTTGTGCTTCCAACCACTCTTTAAATAGAGTCATTCTTTGTCGGGCAGCTGTGAGAACTTTTTACCCCATCCTCTCACAGAAACAAATGGAGAAAAAAAAAGTTCATTTAACACTTAGATAATGAAATCCTGTTTGAGATACCATTCACGGGCATGTGGCAGTTCTAACAGTACAGCTTAATCCTGAGAGTTATTCAAACCAAGGGGGTATCTGAGTCAACCCGTTGGATAAAATGAATTAATTGCCCAACGAATGCACCAAAATGCCATTCTCTCTTCCAAGCCATATCAGAGACTGTACATTCTGTGAGTAGTGGGGCTTTAAATGTGAAGATGTATCAAACCCAAATCATGTATTTTAGATTATGATGTAAAAGGGGATTTTAACTAGAAAGAGACCTTCACACAAGTCAGAACTAAGTATTAACTTTATAGCATCTTGGTAAAGAGAGATGTGTGAAAGTTTGTGATGTCAAGGCAGGATCTGTTTTTTTCAACATTTGATTGGCATACCTCTACTGTTCAATAGAACAGTGAGCATAACTTGTAATTCAAAAAAAGTTGTTTCTCTCTCTCATATATATGCATACTCATACAAAGGCGTACACACACATATATTTTCTTGAGGCTGTTAAAAAAATACACACACACACACACACACACACACCCCATTAGGTCGTTAGTGTCTATTTTTTTTTTTTTTAACCTACCCATCCTGTATATCCCTAATATAAACTGCTCATTTGGAAACTTTGGAAGAAACTGACACTCAGACTTTCAAAAAAGACATTTGCGGGGCAGGGGCGCCTGAGTGGCTCAGTGGGTTAAAGCCTTTGCCTTCAGCTCAGGTCATTGATCTCAGGGTTCTGGGATCGAGCCCCATATCGGGTTCCTCTGTTCAGCAGGGAACCTACTTCCTTCTCTCTCTCTCTGACTGCCTGCCTACTTGTGATCTCTCTCTCTCTCTCTCTGTCAAATAAATAAATAAAATCTTATAAAAAATAAAATCTCTCTCTAAAAAAAAAAAAAACATTTGCAAGCATTTAAAATGCTGATGGAAACACTGATCTTTGATCTTAGAGCACCTTTGGGAATCTGCATATCATTTAAAACCACATATTTGTTGCTGTCATACTGTTTCCTCTTATATAAGCCCTAAAAATAAGAGCTGGGCACTGAACAAAGGCATTTATAAAATTCATGCGCACAATCTATTTAACCTACCACCAAAATACTGCTCCAATAACAAAGTTGAAGGCCACCTGCCTTCGTTGTGCTTCACATTTTACACAGTATAACCATCTTAGATTATCTGCAGAGTAAAACCACTGTAGAGCGGAACTATTAATTTATTAGGCGATATCTAATGCCTCTGACTTTAGAAAATCCATGCCCTTAAATACCTTTCATTCAGGTTGAATTATTTTATTTTATATCAACACATTTAAATTAACTGTTCCTCTCTTTTTTTGTTGTTGCTGTTGGTTTATTGGTTTGTTTCACATACATAGAAGCCTCTGCACTTTGACCCAGTTGGAGGACACTTTTCCCAAGAGAGATCTGGACTCCTTTTGAATCCAGCTGTGTTTGACTTCCCTTGCTGACCTCCCCAACCCAAATAATGGCCCAGCATCTTCTTAATTATCTTCAAAAAGCTCCTTTTAGCACTAACCCTATTTGGCATTTACTAGGACAAAGTGAAACTATGCATCTGCGTACAAGAAGATGACAGAACAGTCATATGGAGCTTGTCTATTTGGATCACATCTGCTTGATATCAAAATGGGACACATGAAACCATGAAATTATAAATCTACTGGTTATTAAATGCAAAACTTCTTTCACTATGACTTAGTTAATTAGAGTTCAGCACATGTATTTCTTTGGGACAAATTCAAGGTAACACAAAAAGTCTTGCTCTGGGAGAACAAACCTACTGTGCATGAATAGAGGAATATTTTTCTCAAGCAACAGAATCAACAGGGCTTTTATTTCTTAATGGATCTTCTATTTTTATCCTGAAAGTATGCCTTGCTGCGCTCTTTATCACACGCACGAAGAAAATCCAGTTTTCCAGCATAACCGCTGAATACAAAACCTTTCTCTCCTTTTGGGAGCTTTACCCTCCTCACTCCCACTCATGTGCTTGCTTCCAGCATCACCGCTAAATTCACATGCAGTTTGCATGAGAACAGTGTGGAAGATACTAAAATTAGAATTTCTTTTCTAAGATAAATAGTCCTGTCACCAGGGCACCTGGGTAGCTCAGTTAGTTGAGTGTCTGCCTTCGGCTCAGGTCAAGATCCCTGGGTCCTGAGATCAAGCCCCTCTCTTTGCCGCTCCCCCTGCTTGTTATCTCTCCCTCTCTCTCTCTGTGTCAAATAAATAAATAAAATCTTTAAAATATATATATTTTCCAATCACTAAAAATGTATAATTTTATCATACCTCAGAAATCCTAAGGATGCTTTCAACTCATTGAAAATACAAGCAGCCCACACATAATGAATTTCAAAAGGCTGGAACAGATTGTATGCATTGTAAATAGGGCATAAGGCCTTTTGCTGAAAATGAACAGGCAAATGTGACCCCTTGGCCATAGCCAGCCACATGGGTCACTTTTTCACAATAATGATTTTATGTGAGAGGGGAACCCCCCATCTGCAGAGAAGCATGGTAAGTTTTTTCTATGGCAGCTTCATAATTTATCGTATTGTCAATGCCGCATGTGTGAGTCAACAATTCAATAGAGTTTCACAGAGTATATTTATATCATTGTTTGCTTTTGTTCTCACCAACAAGGAATCTGTTCTGATAAACAGTGCTTAAAAGCAAACTATAGGTATTAGATTAACCTTATAAGCCATATCTATTTGAAATTTGCTCTCATTCCTTTTTAATAACTATCAAGGGGTAAAGATGGTTAAATAATATAAAAGGAAACAAAATCTATTGGCTAACTTTTCTTCCTGGTCACTAGACCATCGCATAATGAGCCTTTGAGAGAAAATCCTATGGGAAGATCAAAATCACACACTGACTCCAAGTATTTCTATGTTTTAAAGAGTCACTTAAAAATACAATTATTGTAGTTAAAACAAAGAGTTATTTTCATTGCTAACATTGGCAAATCAGTTTTAAAACAGTAAGACAGAGCTGGCCAGAGCAAAGGAAACAGAAACTCTCGTATATGGCTAGTTAGAGAGTAAATTGGTGCCATCGTGTTGGATCTCATCCAGGTTTCTGTCTTTACGTATGACTCATATGCCATGGTAGAATGAATTATTTTCCTTGTTCTTCACTTCTCTCTGTATCCACAGCCTTTGCCATGTAATTTTGCCCTTTATTGCACAAGAATGAAGAATAAAACTTCCACTTCCTGACTCTGGGATTGACTTTATCATTTGGTGTAGCCAGTGGGATGATAGAAGGCATATGCCTGAGCAATGGACTTACCTTTTATGCCCCTGCTCTCACCATAAGAACAGAGTAGTTACTGTCCCCAAGCCTTAGCCCCTGAATGTAAGCACATGGAGAAGGCCAAAAGCCAACCCATAGTGAGCATCAAAGTCCAGCCTGATCCTTAGCTGAAGCAGAGCTCTGCAGAGAAGCCCCACCTAGATTCAGGCAATCCCAAGTCATCCTGCAGGTATGTAAGAAATACCAATCTCACTATATTCTACTCAGATCCCGTGGTGGTTTCTTACACAGCAATAACTGATGTGATGCTCACGACTCCTAAAAATATTTCTCTGGACTTGCCTCTTCTCTTCAGTCCAGCTCCTACTACCCACTCAACATTACTAACATAACAGACTTGTCATGTTCAACACTGAAGTCCTGACATTCTTCCTCAAACCTGCTTCTGTTTTTCTCATCTAGTTATTGGCACTGCATACTTCTAGTTATACTCCCCTTATCCCTAGAAAAAAGACAAAACAATGACAACAAAAACCTTGGAATCATCTCTATTTTCTTTTTCCCATTCCCTACTTTCAATCGTTCAGTAAATCCTGACAGTTCCATTTTTAGAATCTGACCACTTACTGTCATTTCAGTTATTACTTGTGTTCAACTGGCATTATTGCCTTCTAAGGTATTGTAATAGTTCCCTAACTGGATTCCTTGCATCTTCTCTTACTCCAAATAATTATAGTCTTAACACAGCAATCAGAATGCTAAGTCAGATGATGTCATTCCTCTCTTCAAGCCCGCCACGGCATTCCATCTGCCTCAAAGTATAAATCACATACTTTTTTTTTTTAAAGTTTTCATTTATTTGTTTGACAGAGAGATCACAAGTAGGCAGAGAGGCAGGCAGAGACAGAGGGGGAAGCAGGCTCCCCGCTGAGCAGAGAGCCCAATGAGATGCGGGGCTCAATCCCAGGACCCTGAGATCACGACCCAAGCCAAAGGCAGAGGTCCTAACCCACTGAGCCACCCAGGTGCCCCTATAAACCACATTTTAACCGCAGTGCAGAAGACCCTACATCATCTAGCCCCTGTTTCTTCTCTTCACATTCTTTTATTTCCTCCTAATTCATTTGGCTTCAACCATAATGTCCTCTTCCCAGTTCCTTCCAGAAATGTTTAGTCGAGGCATTTTGAACTTGCCAGTCACTGCGGCAGAAAGGCCGCAGTGGGTATTTTCTCTTTCTTTAGGTTGACCAAAACATCCCCCTCTGGAAGTAAAGAGCAAACCTTTCTCTAGCTGACCTGTATGGATGGAACTGCAGCCCCTGATCATCTTCCTCTTCTCTCCACATTCTTTCTATCTACCACTTCCCCTTCAATTTCCTTTGTGACCCTTGGATATTTTATTTCCCTCTTTTAGTTATTAACCGTCTTCCCCACAAAAATAAACATTCTTCTGAATATATAGACTTTGTCCATTTTGTTCAAAGCTATATTGCTAAATGCCCAGGATGGTTCCTAACCTCATAGTAGGCACTCAAAAAGTAATTTTTTTTTAATATTTGGTTTATTTATTTGATGGAGAGAGAGAGAGAGAGCACGCACACAAGTAGCAGAGCTACAGCCAGAAGGAGAGGGAGAAGCAGGCTCCCTGCCGAGCGGGAGCCTGACGTAGGGCTCGATCCCAGGCCCCCGGGATCATGACCTGAGCCGAAGACAGAGGCTTAACCAACTGAGCCACCCAGGCGCCCCTCAAAAAGTATTGCTGATGAATGAATAAATGGAAACATTTACAAAAATGTCTCTAAGATTTTTCAAGAATTTCTGACAAATTAGAGGAATATGTAGGTCTTTAGCCATTAACATAAACTTTATCTATAGACAGATTTATTCATTAAAGCAAGACAAAATTACCTGAATATTCAACATTAGAGGGCTTATAAAAATTATGGTACATCCCTATAATGAAACAGAATACCTGGAAACGAGTACATAAAAAAGCATCAGTGTATAGATTAATACTTAGTCACATGTGGGAATAAATTCCAAGTTTTTATTAAAGTATTAAATAATTGATGAATAAATAAATACTTAACAGAATTCAAACAGTGATTTTTTTCCTAGGTAATGGAAAAAAATTTTGACTTGTTTGCTATGGTTTCAGGGATTTTTCAATTTTTCTCACAATAAAACAGGTTACTTACATAATCAGAAAAACAAAACGTCTATAACAGTATTAATTCCTAGGAAACAAGAAAATTCTGCTCTCTCTATACAAACCACAGCTTTTAAAAAGCAAGACAAAATCTGAATGACAAATTTACTCATACATATAGCATAATTCCTTCCTACCCCATTGTTTCTATGACTCTATACAAAGTTTAGAAAGACAATTCGGAACTTGAAGACTAAGATTGTACACGGGTAAACAACATCTGTTGGATTCTCTATTAAAAAACATCAACTTAAATTGCTCATTTATGTCCTCCTTCTGAAATAGCTGTGTGAGGGGACGTGTGGGTGGCTCAGTCGGTTAAGCGTCTGTCTTCAGCTCAGGTCATAATCGGAGTCCCGGGATTGAGGCCCACATTAGGTTCCCTGCTCGGCAGCCAGTCGTCTTCTCCTTCTGCCCCTTCTGCTCCTTCTGCCCCTCACCCCTCTCTCTCTCTCAAGTAAATGACATTTAAAAATTAAATAAAATAAAATAGCTCAGATTGCGAGCCTTGAGCAGCTCCACTTTGAGGGTTAAGGCCTAAAGGATCCAGATGCGTTTGCTCCCACGGCTAAGCAGTGATACATCGACTCCCATGGTAACTCGAAAAAATACGCAGTTTTGAATTATTCTTATCCCGCCATATACTGTCAAAACTTCTACGCAAAGTAAGAAGCATTGATATTGAAATGCAAATTAGCGGGGAAGAGAAAAATAATGCTAATCTTGCAAAATTTGTCCCTTCCTAATCCTCTCATCAAGATCCACAATTCACCTTTATCTCCTTAATTTTGTATATAGCTTATTTCTTATATTGCTATTTCCTGTACTTAAGAAATATAAACAGAACAGAGTACTAAATTCATTTTAGATTTTCCTTTATAAAAATATTCTTTCCTGAGACTGTTCTTTGTGTACTTGCAAAGTCACCAATGTTTTTTCCTTTAGAAATAAATTATTTAAGATGCCTGGGTGGCCCAGTTGGTTAAAGCCTCTGCCTTCGGCTCAGGTCGTGATCTCAGGGTCCTGGGATTGAGTCCACATCAGGCTCTCTGCTCAGGGAGCCTGATTCTCCCTCTCTCTCTTCCTGCCTCTCAGCCTACTTGTGATCTCTCTCTCTCTCTCTCTCTCTCTGTCAAATAAATAAATAAAATCTTTTTAAAAAAGAAATAAATTATTTTAAAAAACAATTTATTGGGGTGCCTGGGTGGCTCAGTTGTTGGGCAACTGCCTTTGGCTCAGGTCATGATCCTGGAGTCCCTGGATCGAGTCCTGCATCGGGCTCCCTCCTCAGCAGGGAGTCTGCTTCTCCATCTGACCTCTTCCTCTCTCTCATTCTCTCTCTCTCTCTCTCTCAAATAAATAAATAAATAAAATCTTTTTAAAAAAATACAATTTATTAAGTGTGAAATCCAAAGATTACAAATATTAGCTCACTTAATTCTTTGATTTTAATGTACTAACACATGTTTAAAATTTAGTCCACACTTTCATATACAGTAAATCTTTAACTCAAACATAACATGGTGATCCCTAAACTCATTTGCTAGTAAAACATGATACATAAGAAAATGATTAAGTTTACATAAAGATGATAAAAAA
>CM052806.1:37672846-37718161 GCA_028533885.1 Nasua narica | reverse complement strand
AGGACACAAACAGAACCTAGTGGTCTAAGTTATGAGAACAAAGGTTGGAACTCAGGAAGTTTTGAGGAAGATGGAATCAGTAGGGTAACAGAATAGGCAGAGCCACCTCAAAAACAAAAACAAACAAAACCCCCAAAACTCAGAAGCTAACTTGAACAGATTCCCACTGACCAAAGATGAGGCAATTTGAGTTTCAGTAAAAATAAGAATTGCAATGGATTGAATATAAAATATATATATATAAATCCATGAGTTCATAATGCTATAGAATTTTAAAAACTAATTGGTTGCTTTCTAAAAATGACGACAAGGAACCCAATTTATAATCTTAAAAATGAACTAATAAGAGGAAAAAATGATTTTAAAAATTCTTTACTAAATAAAATACCATTATAGATTAGAGGAAACATAAAATTTTCTGAGATAAAAAGTGTAAATAAAATGATAAAACATAGTTAACGGAGGCAGATACAGCAAACTGATGGCTATTAATTCAAAAAATAATGAAGATCTGGTGTCATGAGCCTTCTGATAAAATAATACAGCATCAAAAATAGTCTTTGCCAAGGGATATAAGCTAAGTCAGAATAAGTTTCTAAATATGGCTGCCTATTTCCAGGAAAAGCAGAGGACAGAAGAACATGTAGAACTATACCAAAAGTATGCCAACCACAAAATTCAGACTATGGAGAACTGCAAGTAAAATAACCCATGTTTTTCTAAAGATAAATTTGAAGAATAGGATAGGAGAGAGTCACCTGGTTGATTCGTTCAGAGGAGCATGTGAGTCTTGGTCTCAGGGTCATGGGTTTGAACCCCACATTGGGTTTAGAGATTACTTAAATAAAACTTTTTTTAAAAAGAAAAGGATAGGAGAATCTATAAAAGAGAAAGACATATCGAGTTAAAAATTGTCCAAGACTAAACAATAGATTCTAGTAATTCTCATATGGGTGTTAATAAAGAACTTCAAGGAAGTGATTACTGTAAAATTCAGGGTGCTGATTTCTCTTCAGAGAAGTTGAGAAAGTGAATGAGATGAGACACAAGGAAGTGATATTAAAATAGCTGGCAATGTTCTGTTTCTTGACCTGATTGGTAGTTGTAAGCAAAGTCTCCTTATACTAACTCACAAACTTCTTATTTGTTTTGTATGCTGTTCCATATCTGTGTTTTATTGCACTGTAAAAAAATAAATTAAAAAAGTTTAAAATAAATAAAAGGAAAAACAAAAAAATAATGCCTTATTTTATAAATTGATAGACTAATTTAAAAATGTGTAGTGATCACTATTTTCTGTCTTCTAATGGAGGACTTTCTTTTATAGCAGCTACTCAAAGTATGGTAGGAAGTCCACCAGCTAAACCACCCCCTGGGAGCTGGTTAGAAATGCTGTGTCTTAGTTCCTACACTTGACCTACTGAATCAGAATCTGCATTTTAACAAGACTCTCAAAAGGTCCATGTTTATAATAAAATTTGAAAAGCAATGTTGTGTAACATCCTCAACAGATTGTTACCTTGCATAATTTTAAACTTAGTAGTTTCTTCATTTTTCCCAGGTCCTCTAGTTACTAATTTTAAAAGGAGACTAAACAATTTCTTCCTGTAATTTTTCAGACTCTGGTCCTCTACAGAAACACCACATAAATCCAGACTTTTCCACATGGTGTACTCCTGCATTTGAAAATAGTCCTCTATTCTCCAAGCTAGGCATGCCACATTGTTTCAATTTTTCCTACGTGCCTTGATTTCCAAATTTTCCATACATTCTCATATTTCTGCAAATGTACAATATCCTTCCTAAAATTTGTCCAAATTGTACAACATGTCCTAGAATTTATGTGACCAGTGTGCAATGTGATGTAGGAAAAAGTCAAATATTCATGAAGACATTATTATATGACAAGTGCTAATCTTTACCATTCTCATTTAAAAAAAAAAAAAAAAAGTCCAAGATTTCCAAGACAAAACCAGGTTCCTTTATTCATCATGATCTTTACATTCCACATCTCTTATTCAATGTTGTTGTTATTGTTGTTGTTACTGTTGTGGTTTTCTCTGAAACTTTTGATGATGACAAGCTTGAAGATAATTAACATTTCAGAAAAATTTGTATATGAACATTTACAAAGTTTGTATTCTCCCTTTCTTGACATATATAATTGATTTTCCTTGTGTAAATGTAAGCAGCTACAAGTATTTGTGCTACAGTATTTTATTGTGGATATAAGGTTTCCTCCTCATTAAGATACAGTCAAGGGGGGCGCCTGGGTTGCTCAGTCCTTGGGTGTCTGCCTTTGGCTCAGGTCATGATCCCGGGGTCCTGGGATCGAGCCCCATATCAGGCTCCCTGCACAGTGGGAAGCCTGCTTCTCCCTCTCCTACTTCTCCTGCTTGTGTTCCCTTTCTGGCTGTCTCTCTCTCTCTCAAATAAATAAATAAAATCTTAAAAAAAAAAAAAGATATAGTCAAGGGGTGCCTCAGTGGCTCAGTTGGTTAAGCCTCTGCCTTCAGCTCACGTCATGATCCCACAGTCCTGGAATGGAGCCCCACATCAGGCTCCCTGCTCAGCAGGGAGTCTTCTCCCTTTCCCTCTGCCCCTGTTCATGCTTCTCTCTCACTCACTCTCTTTCTAATAAATAAATAAAATCTTAAAAAAATAAAAGATATAGTCAAGCACACATCTGATGTTATCAATGGGAATCCTGCCTTTGTCCTTTTTTAAATTTTATTCTTGGAATCCTAAATGTAAACTTAGGGCAACATCAACCCTTAACAGAGTAAAATAGTGTTAGCAAAGCTAAGTAAAATAGCATATAAAATATATTATTTTTTCTAATTAATTGGCATGATGTTTATAGTAAAGTAAATGCTTTCTGCCCTTTTATTGAATAGCTAGCTTTCAGTCTATATCTTGTTTTTAATGAATACAGTATTATGTGTGTTAACTCAGCTTTATCTAAAACTTAACAGAAGATGATGAGGAGTTGAGGGCCAGATTATCAAAGTAAACCTATTAGCCCATTGAAGGGTATCCCATCCCAATCAATCATCCCAATAATTGCTCTATATATAGCCCTACAGATAACAAGATTAATAAATTATGGCCCTTATGGTTAAAGAGCTCACGGCCAAATTAGTGGGAGAACAACACTTATTAATGTCATTATTTGTGGGTAGAGCATTATTCCATATTCAAAATTCAACTGTAATGTTATGGAGGTGGTCCAAGATGGCAGCATACAAAAACTGAACTCACCTCTTTCCCTGGACAGACCAAATTTACAGCTACAAATGAAATAATTCCCACTGAAAAGTAACTGAAAACTAGATGAAGAGCTCCCTCCACAACAAGGCCCCCATTGAGACCAGTAAGCAAGTGATTTAGTCTCGTCAAAAACCCTTCCCCCATCACAGTGACCCACAATAGGGAGGGGTCTCATGTGTACAGCGCCTCTTCCTGAGGAGCAAAGGATTTGTGTCCCATAATGCACAATTTATGTCCCATAGTGCACCAGAGAGATAATACCTCAAAACTGTCGAGCTTCAAAAGTGAACTGTCCTAACATTGGTGGGACCCCAGGGCTTGGGGGATATGATATACTGCCCTACACAGGCTCATCTGTGGACTTACACATCCCAGGACCCAACAAAAAGGCAGCAGTTTGAGAGGTGACTAAATTACATGTGAAGGCGATTTATTTGTTAATCTTAAGCCATCTGCCAGAGGAGCAGGAACCAATGAGTCTTTCTTTGTGGATGGAGGCACTGATGAGCACTTTTTTGTACTCTCCTCTTTCTTGCTAAAACAGGCAGGTGTGTAGAGACAGACTTTGTAAAGCCACGAGCATACTCCACCTCCAACATTGTTGGCCTTGCTAATTGCAGGCATGTCCCATGCCCAGTACTTTTCCCCTGCATCATTAATGCTGTAAACATGCCTTGCCCTCAGCACTATCTCACAGCCTTGCTAATGCAGGTGAGTGCAATCCAAACAGGGACCACCCCCTTAATCACCTGGCCATGGTAGCCAGAGGGGCTTGCCTTTCTGGGACCCATGAGACTCTAACAATCAGGAAGAGTTCGGGGCGGGTACCAGACCCAGGTACAGCACAGAAAGCCAACTGATACACACCCTCAGTCAGCCTATGAAAAAGCTCTATTTACTTATCTTGGAGCTTTTACCTGAAGGTTAGGATTCAGGTCCATCACACATCTAGAGGCTACAAAGGCACTCTCAGAAAATATAGACAAAGAGACAACATCTTCAAGTCAAGTCCTCCCTTGGCCTTGCCATAGTTTGCTGGCACCTCCCAGAAAGGAACATATACACTCATCTGAAGCCCTAATTTTTCCAACTGTCACCTGGAGGACACCTCCAAATTTCCTAGTCGGGAGGTTAACAGAGTTTACACAGGACTATATACATTTATGTACTTTAAACAGTGTTGATTAAGTATTTAGCTTCCAATCAGCCTGAAACTAAGTGCTGACAGAGATCTCTACCTTTGGAACACTGCCAAGTCTTGACACACCCTCAACAACTGGGACTTATAAAGAATAATTTAGGCTATGTAACAATCACAAAAACTGAAAAGACAACCAAAGCTAGGGCAAGTTTGAACAATAACATTTATCACCCATGCAAGGCCACTCCTTCAAGAGTGGTAGATATAGTTATTTTACCTAATAAATAGAAACACAGAGAGTCAAGCAAAATGAAAAACAAAGAAAGGGATGCCTGGGTGGCTCAGTTGGTTAAGCAGCTGCCTTCGGCTCAGGTCATGATCCCAGGGTCCTGGGATTGAGTCCCACATCGGGCTCCTTGCTCAGCAGGGAGCCTGCTTCTCCCTCTGCCTCTGCTGCTCCCCCTGCTTGTGCTCTGTCTCTCTCTCTCTCTGACAAATAAATAAACTCTTTTAAAAAAAGAAAAATGTTCCAAGTAAAAGTATAAGACAAAACCTCGGAAAAATACCTTAATGGGCTAAGATGATTATTCTACCTGATAAAGAGTTCAAATAATGGTCATGAAGATGCTCACCCATCTTGGGACAAGAATGGATGAACATGAGAGAAGCTCAGCAATGAGATCTATAACATAAGAAAGTAGCAAAGAGAATTCACAGAACCAAAGAATGCAATAAATGAACTGAAAAATATGCTAGGGAGGAGTTTCAATAGCAGACTGGTTTAAGTAAAAGAACAGATCAGAACCCTGGAAGATAAAACAAAGGAATTCACTAACACAGCAGCGAAAATAATAAAAAAAAAAAATTTAATGAAGATAGCTTAATGGAACTACCTATAGGATAACATTCAAGCAGAATAACATTTTTATCATAAGGATCCTGGGAGAAGAAATAAAGGGGCAGAAAACTTATTTGAAGAAAGAATGGCTAAAATCTTTCCTAATCTGGAGAATGAAACAAAGATCCAGATCTAGAATCACAGAGTTCCAAGTAAGATAAACCCAAAGAGAGCTCTAGCAAGACGCATATAATTAAAATTTCAAAAGTTAAAAGTAGAGAGGGACCCTTAAAAGCATCAAGAGGAAAAAAAAATTTACATACAGGGTCTATTAACTAATTTTGTACAGAAATTTTGCAGGTAAGAAAAGAGAGGCAAGATACATTCAAAGTACTTCAAGGAAAAAACTTCCAGATAATAATATTCTACCTGGCAAGATTATCGTTCAGAAGAGAAGTGGAAATAAAGAGCTTTCCAGACAAGCAGAAACTAAAGAAGTTCATCACTACTAACTGGCCTCATAAGTAATGTTAAAGGGTCTTCTTTAAGCTGAAAAGAAAAGGTACTACTTAGTAACAACAAAAGCTATTAGTAAAAATCTCACTGGTAAAGATGAATAGATAATAAAAGTAGTGGTTTAAATACTTATAAAGCTAGTGTGAAGGTTAAAGGACAAAAGTAGAAAATTTAACTGTAACTAAAACCATTAGTTAAAGCACACACAAAATAAAAAGATGTAAAATGGAAGATAAAAAACCAAAAATAAAGAGTGGAGAACAAAAATTCAGTTTTTAGAATGTATTCAAATTTCAGTTGCTATAAACTTAAAATAGACTGATCATATATATATTATAAAATGATTATATAATTTATATTATATATTATCTGATTATATTATCTCTCTTTATGTATATGACATTTTATACATACATATGACTTGTTACTTATATATGTAAAATGACATTATATATATTAATATATATATATTACATTCACATACTTGAACATCATATGTGAATGTGTGAATCTCATGGTAACCACAAAGCAAAAATCTATAGTGGATACATGAAAACAATGAGAAAGGAATCTAAACAAAACATTAAAGAAGGGTATCAAACCACAAGGGAAGAAAACAAGAAAAAAAATAGAGAAAAACTACAAAAACAACCACAAAGCATTAAAGAAATGGCAATAAGTACATACCTATCAACAACTACTTTAATTATAAATGGACTAAATTCTCCAATCAAAAGAGAGTGTCTTGATGAATAATAATCAAAACTCACCTACATATCACCTACATGATACTCAGTTCAGATCTAAGGACACATATAGATTGAAAGTAAAGTGATGGACAAAGATATTCCATGCAAATGGAGACAGAAAAAATGGTGTAGCTATACTCATCTAGGACAACATAGACTTTCTTAAAAAGATTTGTTTTAGAGACAGAGAGAGGGAGCGTGTGTGAGTGAGGCTGGGGAGGAGGGACAGAGGGCGAGAATCTCAAGCAGAATCCCTGCTGAGCACAGAACATGAGGTAGGGCTCCATCCCAGGATCCTGAGATCATGATCTGAGGTGTAACCGACAGTCAGATGCTTAACCGACTGAGCAACCCAGGTGCCCCAGAACAAAAGAGAGTTTAAAACAAAGACTATAATAGAAAACAAAAAAGAGCATTTATATATATATAAAAATATTATTAATGAAAAAGGAATCAAGCCAACAAGAGGGTATAACATCTGTATATATCTATGTATGCAACATAGGAGCACCTAAATACATGATGCAAATAGTAACAGACCTAAAGGGAAAATTTGATAGGAACACAAAACAGTAGGAGACATTAATACCTCACTTACATCAGTGATAGATCATCCAGACAAAATGTCAATAAAGCAAAAATCAACTTTAAAAAACATATTAGACTAAATGAACTAAATATATATGTATAGACCTTGCTATCCAAAAGCAGCAGGATATACATTCTTCTCAAGTGCACATGGAACATGCTCCAGGATAGATCATGTGTTAAGCTATAAAATGAGACTCAATAAATTTGAGAATATTGAAGTCCTATCAGTCATCTTCTCCTACCACAATGGTGTAAAACTAGAAATCAATTACAAAAACTGGGAAAATCATACACTTGTGGGAATTAAACAACATGCCACTGACAACCAAGGAGTTGATGAAGAAATCAAAGGGAAAATTAAAAAATACCTTGAACAAATGAAAATGAAAATACAATAATCCAAAATCCATGGATGAAGCAAAAGCATTCTAAAAGGGAAGTTGCTAGTGATATGGGCCTATGTAAGGAGGAAAAAAAAAAAAAAAACCCTCAATCTAACTTTTTCCTGAAGGAACTAGGAAAAAAAGAACAAATGAATCACGAAGCTAGTAAAAGAAAGGAAATAATAAATATCAGAGCAGAAATAAATTAAATAGGTAAAAAAATAGAAAATATCACTGAAACTCAGAGCTGGTTCTTTGTAAAGGTAAACAAAATTGGCAAACCTGTAGTTGGACTCACTAAGAAAAAAAGAGAGAGAGAGAAGGCTCAAATAAAATCAGAATGAAAGAGAGCAAGTCACAACTGATATAAATACAAAGTGTCACGAGACTACTATGAACAATTATCTACCAAAAAATTGTACAACATAGAAGAAATGGTTAAGTTCCTAGAAATATACAATTTTCCAAGACTGGATAAGGAAGAAATAATAATTGGTCTAATCAGATTTTCTACTAAGGAGATTGAATCAGTAATTGAAATCCAACAAACCAAAGCCCAGGACCAGACAGACTCAGTGGTGATTTCTCCCAAACATTCAATGAAGATTTAATACCAATCTTTCTCAAACTCCTCCAAAAAACTGAAAAGTAATTGCTGCCAGACTCATTTTACAAAGCCAGGATCACCCTAATACAAAACCAGGCCAGGATAAAACACAGACACACACACACACACACACACACACCCCATCATCATCACAGCCAATATCTCTGATGAATATAGGTGCAAAAATTCCCAACAAAATATTAGTAAATTGAATTCAACAATACCTTAAAGGAGCATAAAACATGTTCAAGTGAGATTTATTCAGAAATACGAGGATGATTCAATATCCATAAATCAAACAATGTGATACACCAAATTAACAAAATGAAGGATAAAAGAAACTGATCAAAGATGCAGGAAAAAAGCATTTGACAAAATTCAACATCCACTTCTGATAAAAATGCTCAACAAAGTGGGTGTAGAAAGAATGTAACTCAATATAATAAAGGCCATATATGAGCCCACTGCTACCATCATACCCAATGGTAAAGAAGCTAAAATCTTTTCCTCTATGATCAGGAACAATACAAGGATTCCCACTCACCACTTTTATTCAACATACTGCTGCTCTAAGTCCTAGGCACAGTGTTAAGATAGACAAGATGATAAGATAACGTAGATTATAAGATAAGATAAGAAGTAAAACTATTTCAGAGGACCAGATACTCTTTGTGGAAAACCCTGAAGACTTCACAAAAACATTGTTAGAATAAATGAATTCAGTAAAGTTGCAGGATACAAAATCAATATACAGAAATTTGTTATGTTTCTACACATTAAGAATGAACTATCAGAAAGAGATAAATAAAGACAATCCCATTTACAATTGCATCAAAAGGAATAAAATACCTAGGAATAAATTTAACTAAGGAACTGGAAGAACTGAATATTGAAAACTTTAAGACATTAATTTTAAAAATGAAGGAAACAGAAACCAATGTAAAGAAATTCCATACTCATGGATTGGAAGAATTATAATTGTTAAAATGTCTGTTCTACCCAAAGTAATCTACAGATTCAGAGCAATCACTATCTAAATTCCAAAGGCATTTTTCACAGAACTAGAATAATTCTAAATTTTGTACAGAACCACAAAACACAACAAATAGCCAAAGCCATCTTGAGAAAGAACAAAGACAGAGGTATCGTGCTCTCTGATTTTAAACCAAACAAAGCTACAGTAATCAAAACAGCATGGGATTACCATAAAAATAGACATGGATCATTGGAACAGAAAAAGTCTCAAAGTAAGCCCATGCATATATTCATTCATGTATTATTAAATTATGACGCAAGATCCAAAAATATACAAATGGGCAAAGGGTAGCCTCTTTAATAAATGTTAATGGAAGAACTGGACAGTCACATGGAAAGAAAGAAGGAAGGAAGGAAAGAAAGAAAGAGAGAGAGGGGGAGGGAGGGAAGGAGGGAGGGAAGGAATAAGGAAGGAAGGAAGAAAGAGAGGGGGGAGGGAAGGAGGGAGGGAGGGAAGGAACAAGGAAGGAAGGAGAAAGGAAGGAAAGAAAGAAAGAAAGAAAGAAAGAAAGAAAGAAAGAAAGAAAGAAAGAAAGAAAGAAAGAAACTAGACCATTATCTTACACAGTATGGAAAAATTAACTCAAAATGCCTTAAAGGCCTAACTGTAAGACCTGAAACTTTACAAATCCTACAAGAAAACATAGGTATTTAACTCTCTGGCATTGGTCTTGGCATTAGAATTTTGGAACTAACAAAAAGCAATAGCAACAAAAGTAAGAGTAAACAAGCAGGACTATAACAAACTAAAAAGTTTTAATGCAATGTGGAAAGCATGAAAAAATGAAAAGACAACCTACTAAATGGGAGAAAATATTTTCAAGTCATATATCCAACAAGAGGTCAATATCCAAAACATAGAAAGAATCCAAACTACTCAATAGCAAAATATCAAATAATCTGATTTTAAAATGGGCAGAGAATCTAAGTGGATATCTTCGTGAAGAAAACATACAGAAAGCCAACTGCCACATGAAGAGATGTTCACTATCACTTATCAGAATAATTATCAGAAAAAAGCAAGCCAAAACCACAATGAGGGGCACCTGGGTGGCCCAGTGGGTTAAAGCTTCTGCCTTCAGCTCAGGTCATGATCTCAGGGTCCTGGGATCGAGCCCCACATTGGGCTTTCTGCTCAGCCGGGAGCCTGCTTGCCCTCCCTTCTCCCCCTCTCAGCCTACTTCTCTGCCTACTTGTGATCTCTCTGTCAAATAAACAAATAAAATCTTAAAAAAAAAATAAAAAAACAACCACAATGAGTTATCACCTCATACTTGTCAGAAGCGCGAATTATCAACAAGAGGAGAAATAACCAGTACTGGAGAGGATGTGGAGAAAAGGAAACTATAGCGCACTGCTGGTGGGATTGGAAAGCAGTACAGGCACTGTAGGAAACAGTATGGTGATTCTCCAAAAAATTAAAAATAGAAATCCCAGTCATTCCACTTCTGCTTATTTATCAGAAGAAAACAAAAACACTAACTCAGTAAGATACAGGCATGCCTACATTCACTGTAGCATCATTTATAAAAGCCAAGATATAGAAAATAACCCAAGTATCCATCAACAGATGAAGGGATAAAGGATATGTAGTATATATATAAACAACAGAATATTACTCATCCACAAGAAGAAGGAAATCTTGCTATTTGCAACAACACGGGTGGACCTTGAGGTTATTATATTAAATAAGTCAGATGAAGAAAGATAAGTACCACATGATTTCACTTACATGTGAAATCTAGCAAACCAAATCAACAAAAACAAAACAAAACTCAGATATGGACAAGAGACTGGTGATTATCAAAAGAGAAAGAACTTGGGGGGTGGGCAAAATGGATGAAGGGGGTCAATTGTATGGTAACAGATGGGAACGACACTGGTGGCGACTACTCTGTATTATACATAAAAATTGAATCATTACCTTGTACACCTAAAATAAGTTATTTACCAATTTTACCTCATAAAAAAAATCAATTATAGCACAGAGGGTGTAGCTCAAGATGGGGAGGGGGGAGAGGGGCCCTCTGGTCCTAACAGTGATAAGTCAGCAGTGGGGGCACAACATTTCTCGTTTTGGAACGCAAGTGGAATTGGGCTCCTACCACCTGGAAGAGTAGAAAGAATCAAAGGAGAACTGAAATTGGGGTTTGGCGTTAGGTCTCAGTTTCCTCAGCTGAAAAACATTGCTCTTAATGCCTAAAATATGGGATTATGGGAAGTTAGACATAATACACCTAGCATGGGATTTGATACAAATATGAACTTCCAACAATGGTAAACTACTAATCATTAAAAAAAAAAAAAAAAAAAAAAAAAAAAAAAAAAAAAAAAAAAAAAAAAAAAAAACGAACAAGCCAAAAAGGAGAAGAAATGAGGGAACTGACACGGATGGAGTAATGACTGTACAATTAAGGACTGTGTAAGTCTTAGATCCCAGCAGCTTTTTCAGCAATGACCTACGTTATGAGTTAATAATTAAATGCGCTTTTCTGTGATAGAGATGCAACTCTTGTTCTTAACAGTCATTTAGACTTATTAGAGAACTCTGGGCAAGTGACAAGAGGTTAGAGCACCGCGAGGCTGAGCTGTAACTGGGCTCTCTCAGATGGACCACAGACCCTTCGGGAGGTCCCGGGAGGTTGGTTATTTCAATTCAAGTGCATCTGTGACCACAAATTGCTCCTCTCCAAGTAAGCACTTTGTTTCAGGACATCACACAATGGAAATTAGATTACTAAGAATGCAGGCTACTCAAATAACAGGAATAAGCAGCATTTTAAATCAGCTTAATATTCACCTCAATTAAAGAAAAGGCAAGCATTTGTGTCAACCATAGGTTTGGTCTAGAAATACTGCTGCAATTTTCTGCCTTGCTGGTCCAATGTGAACATTACTACGGGTTAATAAACTTGCAGCTTGACACGGTGATAGTTTCACCTATAAATGTGATTTACATGTTTATAAAATGGGATTATACAGAAGTCTTATTCAGGCTGTTCTTGCTTAGCTCAAGCAGTAATGAAAGCAATGGCAATTTAAGCTAAAAAGATCAAAAACTAATTGCCCAGCAGTTTCCAGCATCGGGAAAATGCAGACATGACTGCAAAATTAAGACCTCTGAAAAGAGAAGCAGTTGTTGAGGCTGATTTTAAGTTATGCTAACAAACCAAATTCAACAAAAATTCTCTCTCACGGACCTTATTAATGTCCACAGGAATTTAATTTCTGTTGAATTAATTCCACATTAATTTAAACTTGCATACTCCTTTATTACTTGCTTAGATTTTTCTATGCCACTCCTTTTTTACCATTGCTCTTCATAAATAGAGCAGATTATGTGTAAGATCAGAGATGTAAAAGAAATGGAATTTACGATGCAAAAAAAAAAAAAAAACCACTGCCTAATGAACTCCATTTTCAGCAATGGGATAAATAATACCAAGAGATTCTTCAGGTTAAAATCAGTTTGAAGATTAACCTGAAAGAAGAGAAGATACGTAAAATTTTCCTTGGTTGACAAAGACCCAAATTTGCATCACCCCCAATTTTCACTAAATATTGCTTTTAAAACTAAAAATCATTAGTAAACAATTACAATACTTAACACTTAGTTTTTCTTAAAATAATGCCTACATAGTTCTTAAAATATTTTAGAGATACATTGCTACTCTTTTGCTATGATTTTTATTATTAATTATGAAATTAAAAAACTACAGCTGTACAAAACTCACAAGCAAACAAAACTATTTCACTTTGATCTTCCACCAGGCAGCAATGAACCACATTTGGAATTCCAAACTTTACATATTTCTGTTTATTGTTTTCAACACAATTTCACATGCATTTTATTTGCAATAAGGAACCATACAACAGAGGAAGAGGTTTAAAGGAAACAACATGGGATTAGTCTCAATATCTTGATAGTAGGAAATGCTACTGAAAAAACAATCTGGTTTCCTTTAACAATAAACATCACAAAACCGCAAAGGATAGAGACACATCATTCATTCATTCATTCATTCATTCATGCATTCATTCATTGCTGCATGATAAGTCACCCAAATTTGTGGTATAAAAACGTTAACTAGTAATTATTTATTATCATCTTTTATGATTTGGAGGTCTTTTGAGTTCAACGACATCCCTTAAGTGGGGTCCCAGGCTGTTATGGTTAGATGGGCGGCTGGGGCTAAGTAAATTAGGCATGATTATTACTTAAGCTCCTCAACTGTCATTCATGACTAAAAAAAAGTAAAGAGAAATTCTAATACTCTTCTTACTGCTCAAATATAAAAATCTTGTGGGTATTTTTGATAAAGAAGTTTGCTCATTGTACTTCAAACTCATTGTCTAGGAAGAGAATCTATGCAGTCAGATTCATCCTCTTCAGGAGAAGTTGTTTGTTTAGTCATATGTTCTACAGAAGCATTCTCAACGATTCTCCTCGGTGATAATTTTTAATTCTCTGCATTGTGTATTGCAAGCAACCAACACTTTCTGCAGTTTGGGGACAGTGAAGCGTATCTCCGGTTGTTGAAAGCATGAGATGAGGCATCACTTGCCCCATCCTCGAATGCAATCCTGTTGGCTCAGTGCCTCTTATGCCCTCTTCAGAACCAGAGGCACGGTTACGTGCTGCTAGTCCAGACAGCTTGCGGGTCATGAGTGCCAGCGTAACTCGTTGCCATGCATTTGGTAGAGACTAAGTTCTCTCTCAACCCTGACCCTTTGACTCAGATGGTTGGCAGGGTCTAGTAGCACCCCTCTCCCCCCCACTTTTAAAGTGGACAGACACACAGGGAAGAGAATTATGAAAGTTTAGAGAGATGGTTCTTTCGGAGCCAAGTGCCAGGAGATTAAATCAATGAGGCCATCAAAAATGAGAGTTATGGGAAACTTGGAGACATGATCTTGTGTCTAAAATTCCTTGTATGGATAATCAAAAATTGGATCTTTCAGCATGTACATGAGTAAGTACATCATTGCACAGGTGAGGGTTACTGTTAGAGCAGGGACGTGTAGAAGAGGCAATGTTCTATTGACAACAGTGAAACTTAATGGAGCCAAGTGAAATAAACCATCCAAGTACCCAGGGAAAAAGTGTGCCCTCAGTTGGTTTTGACTATAGGAAAAAGAGCAATGAAGAGGTACCTTATCCAAAGAATGGTGACTAGTACCGAAAGACTCAGATGGAAAAAAAAAAACAAAGGAAGATGGCAAGGTTGCAGAGAAAAATTGTAATATCAACTACAATGAGGTAGGGCCTGTGGCAGAGGCCACTTTATTAATCATCTATTTATATAAAATGATGTGACATTGAAAAATAGTCAACTGATGTTTACTGTTAGTTGGGTAAGACATAAACTTTTATCCTATACTAATAGTAATATCAGATTTCTCTATCCCTGAATAGTGCTTCCTGATTGCCCCTTTTGCTTCATCAGACAGATCTACAGTGTCTTAAAAATGCACACTTCTAGATTCCAATTCCAGAAATTATGATTGATTGAGTGTGGTTTGGGGCCTGGAAATGTATTTTGCAAGCTCTCTAGATACTGTTGATGCATAGCTCAACTTCAGAACTGATGACATGCTTAGCAAGGCACAACTGGAAAGCATCCATCCGATAGCAAATTAGTCAGAATCATAGTATAAGAAACCTCAGCATACACATCTACACTAACTGTTTCATCCTGATAGCAAAAGGCAGTCTACGGTAAACACCATGAGATCAAGGATGATGCCCCTGTGATTTATTATTTTTCCCTTGAACCTACCTAACATTGCTACATTGCAGGCAATATGCATTTAATGAATGGACAAGTCACTAAATTGTTGAATAAAATATTTAATATCCAAATAACTTTCTCATGCTGCCAAAAAGGACAAATCAAGAAACGGCATTCTTTCATTCTTTTATCAACCCACAAAGCAACAATCACTTATGAAGGCTTTATTGTATGGTAGGTATTGTGCAACACACTTTTATTATACAGCAATAAATGAAAGTATCCCTACTTCCTATGGTTATATTCCTCAATGGTGCCTATTTCTAATAAAAAAAATAATAAAGCTTTTTGAATCTCCAAGATGAGAGGCGTTTTTTGAGTACTTGAGTGTCTCTGTTTTCTACAAAGACAACTGTTATACAGTTGTGAGTCACTGCAATACAATCACAGGTAACAGTCTATGTTCTAACTTCTACAGCTGAGGTTTGGGATCTGGTTCATTTTCCCTTCATTTTTATGGGACTGAATGTCCTTTTTCTTATCAGAGAAAATTTCGGTGAATTCCATCAGAGGCAAAGCTTTAATCTATGACCTCTTCACCAAAATACACTTCTTATCCATTTTTAAAATTTATTCAACAAAGGATTGGGGGGGAGTCAATATTTTACACACAAATATGCACAAATATTTTCCCAGCCATGCAGAGGGAAGGTATTACATTAAGACTGAAAACAATACCCAGGGAAGGTTGGCTTAGGTAAGCAGAGTAACTATGGAATTGTAAGTGACAGAAACAGTCAAATCAGATCAGAAACTAATTTCAGTCTACTTCCTGTCTCTGAAGGATTATCACGGGAAATTGTTAGAAATAGATCTGGCGTGTTATTTCCTGGGGAGGAAGATGAACCATTTCCTCATTGCTTTCTTAGAAAATCCTATCAGAAAAACATCTATTCCTAAAATTTCAGTTTTCTCTAGATTTTTAAGTCAATTCTGTATTAAGTCATATTCTTTTTAACAGTCTTATTATTTTGGAAATTTCACAAGCCCCACACTCCTGCCCAAACAGCAGGGACATTACTGGATTTCAATTTTTAAATATCCCAAGGAGTCCCAAACAGTGGGGATGAGTGGATGAGGACATTGTGAATTAACCAAACCAAACAGGTATGTCTTTTATGTGTGCATGTCTTTATGAGAATGTGAACATTTTCATATGCCCTCTACTTAATCAAGGTAATCATGAAGAGAATATACTCTACCCAATTCACAACTTTAGTTATAGGTCTGTTTTACTTTGATGGAAGTTGGGAATTTTTCTAGAGAAGTATTTGACAAAAATGAGATTTATGATTACAATTTTGTGTGTTCTAAGTTTTTATTTAAATTCCAGTTAGTTAACATACAGTTTAATATCAGCTCTACAATTTAGTGATTCAACACTTCCATAAACACCTTGTGTTCTCACAACTGCACTCCTTAATCCCCATCCCCTATCTCCCCCATCCGTCTTCCCATCTCCTCTCTGGTAACCATCAGTTTGTTCTCTATAGCTAACAGTTTCTTTCTTGGTTTGCCTCAATCTCTTTTAGAAAAAAGAAGTGTTCTTATAAAGTAGTACACCAGGTCAAATACTCAAGGGATCTTAGAGTTTATGTGCAAGAGTACCGTATAGTAAATTGTAGTAAAATTAGTATAATTATAAAAAAAAATAGTAAAAATTATTCCTCAATTACTTAAAGCCTTAATTCTCTGTAGGGTTTTTACAACTCAAATTGAAACTTTCACTAATAATTTCAAGACTATGCCAAGTGTTTGTCTCACTGCAGTTTGGTTAGTTATATTAAACAATCATTTTATAGGATTATTGGACATAACCTAAGCAAAAGAGCTTTGACATAACAGATAACAAATTTTTAGTTTATTGAGTTATTTGAATTAGAATGTTCAGATTCCTATAACAAGTGTTTATCAAAGATGAAACAAAATTTTAACTCAGTCCAGGTGTGATGGATTCATTTCTCTTCAGAGGTATTATTAATTTTGTTTGTCTGTTTACAGGATCTATAAACCCTAACCTAATACATGGCCTCTCCTAAATGGCACAGCTATGTGCTGTGAAAACCACTGACCATATTAAGAAGTGAATAGTAGAGGGGTGCCTGGGTGGCTTAGTCATTAAGCTTCTGCCTTCAGCTCAGGTCATGAACCCAGGGTCCTGGGATTGAGCCCTGCATCGGGCTCCCTGCTCAGCAGGAAGCCTGTTTCTCCCTTTCCCACTCCCCATGCTTGTGTCTCTGTCAAATAAATAAGTAAAATCTTTAAAAAAAAGTCACTAATAGATACTAGGCTTATAGGTGTCATAGCCATTTTGTTTCCTCATGTTTAAATAGATTTTAAGCAGGAAACCAACAATCTTAATTCTAAAGCAGCTATCTCTTCCCAATTACCAGCAATATCTAAGCTAAATTTAGGTCACAACTTTAGACATCTTAAGACTAAGGTCCATATAAAAGGAAAGGTGTCTCAAAAGTTTCACACACACCAGAGTAGGTTAAAGTCCTGCTTGGAATTTTCTAGTTTGTTGCTGTTTTAATAACATAGCAACAGTAAAGTATGATTTTTTAATATATAATATATATGACACATATTTTGTGATATAATGGGTGCTAGCCTCCAGAGACCATTGATTCTAACTATAATTAGAACCAATGGAAAATGTTGGCCATCTGTGACCAACTTCTCCTCCAAATACATTTACCTGAAGACTTTATTAGAAAGAAGACCTAGAGAATGAAATAAAATTCAGTAAGATCAATGTTGTCTGGACTTGAGAACACAGAGTCAATAGAAGACATGATTAAATAGCCATTTATCTCCCACCTAACCCAGGAAGCTTCCTAATGTGAATTTTCCATGGCAGCAGTGATGCGAGGTTTTGAGAAATGCTAAAGAAAATGCTGGAAATGTGCTTCAGTGAAAATGAAGGAAGTTCAATTGAAACCTAAAAAGATGGTGTTCAGGGGAATTTAAAAGTCAAGTGGTTAATTATTTTGTCTAAACAACAGTACTTTGAACTAGAGAAATAAGCCCATCTCTACTCCGATGATTCACTTCTCTATAATCACAGAGCAATGGAAGGTGCCATTTAAAATACAAGTCCCATCATGTACTTCGTGGGCTCCCAACTATTCACTGGATTCTCTTCTCTTTCAAAGTAAACCCTAAGTTTGGCTCCACCAAGCAAGACAAGGCCCTTGCCTCAACCCTTCCTTCTCTACTTCTCTCTCACCCCTGCGACACTGGCCTCCTTGATTTTCCTGAAATCTGAGGGTGGGATCAGGGCCTTTGCTTTCTTGCATCCTCTAAACTACTCTCCCAGATTCCAGGGGGCTCACATCCACACTTCCTTCACATTTTGCTCACCCTGTCCACGATACCTGCCCCCACCACACTGCTTGAAATTGCAATCCCCTGCCCTCCATACTTACAATCCCTACCTTCCTGCCCAGCTTTTTCTCGTCATCACTTAACACCCATAGACATGATGAGCCATATCTTTCTCTAACTAGAACATCAAGTCCATAAGGGCAGGGATTTGTTCTGCTTGGTTGATGCTGCATCCTCAGGGCCTGGAAGAATTTTTGGCAAATGAGTGCCCCCAAGAACACTTCTTGTATAAACGAATCAATGAGAATCGCAAGTCCCAAATGCCCTGGGAATATTAGCACAACTATCAGCTACATATGGCTAATTCCCAATATTCATTTGGGTCAGGAGTCTCCCTTGACTTCATTATCAAGTCCCCATTGACCCCATGGGGTCAATGACCCCATGGTCATTGGGGTCATTATCACCAGCCAGCTGACATTTCATTTTGGTTTTCTCCTCCTTACCTTCAATTTTGATTTCCCAAGAAAACCATGTTCCCAAATAAATTTTGAACATTTCTATCCATGACCACCTCTGAAACTCCTGCGTGGCGAAATACTGTTTCTCACACTCATTTCTTTTCTATTCTTGTCACACCCATCCAGCCTATTTCTATTGACTTAATATCTGATCACTCCACCCTAATTTCTCCTGGCACCAATCAAGTGAAGTGGCCAACAAGGCATCCCCAAAACACAGCTACTCTGATCCTAGGCACATACTCAAGAGAAATGCACATGCATGAATTTATGAGTAAAATACATTTTTCAAATATACACACTCTAATCTTGTCACATGCTCAAAAGCATATGCCTCATTTAAAATTTAACATGCTATATTCTTGTCAACACAACCCTTTTAGAATTTTTCCCCTCCCCTATCACTCTCTTCCTTTTCTTAAACTGAAGTCTCTGCTCTTGCCAGCATGCCCTGACTCCATGTCAAAGGGAACTAAGCCTTTCTCCATCTACTTCTGATTCAGAAGATTGATGCCATCTCTTATACTTGTCACTCACCTAAATCCCATCTACTTTTGAGAGCCCTACTCAAGTTACATGTCCTCTTGGATTTCTACAAATATGTATCAATATGTATCAAATAAATGCAGTATGTTGTGTACTCTGTGAGACATGTCACTGGATACAGCTACTCCTGAGACAAAATCTCTCTCCTTGAACAGCTGTCACGCTAAAAACTTGAGGAAAAGGCACATGCCCACGCATGTCCTGTGAACATCCATGAACAAAATATTTTCTTCCTCTCAAAGAACTTACAATTTAGCAGGTGGAGACAGCTAGTAAACAATGAGTAAATGCATCATTTGTCTACGCTATATAGGCACGTACAAGTTGGTAATAAGTGCCACGGAGAAATATAAGGGCAGGAAAAGTGAACAGGTAAATATGGGTATTTGATGTGAAGGAGTCAGGGTCCCTGTTATTACCTATTATTTCAGCAGAACCCTGATAGAACTGAGAGAGTGAGCCATGGGGACATGGGGACATCTTGAGAGGAGTAACCCAGGCAGGAGAAGAGCAAATGCAAAAACAAACAAACCAAAAAAAGCCAAGTACAAAAGGTCCTTTCAAGATGGCAGCATAGATAGGGAGGATGAAAGAACTAGAGAAGGAAAGGAAAGGAGAAACTGGAGCATGAGATCATGACAGGTCTTGGAGAATTAATGGTGTTTTCATCCCGCCTCCCCAGCTTCCAAGTAAAGTTCTTTTAAGCCAGAGCAGTCTTACACATGTGGAGTCTTAAACCCTCCATGGAATGTACTGTGAGAACTTGCACAGAGTAGATGCATGAACCATGCTAAGACACTGCCACTTGTATGCAAAGAAATTGCTCCAAATATCTTCATGTTCTTCAAATGAGAACAATTTACCCCTGGAAATATGAAATGAATTGTACACCAATTATTCCATCTATTAGGAATTCAAAACATTTAGGCCAGAGAAAAAACTCTCAAAATTATAATCTCTCTCCCCTAGATGACCATATCATTCCAAATCTTTTTTTCTTACTGTAGTCAGCTGTTGTTGCTACTTTTTTTTTTTACTTCTTTTTTTAAAAATTTTTTATTTGACAGAGCAAGCACGCACACCCACAAAGAGGAGGAGCAGCAGGCAGAGGGAGAGGGAGAACCAGGTTCCCTACTGAGCAGGAAGCCTGATGTGGGGCTCAATCCCAGGACCCTGGGATCATGACCTGAACCAAAGGCAGATGCTTAACCGACTGAGCCACCCAGGCACTCCCCCTTTTTTTTTTATTTCTTAATTCATCTTCACGATTTCATTTTTTTTCAATCAAGGATTATATCCTTTGGCTCCCTACTTTTTTTTCTTCTTCGGACACATGATTTGCCACTTCAGGTTGTCCTGGGTTACAAGTAGTATGCAGTCAGTCAACCGTTAAACATAGACTAGGTGCTAATTATATACAGATATTTATCTAGGCATTGGGATGAGACAGGATTGAGATTCGAGTACAAACACTGCAGTTAGAGTCAAGTCTGATTGTGAAGCCCTTTACTAGGTGGAACACCATATTTACGAAAGAAGGCCAGGAAGAGTAACAAATTCAGAATTTTGGGGGGACTTAAGAAAATTCCCATCAAGTACTTTTGATAGACTTTTATAATATTATCAATTATATTAATAATTAATACTAATTATCAGTACCAAAATAATTCTCAAAATTACATATTTAATATGTGATCATTTTACTCACATATAAAGGAAATAAGATGCACAACTTCAACTTTACACTCTGTCTCTGCCATGTGTCCTGAGTTCCATTTCCAGGTGTATTTCTACCTAAACATTGACCCAGTGCCTGCCTACCACCAATGAACCCAGAATACAGCTTTCATTGCTGCTCTGATACAGTCTCGGCTTTAGGATACACAGTCCTCCCATCATTTGTCATTGACCTATAAAGCACTCACAATGGAAATTAGGTACAAAAATAACTTCCCCAGAACCTTTCTGCCTTCACCTTTCCTCCACTCCAAAATGCAGAGTGTATCATCTGACATTTGTAGTTTTTATTATTCATTGCATAAATGAATTAACCAAGAAAGCAAAAAGAGTGATAGGTTAGAAATGTCAGGATGGCAGAAAAAAAAATAAGAGGAATTCCTGCCATTTGTAACAATAAGGATGAACCTGGACGCATTGTTTTAATAATTAAATAAATTATTTATTTAATAATAAATAAACCAGACACAGACAAATCACTGGGTGATCTCACTTCTATGTGGAATTTTAAAAAGTTGAACTCATGGAATGAAAGAACAGAACAGTGACTGCTAGGGTCAGTGGGGGGTGGGGGGATGGGGAGTGGGTATGTGTTCATCAAAGGACACAAATTTCTAGTTATAAGATAAGGAAGTTCTGGGGCTCTAATGTACAGCATGGTAACTATACTGTATACTTAAAATTTGCTAATAAAACAATCTTAAGTGTCCTCACTACACACATACACACACAATAGCTTTAAAGTGATACATTTGTTCATTAACTTGATTGTGGTGATCATTTCACAGTGTATACACATATCAAATCATGTTGTATACCTTACAAATACACAACTTGTATTTATCAAAAAAAGAAAAAAATATCAGGCTGGCCAACTCACTGGGTTCTTCAGTATTAAGTGATGCGCTTTCCTTTAACTCTGGGAATAGGTATCCTCTTAACCAGCCTGGCCCCAGCTTACCCACAGTAGGAAGGATTACCTGTGTCAGGCAGATCAAAGGGCGGTAACAATATAGGGGAAGAGATGATAAACGAATCTTCCATCTCTGGGCTCTCATGGGGATTTACTTCAGCTAAGTCTTCAGGCATTTTCTTTTATTACTTGCATCTAAAATCAGTGAAAATTTTTGCTCTGCTTTTTGCCCACATATTGGGAAATTTTATGAACACTATGTTTTGTAAGTCTGATCTGAAAAGGTAAAGTGTTTTATTTTCGGACAAATGTTTCAAAAATCTCAAGTAGGGAACATAATCTGGTAGAATTTCAAAACATTTTGAAAACCTGAACTCTTAAAATACCCTCTCCTAACTGCAGAATTTAAATATGCCATTGTTAGCTTAGGTGTTCCGTCCTTTTTCGTTTGTTTTGCCTAGTAGTGATTGAATATAAAATTGGGATATATAATACCTCATTGTGACAATGATACATATTAATTTTCCTTTTACTTTATTTGGCTTTGTTTTTCAGTTTGGACAAGCAAAGGCTACTATCACAAGATAGTAATGTGAGAAAGTCTTGAAAACCCTGCTGTTTTTAAATATATTTAGCCACTCAAATAGTTTATAGTTATTTAATAAAATTTTAAGTTACTTATTCTATTGTGGCTTTGTGGATTACAATACAGTAAGCAATATGGAAATGACTGTCCTCATAATTTCTTTATTCTGTTTGTGATGAAATCAAGTTTTCTCTAAAAATGAATGTCTAACACTACTGAATTACATGAGATCTCTCTTTTAGCTATTAACAGATATTACCAACATTTCAAAATTTTATCAATAGATACTTGATATTTTTCCTGAAGTAAAAATGTATAAAATGCTTCCTCCAGGAATTACTTCTGCTTTACTGTCACTGAGCTGTGATTCTTTGGTTTCCTGATTACAGTGCCTAATTCCCTATTGTCCTGCAAAATATAGTTTAGGGGACTTAAAATCCAGACATCTTTTTCTCAATTAGAATGGCTCTGACCTTTAATAAGTAATTTCAAAAGAAGATGTTGGTCCTGAGGAAATGCTCTAGCATTGGGGAATGGTAAAGTTTTTCTTACCTTTCTTTTTTATATATATCTTTCTTATGAACAAAATATTTCCTGCCAATTCTGTGGTATTGGAAGGTATTTTTTATTTGGAAAAGCACTTGTTTTCTCACCAAATAGTCTAATGGGTTTCTGTTGTTGAATGTTTGATTTTGTTTTGTTTCCTGTATAAGTTCTTTGGTCTCAACCAGGTAAAAGATTTTCAAAATCTAAGACTAGACTCCAGCCATAAGTAACAACAGCAGAACTAGGCAAGTGGGATTACATTAAGCTAAAAAGCTCCTACATAGCCAAGACAATAATCAACAGTGAAATGGCAGAGTGCAGAATGGGAGAAAATATTTACCACCCTTATTTCCGATAAAGGACTAATACTATATACACACACACACACACACACGTGTAATAAGTTCCTACAATTCAGTAACAGAAAACACAAGTAACCTGATCTTAAAAATGGGCTGCAGACTTTAACAGACATTTCTCCAAAGACAATATACAAGAAGCCAACAAGTACATGGCAAGACGGTCAACATCACTCATCAGGGAAATGAAAATCAAAACCACGATGAGCCATGTTCTTGACTCTCTGCACAATGGCCACACCAACCACATAAAAAAAAAAAAAAAAAAAAAAAAAAACCACGATGAGCTATCACTTCACATCTGTTAGAATGGCCATGATCAGAAAAACAGGACAGTAAGTGTCGGTGAGGATATGCACAAATTGGAAGACTTGCACACTTTTAGTGGGAATACTAAATGGTGCAGCTGCTATAGATAACAGTAAGAAAGTTGCTCAAAAACAAACAACAATTCCACTTCTGGGTATTTATCCAGAAGAAATGAAATCATGATCTTGAAAAAAATCATCACTCTCATGTTCACTGCAGCACTATTTCCAATAGCCAAGTTGTGGACACAGACTAGATATCCACTGACAGATGAGTGAATTAAGCAGATATGGTATATACATAAATGGACTGTAATTCAGCCTTTAAAAAGAAGACAATCCTGCTACATGAGACAACATGCATGAACCTTGAGAATATTACACTAAGTGAAGTAAGTCACACAAGTACAAATACCGCATGATTCAACATGGTTGAGGTCTCTAAAATAGCTCATAAATATTTGTGTATTTGAGAGAGAGAGAAAGGGAAAGAGATACAGAGAGAGCACAAGGTGAGGGAGTAGAGGAGCAGAGGGAGGGGGAGAGAGAGAATTTCAAGCAGACTCCCTGCTGAGTGGGGAGCCCAACATGGTGCTTGATCTCACAACCCTCAGATCAACTGAGCCAAAACTATAAGTCAAACACTTAACCAACTGAGCCACCCAGGTGCTCCTAAAATAGATCACAGAAGCAAATAAGAAAATGAGTGGTATCAACTTTTGTCAAAGTTTTCTATCAAAGCAGAATATTCACAGAAGTAAAGAAAAGTATGGTGGTTTCCAAGAGCTGGAATGGAAGAGTTGCTAACCAACTTGGACAAAATTTCTATTTTGCCAGATGAATATATCCTAGAGATTTGTTGTATAATATTCAGTCTATAAATACTCATACCATATTGTAGACTTAAAAATCTGTCAAGGGCACCTGCCTGGCTCGGTCAGAAAAGCACACAACTCTTGATCTCAGAGTTATAAGTTCAAGCCCCACATTGGGTGCAGAGATTACATTAAAAAAAAAATCTTTAAAAAAACCAAACCTGTTAAGAGAATAAATCTCTTACTAAGCATTTTTAAATTTTTTTTAAAAATTAAGAGACTGAATAGTAAATAAATAAAAATAAACTCTGGTACATGACCTCAGTCTTCTACTTATTTTTTTTTTATTTACTTATTTGACAGAAAGAGAACATGCACACTAGCACAAGCGGGGACAGGGTGGGGCTGGGGGGGAGAGAAGCAGGCTGTCTGCCCAGCAAATAGCCAGATATGGGGCTTGCAGGGTCCTACGTTCATAAACTTAGCCAAAGGCAGATGCTTAACCAACTGAGTCACTCATGCACCCCTCTACCTACTTCTTTCTCCACATCCCTCTTCCCTACTCTAACGAAAGAAAATGTCATATAAGTTTGAGAAAATATGAAGGGTAGAGCTACAACTCTAAGGTGGCAGGAGCAAACGATGTGTTGTATCAATTTTTCTTACAATTTTCTAGTAAAGCAGATAACTCTCAAGGCCCGTGGAAGAGATGACATGCACTGTGGGTATTATATGGTCTATCCCAAAGCAGGCTGTTAAAAAGCTTGAATTTGCTTTCAACGAGTGTGGATTTTGCATTCTATATTCCGTGCCATAGTTTGTATAAATGTAGGTATGTACTTAGATATATAAATAGACTTGCCTTACACAACTGTTCAGTTTTCAAAATCACAATTTTTGAGAAGTTATACTATGTTTTATATAATGATATTCTTTGACTTTTTTCTCTGTGTGACTTTTCACCCAAAACACACCAAATAAGAACACTGTAAGAGTGGTATTTCTAGAATATGGCTTTAGACAGACATACTCAATTTCCTTGTCACTACAGGTTCCGGTCATAGAACATAATATGAAAGAAAGGTTAATTATGACCCAGGTTTGAATGAACCTCAAATGCCCTTCTTGGGGTACAAATCCCCAGCAAAATAACACGATGGTAGCCCATGAGCTCATGGGTACAAGTGCTGTTTGCACATGTTTTCAAGGACTCCTTTTTCAGCCTTTATTTTGCCGTGACGTTACTTTTCTCTTTCACTGTAATCAGTGAAAGAGAATGAATTCAAGTGCAAATACCTCAAGAAGAGTGACTGAATACTTAGATTTCATGATGCCTTTAATCAATCATCTTTACAAATGTATAGTAGTTAAAGGCTAAAAATCAGAGATGGGGAACTTTCCCATGGAACAGAGTCTTTAGAATCATAGCACCTCTTTTTGAGAAAATGAGCTATATATACATATACATAAACATATACATGTATATATATTTGCATTCTGAACCAAAGCTAAACTCTTTCAGCTCAAACTGTGTGAAATTCGGTCCTGGAGAGAAAGGAGTTCGGGTGCACTTTACGAAGGAAGTTTCACTGCAAACTCTAGGGACAGGCAGAATTCCTCTTGTTCTCTTCCAGGCCTCCTCCCTCCAGCCAGTGCTGCCACAGTGGCTCTTATCACACTCGGCCCAGCCTCAGGATTGGTCATCTACATTCTCTGCCCTCCCACCAGGCATCTGGGCTCCTTGAGATTAGACAGGCATGTCAATCTTCTGTTCTATTTCTTATCAAAGTGTGACTGTCTTTAACAGTCTTTAGTGCATAATGGCTGCCAGAAACAATAATGCATTAAAATTTACAACAACAGATTCACTGATGGGCTGAGAAACGTGTGCCCTATTCAGCAGAAGTGTGAAAACCATCAGTGCTCTTGCATGAAGATGGGGGGGTATCTTTAGGGACCCTGACACTCCAAAGTTAGTTCTGAATTCTGAGGGGTGGGGTGGGAGGGAAGACACAGGAATTGCTTCTTTGAAAATGTGCACCAGCCACATCCTAGTGCCTGGTATAGAAGAAGCAGTCTTTCCTTCTACCTTTCAAACTGTTGCTTGAGCTCTATCCAATTTGTTTACTCAACACAAGACTTTTTTTTTTTCGTCCACTCTTCCATCTGTCCTTCTGTCTGTCCTCTTCACTTTTTTTTTCTGCTTATATTTTGCCTAACTCTTCCATTAGTTTTTTTTGTTTTGCTTTTGTTTTTTTACAATTTTACCTATTTGTCAGAGAGTGAGCAAGCACAAGCAGGGGGAGCAGCAGGCAGAGCATGCAAAGAGAGAAGCAGACGTCCCACTGAGCAGGGAGCCACATATAGCACTCGATCCTAGGACCCTGGGATCGTGACCTGAGCCCAATGCAGACGCTTAACTGACTGAGCCACCCAATCATCCCTCTTCCCTTATTTTTCTGTACAACCGCCAAAAATGCAACAACTTTGTCTTTCTTGTCATCACATTGCCATCTCAGTCTTCCTACCTACAATTAGCCTATGGGAGGTGATCAAAAATACTTGTTAAAAGAAAGGATAACTCTATTTTTCTCAAGTAATCAAAGTTTGGAAAAAATATTTTCTCAGAATTCAGTTTCCTCTTTTTTTCTCATTCTCACTTCAATAGTATTTCAATATTTGAAAGTTTGCTTTTCACCAAGCCTGTCCCACAGTATTGTATGAACAAATACATTCCTGACAATGCAATCACTGTTGTTCTTGTATTACTTTATGGTCTGTTAATATTAAATACTTGCTAATTTTTTTTGAGATCCTCCTCCCTTGGATTCAGCCTGTGTGTGTGTTGTCCCTCATCTCCTTACTCCATGTCCACTTCCTGTCCTTTCCATGGACTTAGTAGGAAAAGTGATGGTTAATGTGAGAATAAAAACAACACTGACTATTTACATATGATTACAGATTTTACAAGGTGTTTGTCAGGGATTACTACTTCTTAAATATTTACTTATCAAACAGGAATCATACATACCACATGGATGCATATACTTTGGAGTTTACTCCACATTTTTTCCTCAAAGATTTTCTTTTAAAAAGACGACTTGATGGCGTCACTTTTTAGCTTGCAACCTTGTGACATTTACTTGGAATGATGAGGATTTTAAGAGTTGAAGAGGATTTTTCACTGAACTGAGGTAACTTTATTACTGGTCAACATTATGCTGAACACTTCATATGCATGGTTTCCCTTTACTCTCACAACCCTCCTCTGAAAAAGACACCTTTCCTGTCCCCATTTTAGAGTTTGGTAAAAATGTTAGAAGTGTCACTAAAATCCTGATACAATGGCATTAGCAAGCCTGTCTTCCTAAGCATTATACTCCCAGACTCTTCTCCACCTACTAAGGCACAGCCCACTTCAGGCCACTCTCTGCTCTGAGCTTGGACACCAGGTGAATCAAAAACCAGGTTACCGGGTGCCTGGGTAGCTCAGTTGGTTGAGCAACAGCCTTTGGCTCAGGTCATGATCCTTGAGTTCAGGGATCGAGTCCCACATTGGGCTCCCAGCTCCGCAGGGAGTCTGCTTCTTTCTCTAACCTTCTCTCCTCTCATGTTCTCTCTCACTTTCTCTGTCTCTCATATAAATAAATAAAATCTTAAAAAAAAAAAAAGCCAGGTTATCCCCCCCATCTCTATCTCACAGCATCTGATTGCCCTGTGTTATTTTTTTTCTTTTAAAGATTTTTTTATTTATTTATTAGAGACAGAGACTGAGAATGAGAAGGGAGAAGGTCAGAGGGAGAAGCAGACTTCCCTCAGAGCCGGGAGTCCAATATGGGACTCGATCCTGGGACTCCAGGATCATGACCTGAGCCAAAGGCAGTCGCTTAACCAACTGAGCCACCCAGGCGCCCGCCCTGTGTTATTTTTAATCCAGAAAATACCTAGGGTGTCCAGATATAAAAAGTGTAAATAGTCAACATTTCCAAAGAGATCTATATATTAAAGTGAACCTGTGGTATAAAACCAACTAAGAACAGAGGCCCTGAGAAGTCTGGGCTTCTGTTCACATGGGAAAACACTCCTTGCACATTTAGCCGCTTTTACCTAGGAAAACCTCTCTCCAGCAATGGAGATTTCCAAGCTACTGAGGTTATGGGAGGGAAGGACAGCACGTTTGGAGATTGGAGGGAGGCCAAACACATGTTACTCAAGGTGGAGCTTGGAGAAAAGGGCCTAAGGTGTCACAGACGGAGTTAAGAGACCATGTTTCTTCTAGGAAACTGCCCAGAAATCACTTCCTCTGTAACCTTCACAGTACCCTGGAGGATGTTTTCCTTGCGAACTTTATGGCATCTGCCATAATGAACGGATGGTCCCCACCCAGCTACACTTATAACATTCTTGCAGGAATACCAGGGAATACCCCAGATATTAAGAGCTCAGTGGAATAGTCTCTGCCTCTTTTAGTCATTCCAAGCAGGCTACTGACATCTGAAATTAGAAATAAAAAGGCTGAAGCACTTCAAAGAAAACAAATGCCACTGATATTCTTATTTCCCCATGAAAAAGAAATAGTATTTCAGCATGGCAGCTGTTCCAGATTCCAAAACAGGCCACATGTTTTGTGACAGCTGCTGACATGAGCAATTTCCTCAGATTAAATCTTTCAGGGTATTTCATACAGAAGGGACTATGTCTTTTCCTAAAGACTAAATTTCAACTTAAAAGATGCTCCCATTTTGTTCTTTCAGTATATGTATAAAATAATGAAAACAACACACTCTATTAAAATAGTTAAACAATTTACACAATGTAAATGCAGTGCAAAATAAAAGGAACTGTCAAGAAATTATCTAAAATATTTTCTTGCACTGTCATAACAAGAGAATAATTTGCACTCTTGAGAACAATAAACATACCTCTCAGAATCAAGGCCTCATATATATGTCACTCATTCACCTCTTCATATTTAGCCCTTAGTGCTCACAGCTCATATTGGTCAAGCATGGAAACCAGAAGACATATTCTATTTGATTCGATTTTTTAGAGATGTTTAAAATCTTTATGGAGGACTGGGTCAATTACTGAAATACATGTAAACGGTGGGTATACTCTAAGAAGATTCCTTCTCTCCATAAGACTGAAGAAAATGTTTGTATTTGATGGGGGGAAAAAAGGGGTACTCTTTGGAGAAGAACAGAACAGACAACAAAGGAAAGGGAGGCATGTTTGCCAAAACTGTGAGACTCTGAAACACATCTCCCAGGAAGAAGACAACAGAAGTTCTTTATAACAAAGGCATCCTGCTCTGGAAATGATCCCAGCAAGCTCAGGTGGTGACCTCCTTGGAATTAGCCTTTCCCTTTTCTATGCCAGGGATGATCCAAACTTTTATTGGATGGCAATGGAGTGAGAAAGCACCATTGTTTCACCTACCCTCAATGCTTTCCCTCATTTTTGTGGTTGTTGTTAAGAAAGTAGTCACTCTCGGTTAGTGATACCATAGAGATGTGACATCTGTCCATGCTGGAGGTTGTCTTAATATATATCTATCATCACTGTATTCTGCAGAGTTCCCAGATGCATCCAGACTTCTCAAATTTCATGTCAATTTCAATGTAAACTATTATTCCAAGATAATTGGGTTATATTAAGCTTCGACCTAAAATTCTATCCCAGAAAGATAAGTTCCTGTTTATCAGAGATCATTAGAACTTAAGGATATCTAAGACAATAAATGTAGGTCTTCTTTTCTTCTTTTTTCTTTTTAATGGATAAAAAGGAAGAGCATAACAAAGTCGAAGATGATGTGCCTAGACCCTATGTGGCCAAAATCTTACATTGGGTCTCTTTCATACCTTATTGTTTTCTTCTGAATACTGACCTATTTAAAAGAAATCCTACCCAGAATTAAGTATTCTAGTTAGAAATAAGTATTCTAAGGGCACCTGGGTGGCTCAGTCAAGCATCCAACTCTTGATTTTGGCTCAGGTCATGATTTCAGGGTTTTTAGATGGAGCTCTACATCAGGCTCCCTGCTGGTAATGGAAGCTGGGATTCTCACTCTCCCTGTGCACAACCCTTCCCCCACCCAAAGTGTCCTAATTAGAATTAAAAGCCATTTTAGATAAAGGGGAACATTTTAATGATAATCAGCCAGAACGGCTAAAATTAACAAGTCAGGAAAGGACAGGTGTTGGCAGGGATGTGGAGAAGGAGGAACCTTCCTACACTGTTGGTGGGAATGTAAGCTGGTGCAGCCACTCTGGAAAACAGTATAGAGGTTCCTCCAAAAGTTGAGAATAGAGCTACCCTACGACCCAGACATCGCACTACTATTTACCCCAAAGATACAAATGAAGTGATCCAAAGGCGCACATGCACCCAAATGTTTATAGCACCAGTGTCCACAATACCCAAACTATGGAAAGAGCCTAGATATCCATCAACAGACGAAGGAATAAAGATGTTGTGTGTATGTGTATATATACACATACACACAGTGGGATAATATGCAGCCATAAAAAAAAAAAAACATGAAATCTTGCCATTTGCAATCACGTGGATGGACCCAGAGAGTATTATGCTAAGCGAAATAAATCAATCAGAGAAAGACAAGTATCCTATAATCTCACGGATATGAGGAATTTGAGAAACAAGACAGAAGATCATAGGGGGAGGGAGGGAAAAATCAAACAAGATGAAACCAGAGAGGGAGACAAACCATAAGAGACTCTTAATCTCAACAAACAAACTGAGGGTTTCTGGAGGGGAGGTGGGAAGGTTGGGGTGGCTGGGTGATGGACACTGAGGAGGATATGTGCTATACTGAATGCTGTAAATTGTGTAAGACTGATGAATCACAGACCTGTGCCCCTAAAACAAATAATACATATGTCAATAAAAAATAATAAAATAAAATAAAAAATTAAAAAATTAACATGAGAAACACATAGTCTTAATTTGGTTACTAAAACTAAAAAAAAAATAAAAATAAAAATAAATAAAACTTATACTGTGACATACAGACAGTTGAAGGAAACCTGGTCAACATTTCTAGACTCCCATGGAGGTAATGAAGTACAGAAACCTAGGTTCATCCCCTATTAGAACTCCAGATTGAAAGCTTTTCAAAAACATTCAGTTCAACTACCAGTTTATAATCCAAATCCCTTTTCTCACATCTCTTCCACAGTGTTATCCACCATATGTTTGAATGTATCCATTTGAATGCTTTCGCGTTTCAAGTAACAGAAACCCAAATAATTCGCTTAAATAATGAAGATACTCTATTGGTTCATATAACTGAAGTTCAGAAGTAAATTAGATTTTAAGGAAGTATTAATTCAGTGGCAAAACAAGACCACCATCATTCCACCTTCTATCCATGTCTCTACAAGGTACTTGTAGAGTACCACCACTCCATGGTGTTGAATCCACCTAGAGGTAATTCTTTGCAGAGTTAGCAAAGAGCCTACAGTCCCCAGGGTATCAGGATACCATCTTTATATCCAAGAGGAACTTTGCCCTGTTAATCAAAGCGAAGTCCTAGGCTCACTAGGATAGGCTGCCTTAAGTCACCTGCTCAATCAACAGCCAATTACTATTAACTGACACACAGGTCAAATGAGCCCTTTGCTTAGCCTTAATCATGTGTTCCACTTTAAGAGCCAGGATTGACATGAGCTTTTCAAGAACTACATGAATCCTCAATGATAAATCAGGAGCTTGGAGGGAAAGTGAGGCAGAGAGAATACAAGGCCACAACACTGAGTGTGTCCAGTGATAGAGATCACACTACTTAGAAGAATTGTTTCTCCTGTCTTTGGATATATCTGAGAGTTGGAAAGTACAGTAACTGTTTGAATACTGTAAGTTCTAAATAATTTTGTCCACTTCAAATTGCATGAGCCAAACATGAAAATAAACACACCTATATGAAATTGTCCTCACTGAGGAATTCTATTAAGTGAGAATCTCAAAAGCCACAATTAGATGGGTCATGTGTCCATCCATTGCTAGCAAGCAATCTGAAGAAAAAGCATTTTCTAGCTGGTCATAATGCCCTATCCTCACTGGAAAGGGAAGGGAAGGGAAGGGAAGGGGAAGGAGAAGGAGAAAAAGAGAAAGAGAAAGAAATAGAGAGGGGGAGGAAGGAAAGAAGAGAGAAAGAAGGAAATAGGGGAAGGAGAGAGAATGAAAAAGAAAAGAGAAGAGAAGAGAAGAGAAGAGAAGAAAAGAAGGAAATGAGAAAGAAAAGTTAGGCTCTCATAATAAGGAAAAGAGGGGGACGCCTGGGTGGCTCACTTGGTTAGGCTTCCAACTCTTGGTTTCAGCTCAGGTCATGATCTCATGGTCATGAAAATGAGCCCCACGTAGGGCTCTCACTCAACATGAAGTCTGCTTCAGATTCTCTCTCCCTCTGTCCCTCCCTACATGTGTGTGTGTGTGTGTGTGTGTGTGTGTGTGTGTGTGCATGGGCATACATAAAATCTTGGAAAAAGACAAGAAGAAAAATATTGGGCAAGCATCTAACGGTGTTTTCCACAATTTAAAAAAAAAAGACATAAATAGGAATTTTGTAGAAAGGGAACCACATATATCAATAAACTACTAAGACATATTAAAAAGTGATCCATTGGGGCGCCTGGGTGGCTCAGTTGGTTAAGCGACTGCCTTCGGCTCAGGTCATGATCCCGGAGTCCCCGGATCGAGTCCCATATCGGACTCCCGGCTCTGCGGGAAGTCTGCTTCTCCCTCTGACCTTCTCCCCTCTCATTCTCAGTCTCTCTCTCTCTAATAAATAAACAAAGAATCTTTAAAAAAAAAAAAAAAGTGATCCATTAAACGCAAATCAAGACCACAAAAGAACACAATTTTATGTGTATTGATTGGCAAAAGTTAAAAAGGTTGATACCATCAAGTATTTGTAAACACGTGAATCTACAATAGCTGATAAAAATGTAAAATGATATAACCATTCTAGAAAATAATAAATTTTCCATGACCTAACAAGTCTATACTTGAATATATATGTCCAGGCAAGGCTTTTAAACATAAATTCCCAGAGACACATGTAAGAATATTCATAGCAACATGCTTTAAAGTATCAAAAACCTAGGAATAATCATGATAAGATTTGCAGATGGAAAAAAAATTTAAGGGTTAATTTTTAAAGAATCCTGCAGATGCTGGGAATATTTCTGGATAAAAACATTTATACACTGTCTCATTCTAAAGAAATGTCCCATCAATAGGGAAGTAGATGAATTAACTAAGGTAAATGCACATAATCAAATGTATACAAAGACATACAGCAGTCAAAATTAGTGAAATATAATGAGACACAGTATGGATGAGTCTTAAAAATAGTATATAAGGATAAAAAGGCCCAAAAGATTACATACAGCAATAACCCCTTTTATCAAGCTTGAAACTCCTAAAAACAAAAATATATCCTTTTTAGGTATACCTATAAATGCAATAAAAATATATAAAGAACATCAAAGAAATGACGAACATAGGATTCAGGAGGATAGTTATTTTGGGAGAGGTACGGAAAAGAAACATCGGAAAGGGAGAACATATGGTTAGATATAAATTTAAAAATTCTGGCATTTGTACATACTACTCTGATTTTATCAGAAGGACATCACTAAAAAGATTAGGAGGCTGATGGGTACATTATAGCCAAATTTGTAACATGCTTTGTATAGTTTGCGTTTCTGAGAGCTTGGTGAAACCCCAGCTGACACTTGTGATCTGGAGGCTAAGAGCCAAATTTTAGTAATGGGGTAACATTTTTTTTTAAGGTACATGGCCTCATAATATTCAGAGAATGCCACATCTGTGCGTGTGGATGGTCGTTCCCATGCACTAACGAGGCTAACTCAGACCATTCACGTTATTCACACATTCTTATTTTACACAGGACTCTTAATGTGACATGCACCAAAAAAAGTGCTTTTAATTGTTGCCTTGTCAACCATGGGCTTATTTTCATGACCTGTTAAGCTAGGCCATATCCCAAATAATCTAAAAACAGGAAAACTGAATCCTCCACCAAACTTTCAGTCTTCAGATCTCAGACCAAACTGCATGTCTGATTTACGCACTTGTGACTTGAAATTGAAGCTTTGTTTGTTCACATGACTCACTTTTTTTTATTCAGGCCACCTTTTTCATAAATACTGTATGAGTAAGTGCTGTAGTATGTTTGAGGAGAGAAAAACAGAAGCTGGGGGAAAAAAACTATGAATAATATTTCTCAAACTCTTTAGAGGAAATCATCCTTAATGTAGAATTCTAATTGATAAAGTCATCATAGCTCATAAGTTTCTGAAAATAGAGAGCATCTCTCCTTTTTATTGTAACCCTCAGGGCTTAACCCAGTGCCAAACACAAGGTAGGTCTTAATTCATGGGAGACAAGTAAATAAATTTGATAATCTTCTCACATGTTTTGACAGTGTATCTTAACAGATTTCTTCTATTAAGTTTTCTAGATGAAAATGATTTGATAATTTCCAGTTATTTTTATTTTATAAGTACAAATGCCAAGGGGATGAAACCAAAGAGTATCTGGTCAATTATTTTCACTTACTTCCTGCCCCATCAATCTCTTAAAAGCAAACCTCGAACAGAAAGGAGCTGCAGGGGAGAACAAATTTACCGCTGCTTTGGAGCTTGGTATGAAGGATTTGATGATCTCTTTAAATGGTTTCTTCAGAAGTATCATCTGAGCTCTGCCAGGCCTTTTCCATACACACTTGGTGGCACTGCTTTTGCAAAGAAGCATCTGACTCTGTCATCTATTTCAATGTTCTTGTTCTCTGTGTTCTTCAGCATGGCAAACAAAGGGGGCTGCATCGGGGGCAGGGAGACAGAGCGCTAGAGCAAGAAACGCCAATGTACAGCATGAGAAGACCTCTCCCCATCCAGACAAATCTTTGTTTTCAGCAAGAGTATAGGTGACAGTGACTCGTCCAAATTATTAAATTAAATGGTTTCAAAGTCCCTTCCAGTTCTAACGTTGTATCATTTTTTTTTTACAAAGATTTGAGAGAAAGTGTGCACACAGAAGCGCACAGGTGTATGGGGGAGGGAGGCAGAGGGAGAGAAAGAAGCAGATTCCCCACTGAGCAGGGAGCCAAAGCTGGGGCTCCATCCCAGGACCCTGGGATCAGGACCTGAGCCAAAGGCAGACGCTTAACTGATGGAGCCACCCAGGCGCCCCTGCTAAAGTTGTATTATTTAAGATATAGCCAATATGGAAAGAAAGAGTGTCTTTGTTTAACAACACAACTTAAAACCATCTTGCATAAAGCCACTTACTCACTGTCCAACTATGAAACTAATAAATTACAGTGCAAGAAAAATTTCTGTAGTATCTTGTACCATTCAGTGGACCATCTTAGAAATTATAGTAGCTATCTTGTACTAATAAGAGATGTTTGACTACAGTGATGAACATTCGGTTTCCTTTAAATGAAATCAAATTGGCTGGTCAATCACATCTCTACCTTTAATATATGTTCATATCCTACTTGAGGACAGTTATGATTTATATTAAAAACCATTCCCTTCATACCATTCCATCATCAGTTGCCTTTTGTAAAATCACAGAATGTATCATTATTAAAACGTACAGCTTCATTTTGTGAATAAAAAAAATGCCGTTGTCAACTCAACAGTCACCCAGTGCATGATTCACAGCAGTGACCTGTACTTTTCTGATAGGAGAGTCTGAAATGGAGGGTGCAACAAAGCAAGCCTATACAGGCTTGCCGAAGAAAAATGCTTCTCACAGATAGTATTCCTTATAAAGCCTTATCTTATATGGAGAAGATGAAGATTGGAGTTTTGGGGCCTGAAGACTAATAACGTGAGTAATACCATCTGTCATTTAACTGCTGGGTTCTACCCATCATTCTCATGGCCTTGCACCTTGCACTCCTAACTTGTTTGGGCCAACAAACTAGGTTTGTACTTGTTATCCTACCATTAATCCTGTTATATAAAAACAAGTTTGCCTGGCAGCTGAACAATTTACAGATGAGACAGAATGTCTTTGTAGTCAGCGCACAATTACAAAGCTGCCCTGCTCAGAAACAACAATTCAATACTGACATCGTTTGCTTAACTTTTTTTCCCTGAGTATTTTATATTCAGTCACCTTGTTGCTGCCACGTTCTTGATGACACATGTAGATGAAGATGAAGACGAGAGAGTTGACTGAGCTAGCTCACTATGGGAGGAGACAGAATTGAGTTAATGGGGAGTAAAGCAAGCCCTTGGGAAATTTCCACATGCTACTCCTTAATCAATCACCTTACATGCCAAGAACACCTGGTATTAAGTTAGTAGGCTGCACCCCATAAATCCCCATCAATTCTTATTCATAGTCACTGGGTCAACAAGACACTATGCTCTCTTCTGGTCCATCTTCACAGAGTCCTCTTTATAATACGCATATACACGCAAGTTTCTTACTGGATTTTTTTTTCATTTCTGCTGTGAGCATTTTTATGTATTAGCATAATCGTCATAGTTATTACTGTTAATGGCTGCAAAATATTCTATCCAGTGAAATGGATTTACTTATAGCTCTTTCCACTTCTTTCCAGTATTCTGCTACAAAAAGTATCTCCTTGCAAGCAGTTTTTCCCCAATTTTAAGTTTCCCCCTGTAAAATAAGCATCTAGGAGCACCTGGGTGGCTCAGCGGTTAAGCATCTGCCTTCAACTCAGGTCATGATGCCAGGGTCCTGGGATCAAGCGCGCCATATCGGGCTTCCTGCTCAGCGGGGAGCCTGCTTCTCCCTCTGCCTCTGCTGCTCCCCCTGCCTCTGCTGCTCCCCCTGCTTGAACTCTCTCGCACTCTCTCTGTCAAATAAATAAAATCTTAAAAAAAAAAAAGTAAAAATAAGACAAGCATCTAGATGTATTGTTATTCAGGAAAAGACTACATGATCTTATTGCTCCTGGAAGTTCTTGTCAGAGTTTTTCTAAGTGGAATGGATTTTCACTGATCTATTAATATGGGTGTTTTATCTTCACTACACTTCACTAAGGAATGACACTTTCCCTAGAATTGCTCCTTAATTAGAGCTAACACGTACTTAGTACTTATGTCGGACACTGCAAAGAGCATTTTAGTATATAATCTCACTTAATCCCAGAACAACTATATGAGGTAGGTACTATCTTTATTCCCCTTTCTTTATGAAACAACTCAATACAGAGAGATTTATTCATTTGTCCAATTTCACAGTCTTTATGCAAAATCAGGACTCGACTCAGGTGTGATTGGCTAAAATCCATATGCCTAACCTATAGATTGTGCTACATATTTATTTTTACACACAAATTGTCCAAAGATTTATTTATTTTACTCTTAATCTACATTTTATTTTTATTGGGTATGCAACTAATATGATCAACCTGCATTTCCTTCACATTCCAATACTGGTCTACTACTTAAAATCTACTCCAAGGAATACAAAAATACAGACTCAAAGGGGTACATGCACCCAATGTTTATAGCAGCATTATCAACAATAGCCAAACTATGGAGAGAGCCCAATTTTCCATCAACTGATACAAAAATTATACTGTCCCAGAAGATGCCATTAAAAGTACCATAGCATTCCAAAGAGGAAAGAGCTTTTAAAGACTCATTTCTCATTACTAATGACCTAATTTTGGGAAGGTGGATCCAAAGCTATTTATAGACTCTAAGAAAAACAAAAAGGAATAGAAACAGGTTATCAGCCCTTACTTTTAATTAGTACTCTAAGTTTATTGTTGAATAAATTCAATAAAGTAAAATTATTTAAAAAGACATAAAATTGCCTCACATTCTTATTCAATATTTTATAGTTTTAAATTCTATCTACAGAGTATTTTCTCATAGCGCCTCAAGTCCCTTCATATTTGTGAGCCTGATACAATGCTCCATAGGTTAGCATTTTGTATACAATTTTAGATAACGGTTATCTAGTTTATAATAACTTAAACTATTTTAATTATTTTCAAAATGCCTTCTGATGTTCAATATGAATATAACGTGGATATTTGAACAAAGGAAAAGCCAGGATAGAACTCCATATATGCCTAAAAAGTTTATTCAAGAGCCCGTGTTTATTATATAGCAGAATTGTATAAATGTAAATCCTAAAAACAAAGCAAATGTCCCTAGATAGGCGAATGGGTAAGTGTATATTGATTGTACGTATATGGTACGTCCACACAATACAATTTTCTGGGTTAGTGAAAATGAGTGAACTAAAGCTTTTCATTTAACACAGAAGAATATAAAGTTTTGGGGTTTTTTTTACAATTTTACTTTTTTGTCAGAGAGAGCAAGAAAGAGAGCACAAGCAGGGGGAGCAGCGAGCAGAGGAAATAGCAGGCTCCCTCTAGAGCAAGGAGCCCAGTGTGGGGCTCAATCCCAGGACCCTGGGATCATTACTTCAGCTGAAGGAATATGCTTGAGACTGAGCCACCCAGGCATCCCAATCTTTATAATGTTTTTAAGAACTGGCAAAAAAAAAAAAAAAAACACGTTACTAGTCTATGTAAACTGCAAAACACGGACATAAAATTATCAAGAAAGTAAGAGGATGATAAACTTAGTAGGGTGGAGAGATCAAAGACACAGTAGAGACTTCACAGTTCCCTTCAACAGGTTCCTTTTAAATCTACATGCTTATGTGTAAATTGTTTGTTATTTACATGTATGTCATGTGTCATTTTTTAAAATGCAAATCCTAATGAGATCTTTGTTTGCAAAACAAGGAGGTTAGAAAGATTTCTTTTAAAAATAGAAACTTGGAGCCTCTAAATAAAATTTGAGAAGAAAATTTAGAAAGAGATGTTGAATAGCAAACCAGCTAAAGTCAAAAGTTGACACAAAATTTGAAAAGGGTGAAAGAAGGGGAATTTATAGAAATTTACTGAATATTTATAGTACCTAGGAACAAATGATTATTTTTTCAACAAGAAATTACATCTAAGACTTCAATTACAGGTTGAGCTAGGTTAATGTGTTAATACCTCAAACATCTGTACTTTGGAAGAAACCATAAAGACTAAGAAAACATTTCAACAAATAAGAAAGCTTGAAGAAATGTTAAGAGATCATAAATTTGAAATAACTTTAGCACAATGAAAATGAGTGGAGAATCTTACAGATATAGGACATTATTTAGGGGAGACTGACAAAATTGCTTCTTTTTAGAGTTCACTGCTTGTGAGTGTTAGCTTTCCCAAAGCTACTGGTTGTCCAATAGAATTACAGAGCTAAATGAAAGAACCACAGTGGGAGTAAACAGACTTAATTTTTGCTTTATCTTATTCATGTAGCTTCTGATTTCATCCATCCATTAAGGAGACAAGTCAGTAAATACCAACTGGCTCTTGCCACTAATCTGGAGAGAAAACAGACCTATCATTTTCCATAATCATATGTTTACTTCTATCCCATTTCACTTAGTAAGGGAAAATATTCTTGTGAACGAGGATGACAACAAAGGCCAGTTAAAGTCCATGATATAGAAGGGAACTTCTTTCCATTGTTTTGTCATTTAATTGGATCACCCCAAAAAAATCCAGAGATGTTTTTCTGCATTACCTCATGATTTATCCTAGAAAAAAAACAATCATTTGACCCTTGGGAGGCAAATTAAATTACAATAATTCCGCAGAATGAATTTGCAATTTATATGTCAGAATTCTGAACATGCCAGGGGGAAAAAAGTTAGCTTTAGGTAAAAAGGTAAAAGAGATGGAAAGCTTACCAAATTTAAAAAAATATATGTATAAGGAAGGCACATGATGTGATGAATACTGGGTGTTATATGCAATTAATCAAACAATGGACATTATATAAAAAACTAAAGATGTACTATACATTGGCTAATTGAATTTTAAAGAAATTAAAGTTGCATTCTACACAGAAAAAATTTAATTGACATGTAAATTAAAATTAATCACAAATTAACCTTTTCTTTTTCTCCAGCCACTCGATAGGGGTATTTGCACCAATAAACATTTTGTGATTGGTAAATTATATATTAAATCACTTGTTTCATCAATGTAGGTACAGAACATATATGAATAGTAAATTTTTTATAGGTTGATTTTATTTTAATGCCATATCAACAATATTGTTTCTTCGACTCCGGTAAGTCAAGCTGTCATATTATTTTCTGATCATACTTTCATCTAACAGTCACCCTATATAAATAATTAGAAGACATAAATTCACATGCAATTGACCTAAATCATCCAGACCAGTCTTATTACCAATTCTGATATTTGGTGAGATTCTGGTGATCTCACATTCACCTATAAATGAAGGAGACGGAGGAAAAAACTTGCCCTCCATTTTTATGTTATTTCTCGTTGTCATACATAGGTTACTGCTATTCCGGATGTACAGCTCTATATGAACATACTATGGTTGTTGGGGGAAAGGGGTGTGCTGGGAATGTAGAGCAAGTAGGCCGAAGCATCTAAGTAGAATAATGAGGTTCATGAGAATAAGCAAAGTGAAGAGTCAGCGGGGAGTTGCAGAATATTCCTGGGAAGGTGAAGTTTGAGTTTTGACATTTAAGATCACTTGACTTATTTGCATCCATTGACCAAAGGCAGGCCAGGCAGGAAGGTAACATGAGCAACGTAACAGGACAGATTCTAGAAGTTCAATACCCATTAGAAAGCGTATGTGAACAAGCAAGCAAAAGTTGGTGACAGAAAAATCCATGTATAGATTAGATTTTAAAATACATACAGGAAGGAAAGCAATCAGCATTAAGAAAAACCTTTTCTTAGGAAGCAAATCCCACGACCACCAGGCTTGAGTAAGTGAGAAAAACTATTTTTTCAAAGTGGTGACATATCTTGAAAGATTTTATAATACTAAAAGAAAAAAGTTCAGAAGCCGGAAAACAAGTTTGTCGGAGAGAGTACAGTGAGAGGATACCAAGACCAAGGTTCTAGCACAGGGAAACTGAGGTGAAGATCTTGATGTAAATATCAAAGTTGGGGGTCGAACTTCAGGAAGAAAAATCCTACTGAATCATAAATTGAAAATCAGTCTAAATAACAAGAGTAAAGGTAAAATAAAGATACTTGGGCTAAATCTTCTTTAAAATACCTGCTGTCCAAGTTAAGATTTTTATTGGAGACAATAATGAGTATGTAGAAATTCGAGAATAAGCATCCCAAGATGCTGGGAAAAGGATGCAGAATCTGAGCTCTAAGAAAAGCCAACAAGGTATGATTTAGTAAAAACTCTAGTAGGTCTTGAGAATCAGCTAGATCTGCAATGATTCTCATAAAATAAAAAAGTTAATTTGTTTATCCACTAGACAGTTCATTCTGTGAATGATCAAGACCTTCAACTGTCTGGTTGGTGAAGGAGAAGAAATCCAACATGTAATAGAACATGATCGATGCTTTGTTAGGAGTGTATGTAGGAGGGGCACCTATGTACACAAAAGAATGTTTCTCTGAGGAGGTAATGTTGGAGCCACAGGTAAGTCGGCCTTCGAGAAGGCAAGTAGATGGCACAGCTACAGTACAAGTGTGTGAAAATAAAATGACGTCATAGAACTATAGTATTACATGGAATAAGAAATACTTCTATTTATGTCTTTCAATTCTAGTATCCCCTCATCCTTACTCAACAAACAACTCATTTGTGATCTCAGAGAAGTCATTTTGTTAACGTGTATCTAGGTTTTCTTATTGGTAAGAAGGATGTAACACCTGCATACATATAGGATATGCTCAAGGTTCAAGGTCTACCTATCCGCCTATCTTTCAAAAACATGTAAAACACTAAAAGATGCAAACTATTTTTATAAAGCTATTTGATATCTAGATACAGATACACATGGAATTCCAAAATAAAATATCTTAATATACCTTTCATCTTATCCCCGCAAAGATGGGGTGTGAAGGAGGAATCTAAGACAACCCGTTTCTGGCAATGTCCAAGAAGAGGGCATCCAGATGTCTTGGAACTACCCAGCCATCAAGTATTTCTGACCACTAAAGACTTGCAGTACATCTGCACTCATGTTTTAGGATTCTCATTCCAAGTCCAATTTTCTTTTTAAGATTTGGTTAATTATGACTTGGACCAGATCAACCTGATAAAGCAAACAAATCCAGATGAAAAAGACAAAACAAGCTGTTGTTTATATAACTAACATGTCTGCCTTGAAATTTATATGGTATTTAACTATTGCCAAACACTTTCTCCTACATTAATTCACTTGTCCTTAAAACCATCCTATAAGGTGGGGAGAACAGGTTTCATTTCCATTATAAAGGTGAAAACAACGAAATCTACATCAAGTTATTTGCCCAAGGTCAAATTGTGGTGAGGAATAGAACTCGATTACTTTCTCTAATTAAATTCCAAGGTGTTTTTTTTCTATTATGACCAACATTCTATCTAAAGACTAAATCATAAAAGCAGCAATATATGTACTTAAAATGCTACATTCACTTAAATTTCAGCATTTCTTTACTGGATAAGGAATTCAATTTAAATATTCAAAGTAGTTAAAAACTGCCCTTTTTGGCAAGTAACACTTTATGTTTGTAAATAAACAGTGATAACTGCATGTCATTCTGAATGCTAACATTTAAAAGAGAAGGATGTTTTATTTGCCTTGTGCTTAATCAACTCAATCCCGTCCAAGATACAGTACAGAGAGACAGATCTGGATCTTGACCAGTCATTTGTACTGCATTATAAAAACCCAAGAGAACAAGGTACCAAACCTTGCATTTAATTTTGTCTATCTAAATCCCAAGTATGGAAGAACTTACATACTAGTTGGTATACTTATAACCCTATTTCTAAAATATTTCACTGCCCTAGGAAGCAGACATACCATATTACCAGCCAGCCTGGCAAACTTTTATCTGGATCTTTCTATTTCATTGACATTATCTGTGTTCCTGAGCAGATAAGGTCACTCTGACCTCTGGCATACCCACACAAGAATAAAAGAGGACAAGCTAGTAGCTCTTGAGATGTCAAGGTTTTGGTGGACTGTACATGAGTAGGTCTTACTTTCAGATCATTCTTAAAAGAACCTACAAGCAAGTAACTCTCAAAGTTATACAAAGATAGCTTAAGTCAGTTTCAGATACCAGGAACTGTACAGACTTGTCTAGCTCTGAGCCGAGTTTGCACGTGCCCTTCATTAAGTCTATGGATCACCCTGAAGGGGAGTCTGCTCCTCTTGCGCAATTTCATGTGTTTACACCTTACTGTTTGACAAAGGGCTTGTTTGTTGTCTAACTCTACCTGTTCACACAAGTGAAGAACAGATATAATCTTCTTAAACCCATGAACCTAGCAGAAAAAGAAAAATGAAATTCCAGAATCCAAATGGAGAATTTGATTTTCCATCCTGTGTTGCCACCTAACTCCAGGATGTCCTCTTTTTTAACAAGGAGTATAAAGCTGATTATAAATATGTGTAGTTTCATAGAAACCATCGACACATTCAAAAGATAGAGGTGGATTCCCCAGTGATATTCATGTTGTGGTTTTTTTCAAGTTTTCAAAATATTTTGATATATTTTGAAACTCATGATGTCCATTAAATACACTTTAGAAATACAAGTTGGGGGGGGGGGGAGTCCAGCTCTATTACTTAACACCCAGTCATGTTGACATTTTACTTCCTTCCAGACTTTTCCTCATTGGATCTTTCATTATTTTCACCCTATTGTAGATATTTTTCATTATACTTTTTAATCTCACAGGCATTCCCTCCATTGTTTTCCATATATATGAATTCATTTCCTCTGCCTTTTATTTATTGCAGTGAAAATGTCACTGAGGCACCCTATACAGGTTGGTACTCTGCTAGATGATGGAGGCTTAACAAGAAAAACAGTTCCTCTGCACACAGAGGACAAACTTTGTGAAAGGTAGAGACTTATGTATTACAACTTACCATATAGCTTGATATGTGCCAGAGTAAGGAAAGAGTAGACATTCTAGGAACAGGCAGAATTCAAGGCCCCCTGACAAGAGGAAAGCAAGTGTGAAGAGACAGAGACAAGAGAGGACATGATTTTGGAAAACTAAAAATAAAGGCAGCCTGACTAGATTATAGTAAGGTTCACTGAGGAGATTTCAGCAACAGAGGACTGGATAAGTAACTGTGCCAAATTATTCCTTTATTATTTTAGCTAACATTTATTGACCATCTACCTTATATATGTGGGATACATTCATGAACAAGGCACCAGCATGGTCCCCACCATCATAGACTTCTGGGCATCAGAAATTTGAGGAGTAGTATCAGAGAAGAGCAAATGACATTCCTGGAATAGACAAAGCAGTCCCAAGGCCTGTTTCAGGGTGAGCAACTCTATCACTGAAAAATCGGCACTTGAATGTTGAGTCAGATTTGGACAGATAATTGGGAAGTAAGGAATGACAAGTCGGACAAAAAATCCAGAGCCTTCTAAACCATGTTAAAGGTTTCATCATGAGAGCTTTCAGGTTTTAAGTAAAGGCATCATGTCTTCGGATTTGGGGGGTGGCAAAATCTGTGAAGCAGAGCTTGAGTCAGAGAAACAAGACTCTACACAAGGAAATGAATGATGAGGTGGTTGCGTCAGTGACAGTGAAGAATGTCGGTACCCTGAACAAGGGCCATGCAGTGGGTTGGATGGACTGGAGCGATAG
>CM052806.1:37652053-37672346 GCA_028533885.1 Nasua narica | reverse complement strand
GTCTCTATTTAGGCAGAGAAATTAACACCTATCAAAGAAAACCACCAGAAGGGCACAACTCAAAAACAACCAAGTAAACAGGAGATAGCTGTACACAAATGTTTTAGGCAGAGGACCTAGCCAAGCACTGCAGACATGGAAAATTTCATGGAAATAAGGCTTGGCTGCCTTTGTTTCCTGGGGCCTCAAACCTTCCCTTTTCAGGGTTGATCTTCTCTAGACCTAACACAATGGTGATTTCATTAAAAAGAGCATTTGTCAAATACTCTTGTTCAACTTAAAGAGAGTCCATTATCTTGCATATTTTCTTGTGGGTTCAATTTTATCTCCAGCCACACCTAGGAGCCTAGAGGTTAGCGGTTGTTCAATAATCTAATCTTCAGTTGAAAGTAATACAAGTTTAGAATAGCTTTTGACCTGCAAGCAGGTTTTGCTAGTTCTGCAAGATATATTTATGGTGCTTTCAGCAGCCTCTAGCAGTCTATGAGATAGTGCATTTAAGTAAGTATCTTGCTGCAAGTAACCTTCTGAGATTTTAGTAGATAAATTCTTCCTATGGATCAGTGACTTAGCTTACTTGAAGTTAGCAAGTTAGTAGCATGGAGAAATTTTAAAGCAGTGGAGAAGTACTGATAAATTTGAGAAAGGAAGACACTCCCTGGCAAACTGTATAGGTTAAAAAAAAAAATAAGTTACCTAGCACAGAAGTCCAAGATTCATAGATTCATTTGTTGAATTTTCAATGCATAAAGGAGCTTGTTTTAGATTTTTCTCAGCTATGACAAATATCCTAGTCTTCATAATTGGTTCATAGCTGACATTTTCTCAAATAAAGCCTTCCCTCACTGTATTCTCCCTCTTTTCCTGTGTTCTCTGGCTCTGTCTATGCAGTATTTCATCTTGCTCTCTTAAGATTATCTCCTTGAGGATGAATCCACAGCTGTCAACTCTTTGTATCCCCTCAAGTGTGGGAGTACCTACAACAGAGTATGCAAACATCTTTGGGGAGAGGTAGGACTTGCTTTTGTTTCCATTTCCCCTAGTATGACATTTGGAAATTCATCTCTATTACCACCTTATACATAGGCAGTTTGGATTTAATATACATTTTTTCTGTATGATGTCTCTTTAAAGCTCCTGAAAAGATGTATTTCCTGTGTCACTGTATGTTTATCCTTCAGAAAATAAGTTAAATTACTGATCTCCTCTGAGGGTGTGATGAAAGGAGGTTTGGAGGAACAAAGGCCAAAATGTGGGCGGTGAAAACGTCCACCAGTATAACTTGTGGGGAGGAGGCAGGGTGTTGTGTAGGCAAAAGAAACGTACAAACGCCATGCCCACTGTTGACCTTTCAAGTTCAGAAACATACCCTCAGTCAATGATTCATCAAGATTCATCAACTACTCTTTTGAGTAGGAAATTCTCTTATTGAGGGCAAGTGGGATCAACCGTATTTAAATATGAGTGGTTTGGGGGTGCCTGGGTGCCTCAGTTGGTTAGGTGTCTGCCTTCAGCTCAGGTCATGAACCCAGGGTCCTGGGATTGAGTCCCTGCTCTCTGCTTAGGGGGAGTTTGCTTCTCCTTCTCCCTCTGCCCATCCCCCTGCTCATGTTGTCCTCTCAAAGAAATAAAACCTCAAATAAATAAAATAAATAAGAGTGGTTTTATTAACTCTGACAGTGGGAGAAGTAATTTTGAAGTCTGAGATACTGCAAGGAAGCCCAGGCCCAGGTAAGTGACCTTTGACAAATAAAGAGAATTTGAAGATGTTTTACCTACTTGGCAGTTCTACTGGTTGTTAGCAATCAATTTTCCTTGGATCAGAAGGCTATGACTGAAACAAAACTAAATACATTTGAGAAAGGGCAGAAAAATAATTCTACTACTAACAACAGTAACAGCGAAGTACAAAGTAAGCCCCTCACGCATGGAGTGCTTTCCACAGGCCAGGCACTAGCCCTTCACCTTCTGTCCCAGCTAGCACTTGGTCATTTCCAGCCAACTTCAGGTTAAGTTCTCCCCGACAGTTTTTTTGGAAAATGGTTTTTGTAATTGTGTGTTTTTGGTTGGCCTGCCAGGCCTAGAACTCTTGAGATGCTAGCGAAAGGCCTAGTTATTGATGTTCACTACAAATATATGAAACATAATTTTATTTTTAAGTTCCAATAACTCAGGATTGTATATTTTTTAAGATTGTATATTTTTTTAATTTCTAATAAAATTCTCCAATACTGGAAAAAAAAAGAATAAAAAAGAAAGGCCTAGTTATTGAGCCAGGTTGGGCCAAGTTTGATAGTGTACCTTACCACACACAAAAAGAAAACGAGGTGGCCAAAGGGAAGAAGTAACAAGTATCAGTGAGAATGTGAAGAGAAAGGAACTCGCACAGAGTTGGTGGGAATGAAAATTGGTATGGCCACTGTGGAAAACAGTATTTTTAAGTATTTTCCTCAAAAAATTAAAAATTGAACTACCATATGATCCAGTTATTCCATTGCTAGGTATTTACCCAAAGAAAACAAAAATACCGATCTGAAAAGATACATACACTCCTATATATATATTGCAGTATTATTTCTAATAGCCAAGACAGCTTGCTTCACCAAGTGTCCATCAATAGTTAAATGAATAGAGAAGATGTGGCGTGTATGTGTGTTTGTGTATAGATATATATACACACACATATACATGTGATAGAATATTATACAGCCATAAAAAGGATGAGATTGTACCATTTGTGACAACATGGATGGACTTAGAGACTATCGTGTTAAATGAATTAAGACTCAGAAAGACAAATAATGTGTCATTTCATTCTGTCTAATCAAAAAAAATTAATTAAAAAAAACAAAAGCAGAACCTGACCTATAAATAGAGAACCAACCAATGGTTGCCAGGAGGAAGTGAGGTAGAGGGATGGGCAAAATGGGTGAAGGGGAATGGGAGATGGAGACTTCCACTTATGGACTAAGTAAGGCATAGGAATAAAAGATAATAGTATAGGAAATACAGTAAATGGTGACAAATGGTTGTTATACCTGTGGTAAGCACAGCCTAACATATAGAGATATTGAATTACTATTTTAACGTTAGGTATCAATTCTACTAAGACACATGAAATAGTAAAGAAAATGCGTGGGCCCGAGTAATTGCAACATTCTAGTGATTTCCAATTTGGAAACTGCAGGAAGCTTTCTGCTCTTTAAGAGCAAAACTAAAAAGGTGAGCCTTCGGAATTCCAACTGCTGGACCTTTCACTGCAGGAGACACATACCCAAAGAGAAGCAGGGGCAGGAGACGGAGAGAGGGAGTATGGTAGAGGTGGCAGTTAGGTGGTCCTTACTTCGAATGCTTCATGAGACCAGCTCCACATTCTCCTTCCTGCACTTTGTAATGGGAGCCAGTAATTCCAAGCTTCCCCTCACTGTGATCCAAGTCCTTTACTTACAAATGTATATGCAACATCTAATTTACTCCTTGCAACCTTCAATTTATCAGTGAAGGAATGACAACTCAGAAAGGGTAAATAATCAAAGATCCTCCCTCAAGATCAGGCAGGTAGGAGGTGGCAGGTCCGGTCCAACTTGAAGGCTCTGAGCTCTTCTCTCCAAATTTGTCCACCAGGACCCTTAGCCATTCTAGGCTTTGTTCTTCAAAGTCAATTTTCCTGCCCTTTTTTATTCTCAGGAGAATTGAGTCTGTTAATATAAGCAAAATCACTTAGACTACTGAAAAATGCCATAAGCAAAAGCCTTCTCCCACTGGTCCAAGTGCCTGCTGCAGGCTCTCTGGCTTGAAATTCAATCTATTCTACCTTAAATTGGGCTTGTTAAATTGTTAACTGATTCTACTACTTACATCCTTCCTGTCTGTCTCATCCAAGGCTTAATTTCTGTGGGCTTGACAATAAAAACTGAACAGATGATAAATGATCGCAACGTTAATTTAAACTTTAAAATAGATACGGGGCAGCCTTAAATCAGGGTCCATGCATTTCAAACCTCTGTCCTCAACATAAAAAGATGTGAGCAGTCGAGACGGCTTTAGAATTAATACCTCAGAAAATAAATGACAGCTCCCATCATGCTCAGGGAAAAGAAAGGTATACAGCATCACTCTAAGAAGAATGTAAAAATGACTTCATGCTATTGCCACTGACTGGTAAGAGAGCCGGGCTACTCGACAAGAGTATAACCTAGGAAAGAAAAATGCTATTTCATCACATTTATTGAGCCCGATACTACTCATGCCGAAAGGGTTAATTGCTCCCTGCAGCTCCAGCATTCATTTTCAACTGCCACAATATCCTTTAATGTTACACCTAGGGAAACACAATGTAGCCGTGTTACATTCAGGTTTTTGATGAAATCAGTTATTATGTACTAATTGCTTGCCCTGTGCTCATTTAAATCATGGCGTGTGAACAGTTAGTCATATTCTCTTGCTAAGAAACAGCAAACTATCTTTGTATCTGTACTCACTAAACAGATCAAATAGAGCTCAATTTGACCAGAAATTTTAGGGCACTTGTATCCAAAGTAATACTGACCATGAGCAGTGTCTGAACATGGGAGACACTGACTTGACCCAAATAAAATTAACCAAGCTAAATATTGCCCCCAGTTGTAACAGAAAATACCAGACTTTGTGCACCTCCATGTCTCTTGTATAAAATCCAGGATAGGGTAAAGAAATCTTGTCCCTTCTCAGCCATGAACAAGTTAAAGCTGATCTCTGATAATGTGGTTTCCAGAGCGGGGGACTGTGGGGGTTGGAGAGGGATGGAGGGGGGGGTAATTTAATGCCCTCAACTCTTCTGGAAAGCTGGTAACTTTTCAATGCAGACAGCAGGGAATCCAGCCCAGACTGCACGCTCTTTGGTTTTATACAAAAATGCTGCCAGGTTGGACAGTGCTACGGATGGTAGGAAAGTAGGGCAGTATTCTCTAATGAGAAGCTACAATTAGAGGCAAACCCTTCTGTATGCAAATGTCACTGTTCCTTTACTTATCTACATTTCTTACAAGGGATTCGTAACGTGTGCATGAGGTTGCCTGCTTTGTCGACTGCTATTACTTCTCTTCCAAGTATATCAGATATAAACTTTTTTCTTTTCAAATAATCTAGGTTACATTTTGTCCTTTCTTCACTTTAAGTACTTAAAAAAATCTTAAAAGAAAAAAAAATATCTCTGCACCCAATGTGGGGCTTGAACTCATAGCCCAGAGATCAAGAGTTGCATGTTCTTCAGATGGAAACAGCCAGGTGCCCATTTCAATGCCTTTATTAATTAAAGATTTGTGAGTGTAGGAGGTAAGGCAAAACTTGTTTATTTCTACATCATCCCTGGATGGTAAGCCTACGATGTTACTCAAGATAGGAAATCCCCCAGAAGCCACCAGCTGGTTGTAGAAAAATAGTGCCCTCCCTCCTCCTCCGGCAGCTCCCCGCCCCCACAAGCATACAAGGAAGGGCTGTGTAACACAGAGGGAGGAACCATTTACCTTCTGCCAAACTCATTAACAACAGAGCCCATTTTTGGTTCTATGTCTTTGAACGCTGTGTTTCTCACACCGCTCAGCGTCAAAAAAATTTTCTCCAACGATCTGCTACTGAAGCTTATTATTTATCATAACATTTGTCTTGGCTACCTCAACACACAAAGAGACACTGTTCTGAATCATACCAACTTTCACTGACCCTTTACACTGACTTTGACAATAGTTTTGTCTTTAGTAAGCATATTAAATCTTTTCTGGAGGCCACTGGACCGCCAAAAGTAAGTAAAATGACAAAGGCAAACGTCATTTGGTAATAAATGCCTTTGCATTAGGGCTGGCAAGGCATTTCAAACAAGTTTGTTGAGCCACATTTTTAAAAAATAGTTAAAAACCACAAATTCAAGTGGTCTTAGGACAGTGAAGACAGCTTACCAAGGTCCACAGTTACGTTTTGTGTATCAGTATACCATGTTGCATTAGCTCTGATGGTGACCATTACTATGTTCTACTTAGCCCTAGTAATACTGTGTTTCACCCATTATATCAAAACAACATTTCCTATACCGTCCCACATAGGGTGGATTTTATATCTGAATCTTTACTTTCCTCTTTTCAAACCAAGGGATAGGAGAAGTTAGAACCCTTCGCCTAGATTCTCTCTGCCTTTTAACACCCCTTCTTATGCCAAAACCTCTACATACCATTGCCAGATTCATCCCCCTGGGGAGTAACTCCAATAAAATTCAAGTTATTTAGCCTGGCATCCAAGGCCTTCTGTGGTCTTGATACAACTTGTCTTTCAAAGTCGATTTACCACTATGCTTCCATTAAGCATTTCACTGCAACCAACCGCATTTTCCACTTTATTCCCTTTTTGCTTTCCCACTCCCAGGTAGAATGCCATTTAGTTGGTCTTTAAACACTTCAATTATACCAATTCTTATAAGCCATCAAAAACCCTTGCAAGGAACTGCCAATAAAAATAATTTCTTTTCCCTCTATAACTCCCATAACACCTTTTATATTTTTTTACCACATTTATTTTCCATTATTGTTATTAAGGAATAGGTCTGATTTCCCCTCCAAGACTGAAAGCAAGATCTGTTATTACTATAAAATAATCCCTGTACATCCTGAATCATGGAGTGGGGAGAGACTCCACCATTTGTAGAATGAATTGCACAAATTGCCTCATTTTCAAGAAACAATTCAGCATTCATGTTTGTCTCAGCAACATTGTGTATACCAATGACGTAAAGCAATCTGATAAACAGGGTGCAAACAAGGCAATCAGGAAGCAGGGTGTATTTCTAACCTGCCAGAGTAGGGTTCCTTGGGGAAAGCTCCTAGATTTGGGATAGTAGCAGAGACACTCGTCTCTCTTGCCCCACCACACTCTGCGGACATTCACAGCCATCTCACATGGCCAGACATCTGACTCTCCAAGGCCAACACCTCCCTGATCTGTTATGCTGGGGTGCATTGAAGACGTGTATGCCGTGGTGGAATTTTGCCTTCAGTCCTAACTGGCAGCTCAGTAGATGTGGGGAGAAGTACGAGGCCTTCATCCGATGAGGCATCCAAGCATTTAAATTCCAGCAGCAAAGCTGGCAACAAGGCTCGGCTTCTGTGGAGTCCTGCTTGGGAAAATGCTAGCACATGATGCGGGAGCTGTGGTCCAAGTCTAGTAGCTGACTAGTGCCAGCAGCAGGAAGCTGTAACTGGTTTCTATGGTATTTTGCAGAAGACAATTTTTTTCTAAAAAACTAGCTTCCAGGGGTACCTGGGTGGCTCCGTTGAGCATCACACTCTCGATTTAGGCTCAGATCATGATCCCAGGGTCATGACATCAGGCAGTCTGGGTCTTTGCACTCAGCGGGGAGTCTACTGCATATTCCCTCTCTCTCTCCCCTTCACCCTCCCCAATAAGTGAATAAATATTGAAAGAAAAGAAACTAGCTTGCAGAAGATCAGTCTTAGACAAATTCATGTTTACCTTTCAATATTCATAGTTCTAAAACATCCTGAATTGTGTTGTATAAAATGTACGTACTTAGGGGACAGGCCTAAGTGTGTACCATGGAAGGCACTCCCCATTATGTGTGTGAAGCACAGGCTGGCACAAATGAATACGTTCACTAAAGTAAAACTGGTTAACAAGCTCAACAAGCTAAATTACAGGAAAACCCAGCCTGGGCTGGTTTTCTGGGTCTTGGCACTCAACTTCCAAAGAGAGACAGTGGCTCTTTCTCAAGTTCTTCCTTAGGGATCAACTGAAGAGGGCTATCTTCTATGCACTCTCACAAGACTGGGGAATATTAACATTTATCTCTTATGAGACAAGAGGACTTTTAAGTCCATGGGATTGTTTTATCATTGCTTTGAAGTCTAGAGAAGCATGATTCTGGCTGTCATCAATTTTAATGGATTCAAGATCAAAGGAAGAGCCATCTGAGTCATCCACATTTCTAACCACTGGCACTGTATAAACAGATGATGTGGGTATTCAACCAAAGTGCTCTAGGAGAAGGTAGTGGTGATCATAAACGATGTCCAAATTCAGATCCTGACCAAATCCCCTCCTCACAAAGAACAACAACAAGAAAGACAAAGGGAAGATTTGCTGCTCCATTTAATCACTAGTAAGTGCAATCAGAGCTATTACCCTCTCCTTGCCACCCAGAAGCAAGTTTAAAAAGCAAAACAGACTAATTTATGTGGGCTTGGTGTGGGGGACAGCTTTCAGGAATCGAAGTCCAAACATCCAGAGAAGGGCAGAAGCAGTACCCCCATTCCCCAAGACCTGGACTGCTCGCCATGATGGAGCAGAAGATCCAGCAAAGAAGAGGAAGGAGAGCAGGGCTTAAACAGGGCTCTCTTCAAAACTGTACCAGGGAGAAAGGAGAGGGAAACTGAGCGCTAAGCTCAGAGACATCCCACCTCCCTGGGGGAGGATGGCCTAGAGGGTGTGGTCCTAAGACACGAGGACATCCTAGAGCATCAAATAGCCTGGCACTCCCTGACAGAGCCAGCACCCACAGTCCCAGTGGCCACAGGCCCCACACAATCACTTTGTTCTAGTTAGTTGCTCAGTCAATATGAAAATGGAGTGTGATTTTCAAAACACATGTGCAAGTTTTGAAAAGTCCCTATAGCTAGGAGGGAAAAATTCATTTGCAAGTATTTAGGATACATCGTTTTCAAATGTGAAGAAAACCATGTTAACAATGCTGGCCATGGAGATAACTGTTAGATTAAGGCAGGAAAGTGAGTTTTTATGAATGAGAAAAGTGGGGGTGCCTGGGTGGTTCCGTCGGTTAAGCATCTGGTCATGATCTTGGGGTCCTGGGATTGAGGCCCTCATCAGGCTCCTTGCCAGCAAGGAATCTGCTTCTCCCTCTCTGTGTGCACTCTCTCTCTCTCTCTCCCGCCCTCCCTCAAAGAAATAAAATCTTCTTAAAAATAAAAAGTTGTCAAAAGGAACATTATTTTTAAATGTGACTGTTATTTACTCAATATTCATATTTTTGATGGTATCTAATGTTGCTATGTAGTCTTGAGAAATTTCTAACCTTGTATGCTGAAAGAATTGTATTTCTAGTCGTATATTGAGCATTGCACAATGTTTTATTCCTGATATTTAGTTTTTGTATAATTGTACAGGCTGACCACAAAATAGAAATTCAAAATTAAGATGGTCCATGTTGATCATGCTTTTTGCTTTTGGGCAAAAAATATAAGTTCTCACATTTTCATGGTTTATCAAGTTCTCTCTTTAAAATGTAAGAACCCAGTATATTCAAAAGTGTATTAAATTCTAAGTTGTCCATGTAAATTGGCAATATTCTATTTTAATGGGGGGGCACTTATATTTTCCTTTAACTGACTTATCAGATGTTAGAACTAAAACCTACCATCAAAAACTCCCTGCCACTGATTCAAAGTACCCTGGGATTTTTTTTTTTTTAATGACAATATCATTTACTGAAGTACTTTTGAAGGGTGTAGGCAGAAGTTGAACCACTACTCTGTATTGTGTTGGAACTGCTAGGCTAACAGTTTCTCTGGTCTTTAAATTAACAAGTGGGGTATTTGCAATTATGCAAAACTCCAATTCTCTATGAAGTTTTCTGAAGAACTGAAACATCCACAATGAATGACTGGTTTGTTTCACCGAGATAATACTTTAAGTAAGCTTTAAACCTCTGAAAGAGTAACAAAACTTTATTGACTTCATTTGATGTTTTCTTTAGAAAATTTAAACTCATCCATAGATGTCAATTTCTAAAATACTTGAATATTGTGCTCACTTATGACATCTTATCATTCCCTCTAATACACCATTTTAATACAGTTTCACAAAGGCACCAAGAAATGGGACCAAGCACAAGATAGGAAAAGGAAAGACGAAATGAAAGAGGGAAAAAGATGAAGGACAGAAGGAAGGATGGAAGCTTATCTAAAAGGTCTATGGTGTGGACACAGACATTCATAGCTGTCCATCAAGTCTGAAGAGCCTTTGAAGCTTTAGATTTTTCACCATGTCGTGAGTCCCATCTTCACAAAGTAGAAACAACAACAGAACCTCTGGTGACCTTGACTGAGTGTCATCAACACCACAGAGCAGGCAACAGCTCCAGAGGTGTTTCCATGCCCAGCTTCTGACCCCTTTTCTCCTGGCAAGGTAACATCTTATCCAGATTCCCTTTGCAAAAACAAGGACCCTGCCTATCCCAGATAGAAAGGAGAACCAGAAATAAACGATCTACTGTTTTAATTCTCTGAATTAGTATTACAGCACAGAATTGAGAAATACGGTGCACTTCCAATGCATGGTGGCCCAGCTTTTGCCATTTTTAATACATTATATCAGTCTTTTTCATACTACCTCATGTTGAAATCAACACCCAATAAAAGAATTTGGTAAGTCAAATAGGTTTTAGATCAACAGCTATGACTAATTAAATTCTACCCTTTGCAGGTATTTGATGAAGTATTTACAGTTCGAAATCACTGTCCATTAGCCTTCCATTTTCTTCATCTGTACGTAGCATCCACACCAAAGTGAACGAAAAATACGAAACAGACATGCCTCACATAAATATACATACAGGTATTAAACATCACATATACAGCAGCGAACATCATTCTGAGCAGTCATTTGAGCAGTTTTGATGATTCAAAGGGAAATTCAGTCAAAGTGAAGATGAGTCCCTTTTCCTTTCATGATCTTTAATTGGGTAAGTTAATGGAATAGCTGTCACATTTTGGCAGGCCATTAAAATCTGTTAATTAATCGTAAGACAGGTTCATCCAAGCTTGGAGTGTATTTATTGTACTTGCTTTTCTACCATTAGTACTCAGGAAAGTGAAGAGCTTTCATTTCTATTAATTCAATGATACCCCAGTCTTGTTTCTCTCATAAAGCAGTTATGCACAATACCCACAACCACTACCATGGCACCAGGGCCAGGCACTACAGGCCAAATTAGAACCCATCTCATTGGACCTGGGCCCGCTATTCATCCCTGACCCCAGGTTTTCTGCACTTCGAGAGTGGATGTCAAATTAATTCATAAAGCACTTTTGAAAAAAGAATCTTGCTAAGCAGTATCATGAGAACAGGAGTTTAAAGTATCCAGGAGTCAATCACCTAGAAGGATGGTTTCCAAGGCCAAAGACCTTGTAATAATGCTGCATCGAAGCAGATTGCTAATCTCTATCCTTTGTTTTTATTGTTTCAATTTATAGTTCTTTTCACTTATATCATCTTTGTCCATGTTCTCCCCAAGAATGAAAATTATTTAAACTTTCCGTTTTCAAATGTCTGAAAGAATGAATTTATACATACAAGGAACATATGTGTGGGTAGCTTTATGTCAAATAATTCTATGGATTCTACCTCAGAAACAGCTCTTGAGTAGTTGTCTCTCTTCTTCATGCCCTCCATTTAATACACACCCCACCCGCTTAGTCAACAAGTTCTTTAAACACAAGTTAGAGCTGATGTCCATGGAGACACAGAAACTAAAGGGCACAGACTCTATCTTCAAGTAACTCCTTGGAGGCTGTCGCAAAAGCCATGAGGACAGCAGTGAAGTATGTAAAAGGTGGCCAGAAAGTAAACACCAGATATACCTGGTTGGAGTACCTAACTCAGACAGGGGAGGCATCTTTGAGGAGCTGCTTTCATATAACTCTTGAAGAGTAACAAAGAATTAACCAAGTAAAAACCCAGGGTGAGGCTGTGGAGGAGGGCAATGGCCAGAAGGCAAGGGGATGGGCATTTCAGAAGGAAGGAATACCATACAGGAGAGTTCAGAGACAATAAATGTCTGCTTTGTTTTGGAACGGCTTTTTGATGAAGGAAACAAGAAGAAAGGAAAATAAAGAATTAACATTTATCAAGTTTTCCTATATTCCAGGCACTATGTAGGGCACATTTCCCATATAATGAACATCTTTACATATTTCAGTGCTGCCTGCTGACCCCCTATTTCAGTGGGGTTTTGGAGGCAGACCTCATGAAACATCGATCCTATGACACCACAAGTAATTTGCACAGAGGATTTCACACAGAATTTTCTTAAATGTTTTTCCTAATTGAAAACAGGAGTCTAAGCAAGACCACCTCATGTACAGAAGGTGTGACTTTTTTTTTTAAGGTGGTTAGGGACCCAAACATACTTTGTGTCTCTAAGCTTGAAGCTAAACAATATGTTTTGTAGTGCTCCGAACCCCAAAACGAATTGTGGAAAAAAGCTATTGATGAGAGAGATGGGTGCGAAGTTGAATAAAGGATACTTGCATACAGTGGTAATTTTAGCACAATTACTCTATTTATCATCATAGATCACTGAAATGATGAAAATGAACAACAAAGCATTCGTCATGGAAAACAAATCGTAGAACGTAGACTTTTTCAGGTTAAGTTTCTCTCTGGAGTCCACATCTAAATACCATTAACGATTTGCTCCAGGAGAACTATGATCTCACCCTGGGCATGAGGCAAAAGGAGGCAAAACAAGGAAAAGGAGACTGCCAGGAAACCAGGCCAAGGACAAAAATATGTACAAAGAAAGAAATGGAGGAGAGAATAATAAACACTGGTAAGAAAAAGCCAAGGAAAGATTTTTTTTTTTAAATGCTCTGGTTCTTAAGTCAGCAGGCTAAATATGTAATCAGAATATGGGGATGCTATTTAGTACTATCCATGATCAGAAGGAAAAATTGATTTAATGGAAAATGAATTATTTCTGGATACTTACTACCAATTCAGAGTATCAAACAAATATTCCAAATTAGAAGCAAGTTAGATGCTTCCTCTTTTTCCTCTTCCAAGGACTTTTTATTTTAAATATAGGACTTTTAGCTTATCATTTTAAGGCACCTTTTTTCAGATACAAATGATGCTTATTTTGTCTTTTACCTTGTGGATTTAGTATTTTTTTTATTCAAAGTTTTCATAAACAAGAAGGCTAACTCTCCATGGCTGCAATTATCCACATATAGCCTTGAGGTTGAAACAGGAATATTTATGGAGTCAAAAATAAGGTTATCTTAGTGAATATGTTTCCCAGTGTTATTTTAGCAGACTTCTATTTCTAATTCAGAAGTGCTATTAATACTTACTTAGCTATTGTTCTATTAACTAGCAAGTTTTTTTTATATCCTCTTTCATGTAATTCTAGTAAATAAACTTTTTTTTTTAATGAAAGTACCATTTATTTTTTAAGTCATCTCTATGCTCAGTGCGGGGCTCACACTCACAACCCTGAGATCAAGACGCATGTGCTCTACCAAGTGAGCCAGGCAGGCAACCCTAGATCAACTTTGAAAACTAATTCTCAATCACTCTAGAACTGAACAGGCTAGGATTTAAAAGTTAAATTGTGCTCCTCATGGGTTTGATGGTAAGCATATTTTTTTAAGATTTTATTTATTTATTTGTGTGAGAGAGAGAATGAGCATAAGCAGGAAGAGGGAGAGGGAGAAGCAGGCTCCACACTGAGGGGGAAGCCCAATGTGGGGCTTGATCCCAGGACCCTGAGATCATGACCTGAGCCGAAGGCAGACGATTAACTACCTGAGCCACCTAGGTGCTCCAGAAGTATGTTTTTAAAACATCAGTTTTTATATATTACTCTTATCCAACAGGTTAACCAGTCACAGAATATGAAAAAGCTATATAAAAAAGAAAAAAAAAACACAAGGGAAACACATTTTAACCCAAATAATTAAAGAGTACCAGATGTCATTCTTAGCATGGTAAATTAGTTGACATATATGTCTATGTACATTTATGTACACCAATGATTTATTAGAATGGGTAAGGGTACCATTTATTCAAGAAAGATGGGGGTGTGAGTTGCCACCAATTTACCAGGCAATAAATGATATTACTAAGTAACTCAAATGTGTATATACATTTTGCAGTTATTTCTAACATTTCTCAAGTTGGGAATCAAATTATGGATCCTTGAAAAATTATAGTGTATTGTTAGTATTGTCTCACTAAATAGAAAATTCTTGAGTAATGCCATACTGCCTTGCTTATGCTAAAATATGGGTCCTGATGGATATATTTTTTATTAGTGAGATCCAATGCTTTACATATTGATTATTGTTAAAAAAAAAAACAACTACATCTTTGAATAAGAAGTCTAAGTAGAGAAAAAGAGGACTGATTGGAGAACAATGTATAAAAATATGCTCTTTCAAAAACTATTTTGAGTATAATCAAAATGGAATATTCCCCCTCAGATTTCATGGCTTCATCATACTGATGGTGACAAGCACTTTCTCTTTATCACAAAGAATCATGAAACTTCTACTCAAAGACGTTGAGCAAATTAAAGGGCCCAGATCTCTGTCTGTAAGTTAGATATGTATCATTTAACAGTTTTTCTGTTGTGGAAAAGCATGACACAATTTGAGGGCCTAAATATAAAATTCTTGGACTGCCAAGCAACACCGTGAACTGAATGAACATCAATTTGGACAGAGTTCAGTGAAGATGAAGAGAAGTCACAGATGCAAGGACCAAGAGCCATTGAAGTATTTTCCTTTCAGATCACACACTGCTAGATCAAGATTTTCTGACGTAAATATAGATGACATAGAAATAACACAGAATTTCTTCGAAGTTTTGAGTATTTATTTTTGAATTTAAAAATAAAACTATAAAATCCCAACTGTTTGTTGAGTTTCTGATTAACAAACCAGATAATGAATGCTCCTCTCAAATTTTATCTGGAACAAAAACTTGAGTAATAAATACGCCAATGTTTTTCCTCTACACATATGTGAAAAACCTGGCCAAGCAACTGAGCTAATATAATTAATATTCATCTACCAAATGATAGGGTCAGAATCAAATTTCATTTGCTTTTCCCCAACAATCCTCTGCTGTCCATCATGTTCAGTGTTAAGGACATGTCAGTCTTCTAGGAATAGATTAGAGAAATTTCCTTTTGATTATCACACTCATTTACAAAGAAAGTCTTATACTAACAATGTGAGGATTGAGTTTTACTGACTTCGTGGGAGCAACTGATAATGTTGATCACAGTTGCACTTTTTTAAGATTTTATTTATTTGAGAGAGAGAGAGAGAGAGAGAGCAAGCATGAGAGGGGAGAAGGTCAGAGGAAGAAGCAGACTCCCTGTGGAGCTGGGAGTCTGATGCCAGACTCGATCCTGGGACTCTGAGATCATGACCTAAGCCAAAGGCAGTCGCTTAACCAACTGAACCACCCAGGCACCCCACAGTCACATTTTTAAAGAGTTCATAGCCTATACTAATGGATTATGCAATTTACATATCACATGCTACTTCCTGCCATCATCAGCATCCCATGCTCATCGCCAGCCTTCTTAGAGCAGTGATGGAAAGCCTGGTGCACAGTCACCTTTGGGATAGGCTTTTCTGCCTTTTTCCATGATACTTTTCTTCTGACAGTCCATCTCTTGACTCATCGGCTGTTCTAGTTCAGTTTCCGTTACTGACCTTTAATCCTCTGCAATGATTTCTGACATGAGCTCCTCAAAGCTGAACCAACTTCTTGAGTTAATGGCACAGTCCTCCGTAGTGCCCTTAGTTCAGACACCAGCCACCTGTTCCAGGTCCCTGAGCCATCCATACTTTCGACCAGCTGACTATGATGTGGGGGAGTTTCCACTACCCCCTCAGGATTTATAATACTAGAATGATTCCTAGAATTCAGGGAAATGTGGTTCTGATTATTATAGTTATATATAGCAGAAGGGCATAAATCAGAATGAGACAAAAGAAGAGATATACAGACCAAGATCAGGGATATTCTTTAAACACACATGTTCCATGGTCTCTTTCCTGTGGAGTCAGAACATGTCCCCCTCCTCCCAGATCCATGTGTGACAATACAGAATATTGCCGAACCAAGAAATTCACCTGTACTTCAGGGTCCAGAATTTTTACTGGGGCTTTGTTACGTAGGTGTGATTGACTCAATCTTTGGCTGCTAGGTTGAATTTCCACAGGTCAGGCTAACACCATAAAGCAAAGGGTCCTAACCCTCCAATCACATGGTTGGTCTTGCTAGGGTGGCCAGGCCTCATCAAGAGTTACCTAGTGAGCATGAACCACCTAGGGACATATTGTGAACCACTTCATTAGCATCAACTAAGCAGGGCCACCACAAATAATAAAGACACTCTCATTTCCCAGAAAATTCCAAGGATTTAGGCTACCTCCAGGAACCAGGGACATAAGCCAGCTGAATTCTTTATTACGCAGGACCCACTGTCCTTCAAATGTTGTTTCCCCCCACCAGGATTCTGTCTTCCTTATTGTCGTCAACACACTAAGAGATCTCATCTTCTAAAATGCGTTCTATTATTCTCTTTAGACAAGTAATTCCCACCTCCCCATCTCCAGATGGACCCTCTTCTGTTTTCCAGATCAACTCTCCACGTGTGATACCTATCAGCACCATCAATATCACCTCCAGTTTAGCAGAAATCTAAGTTCTCAAGTCCCACCCCAGATATACTCAATTACCACCTCTGGGGTGTTGCCAAGCAATCTGTATTTAACAAATCCCACCAGTAGTTCTGATAACACGAAAGTTGGAGAACCATTTTTCTTGATCTGTATCCCCGCTACCTTTGGGATGTCCAGACACCTCAAACCCAGGGAGGAGGAAACCCATAATCATCTTGTCTCCCATAGCCTCTTCTACTCATATTTTCCCTGTTTTAGGAAATAGCACCATTAATTAATTTATTGAACAGATATTTCATTTATTCAGTGCCTTTTATGCATTAGTCAGGACAGTCTCTATCCTCATGGAGATTATGCTTTAAGAGAAGTAAAGGAAGCTATGTCCTGAGTAGCCTGAGAGTCCTGGCTTAGCGGGAGACAAAAATCAGCAGCAGGGAGCCAGGGTGGGGAGGGGGGAATGGATTTACCTTGTGGAAGGGAGATTTAAACACCTGTAAGATGGCAAAGAATTATCTAGAGTCATAAAAAAGAGAAGGAAGAGCATCACACAGAGGATGCTGCATATGTAAATGATTAAGCTTGGATAGACTATGGCTTATTTTAGGAACTCGAGGAAAGTTCTTCCAGCATATTAAAGCATATTGAGTGGGAGAGGGAAAAGTGATGAGAATTAATACTTGGTCTGGAAAGGGACGGTACTTAACCTTGCAAGCCTTTCAAAGATTTTGACCATTAGATTAAGAGCAAAAATTGAATTATGAGTAGGGACTAGTATATTCTGCAGTTTTTGAAAGGTCATTCTGGATAAGGTAAGCAAGTGAAGGGGAAAAATAATAGTATGAGGATCTCAGACAGGAGGCTACTACTCCAGTGGTCTGTAGATAGGCCAAGGTGGCTTGGAATAGGAGGGGACAAAGAACAGGGAGGTAGACCATTTTAGAAAGAAAGTATTTGGTTCTCCCAACTGAGCAACTCTTTTCCTTGACCCTACTCCTATGCTTTTCAAAACAAATCAATCTTACCATCATGGCATTTTAAAAATCTAAATTTTCTTTTAAATTGAATATTCTGATTCATAGAGGTCAATCCTAGTCTTTCTTGATCCTATAGCAACTATTTAACTGCTCAACTTTCAAGGCCATATTACAAGAGAACTCAGTAATGTATTTCGATCTTATCACACCCCATACACACTTAGAATGTTTCTCTTTTTAGCCAACTGAAAGAATAACACCCAAAATTTGTAACAGGACATAAAGTCTTCAAAAAATTCAAGGATTCTTATCAAGGCACAACACAACTTTTAAAAATGTCCCTCCCAAGTCTCTATTCCAGCCATACTGTATTGTCCTGTGTTTCTCTTCTCTTCCCAAATTGAACTCTGTTCTCAGTTGCTACTCCCTCTGGACCCTGCCTCACAGCCACCCTCATAGTCCATACCCCATATGTCTAGTCACATGCCAACTAGTCAACTCCTGCTCAACATTCAGCTCCTGGTACAGATATGACTTTCCTCCCCTGGAATCCTTCCCTTGATTAGGTATGGCTGCTCATCCTTGTTCTCTCTAGCACTCTGTAGCTCTGTTGCAGTATTTATCAGACTAAGTGATCTTATCCATTTACTATTCCCTACCTCTTATTCGCTTTTTAGAGGCAAGAAATGTATTTTCTTCATCTCTGTATGTGCTGTGTCTTGAAATAGAGTAAACTTACAGCAGATGATAGTAAATGTTTAAGTTAATGGGCTCAAATCTAAATTTAATCACAGCCTTACTTTTAACAGCTGTGTCATTTTAGCCCACTTGACAGCCTTCTGAACTTGGGTTTCTCTATCTCAAAACCAAGATAACATCTTGACTCAAAATGGTTTAACAGTTAATTGAGCATTTAATAATGGACATAATTTTAACTATAAATACATTAATAAATCCGATATGATTATATTTAATTTCTTGGTATTTTGGTTTTCTCGCCTATATAATTACCAAGGTTTGAGTAGGTCTGGCTTTTAAAAGGAGCCCAGTAAATATTAAGTGACTAAATGCATGAATGCGTGCAGGCAAATATAATTTTCTGTTCCTTTGTCAGAAAAACTTTGCTACTACTTACTTTTTGAGTCCTTTTGAAATTCCGGCATTGAAGCCTCTATTAACCTGATTCTCCCAAAATCCTTATCTTTAGTATTATTCCTTTTCACTTTGATTCAACTGCAAACACAGAAAATTAAAATCCTCACATTTCTCCTAGTCCGACAATGAGCATCTCCTTCATAAAACAGAAGAGTAAGCATAAATACAGTCCCTCTCTATTTTTTATTTCTCCATTCTCTCCATTTAAAAAGTCAACTCCCTACACACACCCCTGCTTTACTTGTCATATTTTCCAATATTTATGTAAAAATAACTTGACTAGATAAAATAATGTAATATTGATGTAAATAATCAGTGTAACAAACCCAGGATACAGCAAACAAAAATTCTATTCTGCAAAACTCTTGCAAAACATGGGATGTAAAATAAGAATTTAAGAATAGAGCCCTGCTGCCTTCCACTATGTTCCTTAGGTAAATTCAGTTTAAATATTAATTTAATATGCAATCATCAAGCATCTACTCAGAACAAGGATCCCTGGTCTTTTCATTAGTGATTTCTCCTCCTATCTTCATCAGTGATATTCCCCTCTGGTCAACTAAGGGTCAGTGACTTAAGCAGCAATGTAAGGTGAGCTCAGATATAGCTTGTGCTTCTTTACTCATCTGTAGACATAACTGTACTTCTTAGAAAGCTTTTTAAAGATGAAAACCAAGTTATCAATTTTCTTCCTTTCAGAGAAAGGAAGCAACTCGTAAAGGTTACAATATTTCCCATTATGCTAATTTAGACATCACATGGTGTGTTTTAAGCTTTTAACCCAATTTCATATGTAACATGTTTCATGTTTATTCTATGTAGAAACTGTAATTAAGAGTTCTTATCAAATGAAGAATTTGAGAGGCAGGGCAGTGGGTTATGGGGGGTGGGGAAGAGAAATGAAACAAGATAGGATGGGGAAGGAGACAAACCATAAGAGACTCCTAAATTCACGAAACAAACTAAGGGTTGCTGGGAGGTTGGGGGGTAGGGATATGGACATTGGAAAGGGTATGGGCTATGGCATTCTTATTCCGAATACCACCACAATATATACTTTAAAAAAAAATGATAGTTTTAAGTGGAGTATTATATGGGTAATAAGTATACAGATTTATACCTGATTACAAAATATGGGAAGACAAAGAACATATTTTCTTATATTATATGTAGCTGTAAGGCTTGCCCCATAAGAAAGGTTGGAAGAAACTACAATGAAATCCATTGACCTGAAAGTTAACTGTGTGTCATTTCTATGAATAAACATGAGCCTAATTATGAACAAAGAGTTGATTGTTTTGCAATACACACAGGCATATAAAAATCTTACCTTATTTTGCCAAATTAAAAAACAATATTAATGAAATAAGGAGAGGAAGGAGATGAAGAAAGATGAGGCATGGGGGAGGAAAACAAAAAATTTAGTTAAGGGAAGGGGAACTTTTCCATACTTGAGGAAATGCTTCCTCAAGTGGAAAACTAAAGTAGTCATGTATTCTTTCTTTTCCTGTATCACCTTGGTTTTTGGTTTTTTTGAAGCTGCATGATTGGAAAAAATGTTATGTCTCAGTAATTGTGACTTACAGCTATGCCAAAGAGAAAAAACTTGTGATAAAATATTCAGACTCAATTAGCTGATTTTGCCAAGCTTTTTATATGTTTAGATATAATTAATGAAAT
>CM052806.1:37636467-37651553 GCA_028533885.1 Nasua narica | reverse complement strand
ACAGAAAGTCTCATAGCACTATTAACACTTCAAAGATGATCAAGATGAGTTCAGTTTTCCAATATGCATGGAATACATACTACACCAGAAGCAGGTGGCAGACCCTATACAGAGAGAAGAGGAAGAATCCTTGCTCTGGGTTTGGGACACTGGTAAGTAAAGCAATGGTTCATGCACTGCTATGATGTAAATAGACACAAAATACTAGGGATTTGTATAAGGTCAAGTAGAGGGACTCTAAGGTATATTCCAGAACAATGTTTATCTTTGAAGGAATAAAAAAGAGAAGAACTCTTCCCAGGAAGCCCATGAGCTAAATTCCAGGTAGAAGAAACATATACATAGACACAAGCAATGGCATGGATCTCTAGGAAGTACGAAAAGACTTCGGTGCAGCTAGAGCCTTAACTTCCAACAGATGAGGGAGAGAAAATTGGTAAGAGATGTTCCTGAAGAGGAAAAAAATCATCCTATCTGAATTAGAAATGCTTATAATAATGTGGAAAATGGATAGGAAAAGGTGAGAATGAGGCTCAGGGGTCATCCAGGGCCACTGCTGTGACCCTTGAGGAGGTATACTGGGAGATTGAGTCTCCTCTCAGTAATCACATCAAGATGGGGGGATTATAACAGATTATAATAACCAAAAAAAGTATATTTTTTGTATTTGCTACGAATTGCTTTTAGAAACCTGGTTAACATGCTACATGCATCATAGAAGATCCCATGTCATATACAATCTTTTTAAGGATTTAAAATGAGGGTGCACCTGGATGGCTCACTTGGTCAAACATCTGCCTTTGGCTCAGGTAATGATCCCAGGGTCCTAGGAAAAAGCCCCCCATATTCGGCTCTTTCCTCAATGAGGAGACTCCTTTTCCCTCTTCCTCTGTGCAACGCCCCCCCACACACCCGCTTGTGTTCTCTTACTCTCGCTCCTTCTCAAATATTTTTAAAAAAGAACTTAAAATAAAGATAAATGTTTTTTGAAGGTAGAGTTTCTCACTTGAAGATTTAATTATAAACCTTTACATTTGCTTTGCCATACAGGTCAGATCAATTTGCTATTTCCTAGTAATTACAAGAACTTCACCCTCAAAGTACAAGTACAGCTTCCATTTCTTATATATTTTAACTAGTTTTTTTTTTAACTAGCTTTTTAAATATAAATACGCTTTAAGAGGGAGTTAAAAATGGTGGGGGAGTAGAGACCTTATTTTCATCTGGTCCCAGAAATTCAGCTAGATAGCGATCAAATCATTCTTAACACCTGCAAACTCAACCAGAGATCTAAGAAAATAATGGCTGCAACTCTACAAACAGAAAAACGATGACGTTCTGCAAGGTATGAAGCCCAAAGAAGTGAATCAGAGGCTATATATGGGAAGATAAACCATGTGCAGATGGTGCTTCCATCAGCCAGATACCGCAAAGTGAGATAGCAGCAGAGCACAAAATCAGAACTCTTAGTAGTCTGCTCTGGTCAGGGACGTCCCTGCCTGAAGGCCACTAAGGTGGCTAAGTGGGGTGGAATCTTAAGTGGGACAGTGTGGTCTCAGGATCTCCAGGGTCACAGAAATAACAGGGGTGCCTGAGTGCAGCAGAGTTCCCAGGCATTGGGGAAGGGAAGCTAGCTATAATCAGCAAGCTTCAGAGTGGGTTCTCAGCTTGGGGTTGCCATAAACCCTGAACCACAGCACAGCCGGGCAACTGCTCTCCAAGCAGGAGCCCAGCAAGAGGCAGAACCTTTGCGATCCTCCACTGTCCCCCAGGAGGAACAGCGTGTATGTGCACAGCAGGTGTCTGCAGGGTTTGAAGACTCGAAACAGTGTTTCAGGCCTGAGATAAAAAGGCTCAGTCACAGTCCAGGCGAGCATGGAGTACAGCCAGAGACCAAGGAGACCTGAGAGAGTTACTGTTTTTCCCAGAGGGCACACTGAGCTCTCAGCTCCAGGGCTAGAAATTGAGAGGCCACCATTTTCATTCTCATCCATTAAAGTGGCCTGGAAAGTCTTCAGGGAACAAAATCCTCATAGGGCAAACAGGAGCAGATTACTTAGCCTGGCTCCCTGGCACAGGTGGTACAGTTCTGCCTGGAGCAAAGATACCTGAGAATCAGCACAACAGGTCCCTCCCCCAAAAGATGAGCAAGAACATCCAGCTAAGGTAAAGTTGACCAACCACACAGAACTACAGAACTCAAGTGCTAAGGGTAATTAGTACACAAAATTCACTCCCCCCCCCACCCCGCCATGAATCTTTCGTCCTTCAATTTTAATTTTTTTTATTCCTTTTTCAACCAATTTCTAAACTTATCAACTTTCAGACTTCTTTTAATATTCATTTTTACAGTTATGTTTTATACTTTCATGGTATTTAATTTTATTTTTGTACACATACGAACCTTTCTTCCTTTATTATTTTGGGATTCAGTTTCTTCTAACAAACAGACCAAAATATACCCAAAAGCTAGTGTATTGCTCTGTTCTCCTTAGTTTCACCTGTCTGATGATATTCCCTCTTCCCCACCTTTTTAAGTCTTTTTTAAATTTCATCTTTACACTTATATTCTATGCTTTCAAAGTATTTATTTTTGTACATAGTTAAGTTTTTCTTTCTTTACAAATTTTGGGATGTAGTTTCTTCTAATGAACAGACCAAAATACACCCAGGATCCAGTGTATTGCTCTGCTCTGTTCACCTGATTATACACTTTATTTTTTCTTTTAATTTTTTTTTCCTTTGGTTTCAGATCTCTTCTGATTTGTTTAGTGTTTATTTCTCAGGGGTCACTGTTGCATTTTAGTATTCTCTTCTCTGGACAAATGACAAGACAGAAAAACTCACGTCAAAAAAGAGAACAAGATGCAGTACTGACTGCAAGGGATCTAATCAGTATGGACATAAATAAGATGTCAGAACTACAGTTCAGAACAATTATTATAGAGATACTAGCTGAGGGACTCCCGGGTGGCTCAGTTGGTCAAGCATCTGCCTTCAGGTCAGGTCATGATCCCAGGGTTATGGGATCGAGTCCCACATTGGGCTCCCTGCTCAGTGGAGAGCGTGCTTCTCTCTCTCCCTCTGTGTGTGCTCTCTCTCTAGCTCTTACTCTCCCTCAAAATAAATAAATAAAATCTTTAAAGAAAAAAAAAGATATAGCTGAGCCTGAAAGGAAGCATAAATGACACTACATAATCCCTTTCTGGACAAATAAAAGAACTAAAATCTAATCAAGGTGAAATTACAAGGGCCATTAATGAGATGTGATCAAAAACGGAGACTCTAAATGCTAGGATAAATGAGGCAGAAGAGACAATCAGTTATATAAAAGAGAAAATGATGGAGAATAAAGAAGCTGAGAAAAAGAGATGAACAACTTCTGGATCATGAGGCATCCCACTATAGGGATCATGAGGGGAATTTGAGATCTAAGTGATAGCATAAAGCAAAACAGTATTAGAATAATTAGAATCCCAGAAGAAGAGGAAAAGGGGGTGGGAGAAGGTATACTGGAGCAAATTATAGCTGAGAAGGTCCCTAATCTGGGGAAGGAAACAGACATTCAAGTCCATGAGTCACAGAGAATCCTCCTCAAAAAGCAATAAAAATAGGTCAATAACTTGAAATATAATAGTGAAACAAATCTCAGAGAAAAGAAAATCCTGAAAACAGCTTGGGACCAGAGGTCTGTGACCTACAATGGTAGAAACAGATTGGCAGCAAATCTATCCACAGAGACCTGGCAGGCCAGAAAGGACTAGCATGATATATTTAGAGCACTAAATGAGAAAAATATGCAATGAAGAATACTATATCCAGCAAGGCTGTCACTGAAATAGAAGGAGAGATAAAAAGCTTCCAGGACAAACAAAAACTAAAAGAATTTGTGGTCACCAAATCACCCCTACAGGAAATATTGAAAGGGTCCTCTAAGCAAAGACAGAGCCTAAAAGTAGCAGACCAGAAAGTAACAGAGACAATATACAGTAACAATCACCTTATAGGCAATACAATGACACTAAATTCCTATCTTTCGATAGTTACCCTGAATGTAAATGGGCTACATGCCCCACTGAAAAGACACAGGGTCTCAGACTGGATAAAAAACAAGACCCATCAATATGCTGTCTACAAGAAACTCATCTTAGACCCAAAGACACCTCCAGATTTAAAGTGAGGGGGGTGGAAAACAATTTACCATTTGTTTTCATCAAAAGAAAGCTAGAGTGGCAATCCTTTATCAGATAAATTAGATTTTAAACCAAAGACTATAATAAGAGATGAGGAAGGACACTATGTCATACTTCAAGGGTCTCTCTAACAAGAAGATCTAACAATTATAAATATCTTTGCCCCCAATGTGTGAGCAATTAGTTATATAAGCCAATTAGTAACAAAATTAAAGAAACACATCAATAATAAAGCAGTAATAGTAGGGGACTTTAACACCCCCTCATTCAATGGACAGATCATCTAAGTAGAAGATCAACAAGGAAACAGGGCTTTGGATGACTCCCTGGACCAGATGGACTTTATAGATATATTCAGAATATTCCACCCCAAAACAACAGACTACATATTCTTCTCTAGTGCACATGGAATGTTCTCCAGAATAGATAACATCCTGGGTCACAAATCAGGTCTCAACTGGTATCAAAAGATTGGGATCATTCCCTGCATATTTTCAGACTACAATGCCATGAAACTAGAACTCAGTCACAAGAGGGAAGTTGGAAAGAACTCAAATACATGGAGACTACAGAGCATCCCACTAAAGAATGAATGGGTCAACTAGAAAGTCAAAGAGGAATTTTAAAAATTCATGGAAACAAATGAAAATGAAAACACAACTGTTCAAAACCTTTGGGATGTACAAAGGCAGTCCTAAGAGGGAAGTATATAGCACTACAATCCTTTCTCGAGACACAAGAAAGGTGTCAAATATACAAGCTATCCTAAAAGAGCTGGAGAAAGAACAGCAAATAAAGCCTAAACCCAGCAGAAGAAGAGAATTTTTAAAAGATTAGAGCAGAAATCAATGAAATAGAAACCAAAAGAATAGAACAGATCAATGAAACTAGGAGCTGGTTCTTCGAAAGAATTATTAGGATCAATAAACCCCTGACCAGACTTATAAAAAAAGGAAAGAGAAAGGACCCAAATAAATAAAATCATGAATGAAAGAGGACAGGTCACAACCAACACCAAGGAAATACAAACAAATTGAAGAACATATTATGAGCAACTACATGCCAACAAATTAGGCAATCTGGAAGATTTTTTTTTGTTTTTGTAACAGACTACCTGGTCATGTAAAATTTCAATTACTGTTTAAGCAAATGGTGGACCAATAAATTAATTTAAAATACAATACTTGGATGATCTATTTCTAGAGAGTTTAATTACAGTCAGAGTCCACATGAATATATGAAGAATGACTTCAGTAAATATAAAAGTATGCCCTCTTTTATGGGCACAAAGCAACATTTTAAAAAGGTAGTCCTCCTTCATCAAGATAAAAAGCTTTTGCACAAGAAAGGAAACAGTCAACAAAACCAAAAGACAACCAACAGAGTGGGAAAAGGTATTTGCAAATGATGTATCAGATAAAGGGCTACTATCCAAAATCGATAAAGAACTTATCAAACCCAACACCCAAAGAATAAATAATCCAATCAAGAAATGGGCAGAAAACATGAACAGATATTTCTGCAAAGATGACATCCAAAGGCCAACAGATACATGAAAAAGTGCTAAACATCACTTGGCATCAGGGAAATCCAAATCAAAACCACAGTGAGATACCACCTAACATCAGTCAGAATGGCTAATATGGCCAAGTCAGGAAACCGCAGATGTTGGCAAGGATATGGATAAAGGGGAAGCCTCCTACACTGTTGGTTGGAATGCAAGCTGGTGCAACCACTCTGGAAAATGGTATGGAGGTTTCTCAAAAGGTTGAAAATATAGCTACCCAATGATCCAGCAACTGCAGTACTGGGTATTTACCCCAAAGATAAAAATGGAGTGATCCAGAGAGATGCCTATACCCCAGTGTTTATAGCAGCAATGTCTGCAATAGCCAAATGATAGAAAGAGCCCAGATGTCCATTGACAGATAAATGGATAAAGATGTGGTGTATACACACACACACACATATACACAAAATGGAATACTACTCAACCATCAAAAAAATGAACTCTTGCCATTTATAATGACGTGGACAGAACTAGAAAGTATTATGCTAAATGAATTAAGTTGATCACAGAAAGACAATTGTCATAGGATCTCATTCTTATGTGGAATTTAAGAAATAAGACAAAGGAGCATAGGAGAAGGGAGAGAAAAATAAGGTAGAATCAGAGAGGGAGATAAACCATAAGAGACTCTTAATCATAGAAAACAAACTGAGGGTTGATAGAGGGGAAGGGGAGGGGGGAAAAGGGGTACCTGGGTAATGGAACATTAAGGAAGGCATGTGAAGTTAATTATATGTTAATTGAATTTAGATTTTAGAAAATAAAACATACTCTTTACTATAAATTAACTCATGAAGTAGCTAGTATACAATATCAAATAAACTATATGTTTATGTTGCCAATTTACAACTCTAAATCCTAAGCATGACACCTTAAATAATACAGCAAAACAACCCAAGGGGTAACGAGCTTCAAGAGTACCTGGACTAGTACTTATAATTCTTAATATACTTCCCTAGATAAAAATTTTCTCCAAAGCCTTAGTGTTAGGTCATGGTAACACTTTTTTTAAAGATTTTATTAAAAAAAAAAAAGATTTTATTTATTTGAGAGAGAGAGAGAAAGACACAGAGAGAGAGAACACAAGCAGGGGGAGAGGAAGAAGACTTCCCACTGAGCAGGGAGCCTGATGTGGGGCTCGATCCCAGCATCCTGAGATCCTGACCGATCCAAAGGCAGGCACTTAATGCCTGAGCCACCCAGGTGCCCCAACACTCCTAACTTACTTAAAAAAGAATTTTTTTTTTAATGGAAAATTATTTTCATTATAACCTTTTGACTTTTGAACTACTCAAATATAAAAATTAAGCCATTTTTAATCTACCCTGAGAATAGATTAAAAGCTATTCTGTGGATATGTTTTTCTAGGAAGAATTTACCTCATACCAATAATAGAAAAACATAATGTACTTAATACATCTAGTCTAAGTCAGGGAGCTATTACAGTGCACCGTGATTTTTTTATTCTAACCATGTGAAGCTATTATAGACATAATTCTTAATGACACAAAATTATCAAGAACAATTCTAGAAAGAACTGTTTCTTTCAGTAAATTGTGTCCTTTAATGTTGGTTGAGAGAATTCAGTATAAACAGCTTACCGTTAAGTAAGCTATGTACCTGTCTTCCTATACAACCCAAAAAACTGCAATGATACTGACATGGTATTTGCCACCTTCCACACAGGTGGACACCTACTTAGAATTTAGGCTACAAATACTATTTGGGTATCCTCATGCAGCCATGTTTTAGTAACAACATCTGAGAAGTTTTGTTCATGCTATTTATAATTTTATGTTCAATTAAATATTACCTATGGTACCCTGTAGATTGAGAACTAAACTAGTTTAACTTAAAATATACTAGTCCCTACTTCCTGATTGTAGTAATTTTTCCTTAACCTATTGCCTTAACGTCTGGTAGTAGGTATGCCTGAGCAGGCGCTGACCATTGATGGCCTCCAATGTACTGAGCTGCTTAGGCCTGCACTGAATTTACCCAATTCCTCTTTCGGGGGCCTGATTTTCCCTCTGCTTTGTCTCTACTGAACAAGTTATAAAGGAGAAGTATATGAAGATATGCAAGAATTTTAAAAGAGAAAATAAAGAAAAGAGTAGCCTTCCTTGACCCAATATTAAGTTTCCTGAGAAAGTAAACTCTCCAGACTCCCACCCCCCACTCCACCCCCATTCCCCTCTGGACACCTGGGTGGCTCAGTCCACTAAGCATCTGTCCCTTTGGCTCAGGTTATGATCCCAGGGTCCAGGGATTGTGTGCCCCACACCAGGCTCCTTGCTCCACGGGGAGCCTGCTTCTCCCTCTGTGGGATGCTCCCCTTGCTTGTATGTGCGGACGCATGCGCACTCTTTCACACTGACAAGTAAAAATCTTAAAAAACACAGAACAAAACAAAGCCACTCTCCAGCCCCCTTTCTCCCTGCTATGTCACTCCTGCTTTTGTGTCAGCTACACAAACACACACACACACACACACACACACAACCTTTTCTGCCACATGCCCATGGAATCACAGAGAGCTGCCATTTGGGGCTCCCTGTACAATCTACATGCATTAGGAGTAGGTCTGCTTCTGAACGCCTGCACCCATTGTCCTCTACTCCAATAAAGACTTTCTGGGTCTTCTTTGCTCACCTAGAATGGACTCGAGTAGGCTCTGCTCCCTGGACTTTGAGGAGGAAAACTGGTCCTTCTCATCACCTCAGTTACAATCATCTTGCTCCACTGGCCAGGATCTTCACCCAGGGCTCCATTTTCATTAATATATATTGAAAACCATATTGTAACATGTATACAAGTTTACTCCCACTAACATCATCGTTATCAGTGTAAATTAATATACATTGCAGTGTATATGGTTCTAACTCACTGCCCTACACTTGGATAAGAATGTGGCCAAGTAGTGCCTCAGTCCTGGTCCTCAGAAGCTCTTCCTCTTCAGTTAACCACACATATGTCTCCTGCTGAGCATCTTCTGAATCCCATGGTCTACATTTCATGCAAGTGTACAATGAAATAACTGTCTCATAGAGACAACTAGCTTATGTGTAATTGCTCAGTATTCCAATGGATTGTTCACAAGTTGAATAGAGTGCTTTGATAGATCTAACATTCCCAGTTCTTATTACTGAACACACACCATTTAAATCTTGAACATAGCAGTATTACAGTTTTTCAAATATATAAAATGGTTCTTCAAGTCTCTGGGAGAGGTCACAGGAGTTTTATAAATGCAGACTTTGCTAATGGGAAGGGGAAGGAAATTCTAAGTTTTTCTGATGCTACCAGTGTTGAATTTCATATAATACCCAAAGGTCATTGAGATTAGAAAAGTATTTCTGGCAGGACCAACAGTGGTAGAATTAACAGTTACAATTTTCTTACTCCTGGTCCCCTGGCATCTTGCTATTAACTAACCTTATGTAGATATTGCTTTAACATTTAAAACAAAATTGACTTTACCACTCAAAAATGGAGAAAAGTTGCCAAGATCAGAAAGGAGGAAATGGGGCGCCTGGATGACTCAGTCATTAAGCATCTGCCTTCAGTTCAGGTCATGATTCCAGGGTCCTGGGATGGAGTCCCACATCAAGCTCCCTGATCAGCAGGAAGCCTGCTTCTCCCTCTCCCACTCGCCCTGCTTGTATTCTCTCTCTCACTCTGTTTCTCCCTCTGTCAAATAAATAAAATAAATAAAATCTTAAAAAAAAAAAAAGGAGGAAACACTGATCCTAGAAAGACTGAAGAAAACATGTAAATGGCTGGATTAGAAGGAAACGCTGATAAAGAAAAGCATTTAAACCCATAAAGCAGGGCTAGCAGTGGGAAAGGGGGTGGGGAGCAGACACTAAGGAATGGCTACTTTCTTGGAACTTATAACATGTTTACAGGTAGTATAAAAACACAAGGGTCTCCATGAAATAAATTTTAAATATATGACATTCATCAAGATTACATTAACTGAAGGATTAAGAAACAGACTATAAGTCACACATGTAATAGCACTTTTACTCTCAGTATTATTTTCATAAGAGTATTATATATATACTAAATCTATAACCCCCAAGGAGTAAGTTACATTAAGCAATAGGAAAGGAAGGAGAAATAGGGTTAGGAAGTACTACTTATCAGCTATTTGAAGGACATAATTGATATTTCAATCTAGCTTTTTAACTATTTTCCTGTGATTGAAAGCCAGTTGTGAAACAAGAAAACTTTAATTACTGTCCGATTCTGGATTTCTTTCTCTTTCAATTGCCAATTTCAAGGTTCTGGAAAGTACACATTGGTTCAACGTCTAGTGTTTCTTGCACATGATTCACAGCTAAAAGTTGTCCAGTGTTTTATTTTAAAGAGTTTGAGCAATGTGTTCTACATGGGAACTAAAAGCATGCTAAATGGCCACATTTTTTAAGAAAATTCAGAGCAATGAAACTCCTCAGATAATATTCAAGGCTATTGGATTCCAGTCCTTCCCCAGATAGGGGTCCAAAAGGAGAACATCTTCCCACAGGAACCCACTGTCCACCAGCCTTCAGTCTGCTTCAACAAGTTCAGGCAGGGGAAGAATCCTAACAGGTTCACATGTATGTATTATTTAATTTACACACATCCCTCTAAGGAGGTCTTTATAATTTGTTCCAGGCTTAGAGCTGAGAAATGGAGCCTCAGATAATTAAAGTTCATGAAGCATGAAACCGGAAAAAATAGATAAGCAAGAGGTCTCCAAATAAAAATTTTGTGCACTTTCCACTATGCTATTTAAAATTTACCTCCATGCCCTCCAGCCCCTAACATAGAAATAATCCAAAATTGGTGCAACTACGGGGAGGTGGTCTATGAGATCATTCATTTAGGAAGAAGCTGAAAGAATTCATATTAACAGGTAAAATGGGGGAGGAAAAGGTAAGGAAAATTACACGCTATTGAGTCATTTTGTGTGTCGCAGACCCAGACATGCTTTAACATAAATAGCCTTGTTCTGCTTCTATTTTTTTATTCTTAGTTTCTCCCATATTAAACTGACTCATCACAGGTATAGATAGGAAGCTTAAATTAGCAGGTTTGTTGCTATCTATGAACAGTAACCAATATTCCCTGGAAATTTGGGGGTTTCTTGGTCTCTTTGATAATATCTTGCAGGAGGGGGCAATGTATTTCACCTCACCCAGCTTTCCATGAACTGAGGACAACACATTTTAAACACAAGACTCCATCTACTACAAGCAGAGACCTGAAGTAAAAACATGAGTAACAGAAAGCGTGTAAGAATCAAGTTTCCCTTCTCACACCCTCTATGGAGACTCTTAAGAGCTCAATGATGAGGCAAAAGAATTCCCCATTCAACAGAGAAAATAATTAACTCAATCATTAGTAAAAGAGTGAAGAAATCATTTCTAAGTGACACATCACATCTGTCAGATATCTTCTGAATCAAACCAGGGAAATTCGATTTAGAGGCACACGTAGAATGAGAAGCCTTCGTGCCAGGTGCCATGCTGGACAGCACAGGGCATACAAAGTGGATTAAGACCCAGCTTTTGTTTTGGGAAAACATTTTATGGAGAAGAAAATTTCAACTATCATCATGATTACAGTAAAACTTGGTAAGTGTCATTGTGAACCTTTAACAGTGTGGGAAGGTACAGTAGAAAAAAAGAAAAAAAAAGTGGCCTACAGATATTGGAAAAAAATCTTCCCAATTGAAACATGTTAGATAGGGTCAAATACAACACACCATACCAAGAAGAAAGGAAAAGCCAATGTGAAGGTTCCAAGTTGAAAGGCCTGGCCGTCATGAGACATTCAAAGATTCAGTGGCACGAGGAGCGGGGGAGGGAAGCAAAGTGATGAGCAAAGTGAGACAGTTAATTCCAGTGAAGTCATCACCTAAATCCCAGGACCACTCTTCAGTGGGTCGTGGCAGCCCTGAAGGTACACACCACGCTCGTGAAGCTCATTAAGAATTTGAAATTCGGGGCGCCTGCGTGGCTTGGTTGGTTGAGCGACTGCCTTTGGCTCGGATCATGATCCCGGAGTCCCAGGATCGAGTCCCACATCAGGCTCCCAGCTCCTCGGGCAGTCTGCTTCTCTCTCTGACCTTCTCTCCTCTCATGCGCTCTCTCAATCTCTCTCTCAAATAAATAAACAAAATCTTAAAAAAAAAAAAAAAAGAATTTGAAATTCATGACGATTAAGTTAATTGAAGGATTAAAAAATACAGACTTCAAGGAAAACATGTTTGCCCTGAAATTTATGCTTAGAAGTTACTTTCAGTTATCATCAGACATGCTAAACCAAAAGGTCGGAGATGAGGCCTGGGAGTCTGCATTCAGCCAGTTCACGGGGTCAAGTTCGTGCTAGAGGACTGCAAGACACACTGCGGAAAAACTGCAGCTTCAAGGTGGGAGCCAACAGCCCCAGAGCTGCCATGGCTAGTGTGGATTGGCGAAGGGAATCCAGACAATAGGACAGTGCCCAATGCTAGTGGAAACTAGATTCCTATATCATAATAAGATACAGGAATGAGTTCAAGGTCTTTGGAGATTATAGCTTACTTTAAATTACAGGTGGGAAAACTCATCAGCCACTTTCCCATAGTAATTCTCAAGTTTTAAAACTTAAGAATCACCCAGAAGATGTGTTTTAAAAAGAAGGTGCTAGATTCTTCACTTCCTGATCAATCAGGCTGGGTAAAGCCAAGGATTTTGCATTTTTATGAAGTTGTAGTAGTGATTCTGAGGTGAGGGATCCTAAGAAGATACTGGGAAACACTACCCAGATGGGATCCTTATAAGCATTTAATGAAACGGATGCACTTATCAACTTTTTGTTAGACGTCTTATGTGATTTATAGCTGCCCCACCCTTATTTAGTTTAGGCCTTGAGTATCTCTTGACATTTAGAATTTATAAATGTGGGCGCCTGGGTGGCTCAGTTAAGCATCTGCCTTCAGCTCAGGCCCTGATCCTGGCTCCCGGGATCGAGCCCTGCATGGGGCCCCCTGTTCAGTGGGTAGGCTGCTTCTCCCTCCTCTCTGCTGCTCCCTCCCACATGTGCTTTCTTTCTGCTCTCTCTCAAGTAAAATTTAAAAAAATAAAATAAAATTCATAAATCAAAGAAAATAGACTCATTACCTTTTGCCTTCATAGAGTGATCACAGTCCTTTAAGATTTTCAGGCAATTAGTATGGAAAGCCTTTTTTCATTTATCACAGTTGCTTCTTAGTGAGTCATGTTTTCCAGCCAATTAGAGATTTATTTTTTTAGGTGGATGAATGTCAATTAAGCAATACAAGCCAGCATTTAAAATCATAATTCCCTATTAGAAGCTATCAAATTAAAAATTCAATGCACATTTCAATTATACAATTAAATACAAATTTGACCATATGTAAGTTTACTGTATAACTATGTTACAGTCTGCTTTACTAGGAAAACTTTTTAAAGATTAGATTTCCCATTAGCAAGACTTGAGTCTGCCCTTACTGTGCTAGATCAGAAGCCAGTTTCAAAGTACACTTTACTGAAAATGAATAGTTGATTAGCTCTATGAATTACGTAGTAAGAGACCACAGTAAGAATCTAAGCTGTATATCCACAGCACATGTGGCTATATTTGGCCAGGCATGATGGCATCTGGGCAATGGGGAAGAGACTGCCTTCTCTAGCCATAGGTCCCCGATTATCTCATATGTGAGTTTAACTAACAACTAGGACCCCAGTAAGCACCACAAAGATGGTCAACCTGTCTGTCTTGTTCACTGCTCTATCTCCAGCATCTAAAACTGAGCCTCTCATATGTAACTATTTAGTGACGTATCTGTTGGACCAAACCATCCTCCCAAACAACTGGGAAACAATGAAGACTGTTTGATTTCTGAAACAATGTGCTTGATTACAAGGAGCTTAGTCTCTTCCAGAATGGAGCTGTACACGTAAGATTATCAAAAGACACTGGTCTGATAATAGAATGAGATGAGGTATTAGCGATCATGAGGATTTATTTCCTGGTGCGAAGCCTTGAAAAAAAATGGAATTTTATTTATACTAGATTTCACTAGAAGGAGTTTGGATCAATTATCCTAAAAGGTTTTTTTTTAACTTTACTTAAAATGTGATTTTTACTAATGCCCTACCCCATTCACCAAATAATACATTTTACATTTAATTACTTAACAATGGTTCTTATACTATAACAAGATCGTAATAGCAATAACCTTCCTATAGGAGCTCCCACAATCTTTTTCTATGTCACAGAAGCTTATTTGTAGGAGTCTATGCAAAACAGCTGTAACCATTTTTACGGCTTGACAAAATCATCTATACGATTATTAAATGTTCCAGAAATGTAACAGATACATATGTGTCGTCCATCACACAAAATAAAGAAAAAAGGAGGACACACGTTTAGGAAATAAAATTTAAAAATAAGAAAAGCAAATTCAAAGTTAATTCAGAATTCTAGCATGGTTCATCAAACATTTTTATAAATGTGCTTTTCAGGATCTGTAAAAATAATGTAACATCCCTACTTAACTTGCCTATTATTCTAAACTTATTTTCTCCAAAAATTTGAGGACAAAACAACTTCCGTGTTACAATTTGTAACATAGGACAATAAACAGTTCTTCAACAGCTTTTTCAATAGTTGGGGGAAAATGGCAGTTCGCTAAGGCCTAGTATCTTAAAAATTAGAAACTCGAGACTATTCTGTCCTCCCTACCAAGTGACTTTCTCACACCCACCCTCCTCCTCAGTATATCAGGGAAAGCAATTTTTCAGAAATTTCTCCGAGTAGGTGTAAGAAACAAAACAAATAGAGGACACTAACAGAATAACAGGTGACAGACAAAAAAATTTCTGTCTATTGCTCCTGCTTCCCCTCCTTTTTCCCCCCATATAGAAAATCATCATCAGTAGCTTTAGGTAATAAAGTTTGAATTTCAGTTTGGATATGCTTCAAAGATAGAAAGGAGTATACAGTCTGATTGGGATCAGGATCATGAGGGAATTGTCAAGATTTTTATAAGGGAAATGATTCACCAGGACTTTGTTCCATCCTTCCATGGCCTTAATAACCTAGGCTAGTATGTGATTTAACTTACAATTATTGATTGAAGAACATTTTCTTTTGATTAAAACCAAAAAGCAAGAATGGGCTTAATGAGTCACTGTATCATAAATTGGTGCTTTGTTTTGAATATTTCAAACTAGAAAATGAGAAATGATAATTGAAAACCATTGCTTGAAATATATATTATATATATAGTTTATATAAATATATATTAAATGTATAAATATTAC
>CM052806.1:37569578-37635967 GCA_028533885.1 Nasua narica | reverse complement strand
CCTACCCCCTCCCCTCCAAAACCCTCAGTTTGTTGCTCAGAGTTCAGTCTCTCTTGGTTCATGTCCCTCTCCGATTTCCCCCAATTCACCCTTTCTTTCCTTCTCCCAATGTCCTCCATGTTTTTCCTTATGTTACACACATAAGTGAGACCATAAGATAATTGACTCTCTCTGCCTGACTTATTTCACTCTGCATAATCTCTTCCAGTCCCATCCATGTTGATACAAAAATTGGGTATTCATCCTTTCTGATGGAGGCATAATATTCCATTGTATATATGGACCATATCTTCTTTATCCATTCATCTGTTGAAGGGCATCTTGGCTCTTTCCACAGTTTGGCGATTTTGGCCATGCTTATAAATTCAAGCAACATTATCTCTTTCTACATGTCTGAGACCGTTCATTTAGCTTATAATTGCAAGGGTGCAATTGATGAGTTACTTGTTAACTATGTTAATAGAAGATTGTTTGACATTAGAAAAAAAGTGGAAAAAATTTAAGCCTGCTATGAAAACAAAATGCCATTTGATTTGTGAGCTTGAAAACTGGGGTTAACAATGACTAATCATAGTTCATAGATCATCTCATTCAGCCTTCCCAGGCTACGCAAAGGTTTTTGTAAATTTTTAAGAGTCAAGATGACTTCTTTTCAAGTTTAATATCAGGTACTTGTGGCCCTAAGTTTATCATATTCTGAAGATTCATACATTCATAAAAGAGGTTGTAATAGTTATGTTAGCTCATTCTTGTCATGCTGATTGAAATCTGGATGTACTATCTTGGGCAGAAAATGCAATTTTGCAACAAACGTGTTTCCCGCCCCCCCGCTGCTCCCTAAATCTGAGGATGGCACATGATCTTACACCTCCTTTCTATCAAGGCCTTTTATAATAGACTCACAATAACTAGCTGTTGATGTTGATAAATGCATGAAGAGGTTTTTCTGCAAAGGAATTCACCATGTATGCTTATTGCGGAACTTAGTTCTGGGAGCAGCCAGGCCATTTTTATGCCAAATGGACTTAAATTTGTTTTGTCTGTTTAGCACTCAATAGCATTTTCACAGAAGGCAAGAAGTAGCTTTTATTTTTTAGTCCTCACAAAAACCATCTAAGTGCTGGTCTTACTGTTACTTAGAGAAGAGAAAAAGGAGTGGGGGATTCACCTAACTGCAAGATTAGATACCAAGTGGTGAGAAGAGTCTAGAACCCTGCCATTCTTGCACTATTCTAATGCCATTTTTACTACAGGACACAGAGCTGCTGCTCAGAGTTACAAAGACCCACCCCAATTCCAAGTATATTTTGTGGAGGTTTTTGGTCTCCCCTTAGAGATGAATCCTATTAATAACTGTAACAATTACTGTGACTTTAAGGTACAGATTAGACAACCGTAAAAGCAAGGATACTGAGAAACAATAAAGACCCATGGGATTTTCAGATCTAGCCCCTATCCTTAAAACACACTTATTTCTATCATAGCTCCATGTTGAAACATTTCAAAAAAACATTTCAATAGAAGCCTTCAAACTTATAAAATATTAAAACCTTTTATGCTTAACTAGAATAAAATGACAACTCTTTTTATACAATTATTTGAAATGTAATACCTTTCAATTTTTTTCTATGGTTCCGCCTGTATAGTCTTCTTAAAAACTTACAATCTTTTTAACGTTAGTGCTTATGTAAATGTATTTTTATGTAATAAATCCATTTTTTCAGGTTAGTCATCGTTATGTAACTGGTAACAGCATATTTTTAAATATTTGTCTCTAAAGTAATATTTATATAAAGAATATTATTTCCTATATCCTACCCAACACTGAATAAGAGTAATTTAAAAATGACAAAAAGGGGTGAGAAAAGGTTACTAAGGAGGCAATCCAATCTCGGCTAGTTCGCTGTCTCCCATCGCATAGGTGGTTTTTCTGCCATTGACGTTAACGCAACTTCGGTTACTCAATTATATGCAGGCCGGTCTCCACATCTACCTGGTTTCGTAGAATTACCTGGGACAGACTCCTTATGAGACACAGGACTCCCTCTATCTTTCACTCTTAACTGATAAAATAATCTAGGTAACATCACAAATCCAACATTATCTGGGTTTATTCTATCATTTTAATCTCCCATCCTACCCTTTCACTTCTGGGTCCTTTGTAGTCTAGTCAAACCCCAAAGTGCTTCCCATCTCTAGGCTTTAAATAGGACTTGTACACCATCCAGGCTGTGCTTCCTCCATGCTCATGTGTCCAAATCCTGGTCCTCCTGCAAGGGTTCTTCTTTAGGATTCCCTCCTACCCCTGCTCCCACAGACACACTAGCTGGAGTGAGAGGTGGGGGTAGGGAAGAATGAATAGAACTAATTTTTTTTGTGTAGCAAATACTTGAAGGCATGAAACTGAGCTCTGGGATTTATGCATATTAATTCAGGTAATAAAATTATCTTACGGGTTTTTATTTCTACTTTTTATTTTCATGTTTTCATAAGCCTGTCCAATTGTCTTTATGAGCAAAATGGTGGGTCTAACTTTCTAGAGTGAATTTAGTCAGGGCTACTCGTTATACTCTTGGCCAAATTTCCAGGTGGTCTGTCACTCCCACATTTGAAGCCTGTACTTTTACTTGCCTCTATGGGAGTTTTTAATCTTGATATAGTGTAATTCTACTTACAGAATGTTCCCAAGAAGAGCTGTAAATGCTAAATTGGCATTAGTCCAGCAAAGATTCTAAGATGTCAATATTGCTGCTACTCTCCCTCTGTATCTGAAATAACTTCAAACCAGATAGGTCAACAACTAATCATTAAAAAATACTGCTAAGGGGGCACCTGGGTGGCTCAGTCGTTAAGCGGCTGCCTTCAGCTCAGGTCATGATCCCAGAGTCCTGGGATGGAGCCCCGCAATGGACTCCCTATTGAGCAAGGAGCCTGTTTCTCCCTCTCCCACTTCCCTTGCTTGTATTCCCTCTCATCGTTTGTGTGTCTCTGTCAAATAAACAAAATATTTTTAAGAATTAAAAAAAAAATACTACTAAGTTGGGAATAGTCTTAGAGATAGTCTCTAAATAGGGCATCCATTTACTCTGAGGAGAGGAGATGTATAATACCAAGTCACAAAAGTGGAGTGTTTTGTGTAAGTACCACCAAATTCACTGAGCATGGCTATACACTGACCCCCTCTATCCGAACCTAAGAATATTCAAGTGTTTGTTCCTAAGTGTATTTTAATTTTTTCCATTATTTACTTTAATAAATCCATCTCAGGAAAAATCTGTTTATTGTACCCTAGGAGAAGGTTCCTTTTCGCTCCCTGGGTGCTACAGGGCTCAGGTTAGCCACTACAGTCAGTCCAGGGGTTGCAGATGTGGAAACTTTGCACCTCAGTCTGCCGCAGCGTCTCTTGAGGAGTTGGAACAGCAAAGAGCACCAGGACTGCGCATGCGTTTCATTAGAGGGTAAAAAAGCATCATTGGAATTTGTTAGTATACTAAGTTTTTATTACTATAAAAATTTGCCCTTGTGCATCTCATTGATTTCAATTCTTCAAAATCCAGAGAAACTTAAGTGGATATATTATGAGTAAAAATATGCTTCAGGATTTTAGTTTTCATTTCAAAAGTGACCATATGGCCATGTAACTCTCATGAACTTACATGGAGCCTCCCCCAGTAGAAGGCATGAATCCAAATTAAAACAGAGAACTTTTCAAAAAAAAAAAAACAACAGAGGACTTTTCATGTTAAAAAAAGAAAAGCAAAGTTTTTCAGGAAGATGGGTTATAGACATGGTACTGGTTTTTTTTTTTTTTTTTTTTTGACATGGTACTGTTTAGTACAATACTTATATTTCTAACCTATCATAACTGACTTTATTTTCCCTATTAATTTGATTATTAAGATACTAATAAAAAATTAAAAATTTAAGCCTAAAATAGAATTGTAAAACCTTCTTCCTGCATTAATCAGAACAAAGCCCCATTGGACATTAAGTATTTTATGGACAAAAAAACTACATTACATATTTTTATTTCTCCTTCACTTATCACACACTTCCTTCACTTATCTAACCTCTAAGAGCCCTTAAATGTTTGCTGAAACAACAAGTCATAGAAATAGAAGGGAAAGAGACAGTAATTTGATTTGGCCTGGGTCTCAAAAGGTGTCCTACATGAAGGACAGTGAGTGATGGAGCAATAAGCAGAATTGTCTAAAAGGGACCACAGAGCCCATTCTGGGTAGCCTGTACCAGCATCCTTTTCAGATCCTGAGAAAGAGAAAAAGGTTCTTTTCTCCATACCCTAGGTGGAAGGCTGCCCCTGAACTCAGCTTCTTAAGGGACCAAGGTCTCCCTTCCCCCAGGGGGAGGAGCCTTAACATCCCACTGATCCAAAGCCCCCCACAGCGGGGCAGCTGACATTTCTGGAAGACTTATTAAATAGCTGGTAACCCAATTCTAGAAAGCCTGGTGCTTTACCTCTTTGACAGGTTGGTTCTGGGACTATACCCTAAAAAAAGGACAAAAACTACAGTGGAGTGAGGCCTGTCCACCACAATATACCCACAGAACTGTGCCCCATCCTCTGCATGGCCCTCAACAACACAACAGGAGGATCAGGGAAACAGCTGCTTTGCTTTCTCTGTAGGAAATTCTCCCTTCCCCAGTGGAGCCTACTTTTTGGCCTACACTGTGTTACAACACATAATTACTCCCCAAGTCCTGAAGCATGACTGAGGGATACCTAATGGGATGGAACATTCTGAGTGATATTAAGGTATTTTTTCCCCTTTTCTTTTCAGTCCAGGGATTAAAAGGCTAGATTTTGTCCAATATTGACTTTCTTCAGCATCCTCTCTCTTTATCTACTTTACTGTAATTTTGGCCTTTTCCTCTTTCCTCTCAGTAGGTATTTACACCATGGAACTCAGAAATAGGCCAATAAGGATGTGGCACTCGTGAACTTAAAATCAAATCATCTGCAGAAGAACATTCGTTTCAGAAGTAAAATAGAGCAATGAGCAGCCGATTCTAAATAACTGAAGTAAGATCTTCTGGAAGGCTTTGCCAAGGATATGGATTTGATTCAAGCGTTGAATAATGAAGGACTTCAATTAGGTAAGCGTATTCAGGAGTTATGAACAATCTGAGCAGAAACACAGAAAGAAAGAAAGAAAAAGTATGCTCCCAGAATAATCAGAAATTGTATGTGACCATAGATGAAAGTTTTTGGAATGTTGGAAGGTTGAAAGTATGGATTAAGGTTATATATGTATAAGTGAGTTATGTTTCATTTAAACATTTTTTTGCATTTCCTAAGGAAATACAGCGAAAAGCTAATTTTTCTCCTTGCATAAGCCCTTCCCAAAAGATCCCAGGTCTAGGTTAACATAACCATAATCATTTATACCATAGGACTTATTACAAATTATTCCACCAAATCCTACTAAAATCATCTTTCTCTGGAGGAACAATACCAACCTACTGTTTAAATTAATATAAAGTTTCTGGAAAGCAACACAAAATGTATCAAAGTGAATTAAAATGCTCACAACTCTGACCCTGGTAGTTCCAAATCGAGACATTTACCTTAAAGGAGAAGAATGCACAAAAAAATTTATAAGGGTTATTTTGCCAAGCTCTTTTTAGTAAGGTTACAAACAATCTAAACATTGCACATTAGAAAATGGTTTTAACACGATACATCCGTACCATTGAGTATCATACATCCATATAAAAATTACTTCTGAACAATACTTAATGACCTAAGTGTTCCTAATACAGAAGGATACAAAACTGAGTTTGTAAGTCTAATTATTAAATAGAAGGAGAAAAGGAAGTAAGAAGGACAAGAAGCAAGGACCAGACATGTCAATAAAAGGACTATTATAATACTCAAATTTTAAAATTATCACTAGGATATTTGACCACATATCATATCTAATTTTTGCCTACACTGTATGAAGAGCTCCTGCTTACATTTCTTCTTACAGAAGTAGTAAGATTCTATCAGGGAAAATAATGTTGGAAATTTGGGTATCAATGGGCCTTTAGCTAGGGAAGATAAACCCTCCAAAATGTGTTCCAAATAGGGGTTGTGACTCAGTTTTAAAAATAGTTATGAGAAAAAAAAGTTATGAGACCATATAAAAATGGTTGACAGCCCCAGACATCTTCATGGTCTCCTTTTTCTGATAAAATTGAGGACTATAACACAAAGAATTATTTTATTTTCAGGAAAAAATATTCATGATACATTCTAACCTAGCTTCTGCTTGTTCTGGGCAGTAATCATGGTGGAAAAGGAAAAACCTTACAAAATGGAATGGTGAGCAGTCCTATGAAAAGGTATGAGGGGAAAAAAGCCAAAGAAATTGGAAACAAAAATCAATTTTTCTTCTTCACTGGCTTTGTCAAACAACTTACCAGTTAGCCTCAAATAATATATTTTATTGCTCTATGTAACAAAGGCCACATCACCCAGGAACACCAATCTTGCCTTCTTTATCTCTTGATGAAATGTGAGCCCTATACATTCCTTGCGGATTCACAAATTATCTTTGAAGATTTGCCAGCAAATTGTATTCATTTGGAGTTTGACTTTTTAATTAGGTACACAACATTGAGAATGACTGTAAATCGCACCGAAGTCACTTTCCTTTTCCTTTTCCCCCCAAAACAAAACTTTTCCTGTTTTATTTTCCAACAAAAACACTTTCTGCTTTCATGCTACTCATGTTCGAGTGGGTCAAAGCAACACTTGTCACAGAGCCCTCAGAACCATTTGCCTGAGTCTTGTATGTAGCAAAGGGTGTAAATACAGATTTGGGTATTATCCCCAAACGGACTTACACCTAATTAAGTTTACAGAGGCACTGCACATGTTTGCTCTTATTAAAAACATTTGGTTATCAATGGAAATGGTGTGAAAAAAATAATTTTTTTTCACATCACTCATTGTATGCATTGTATCTCAGTAATGCCTCTTTGGATGATGACTGTGGCCCCATTTTCAGCAACAGCTAGGGTAGCATAGGCTCTCACCTCACCAGAGTGAGGTCATAGCTTCTCCAGAAAGGGTGCAGCAGCATCAGTCCTCAACCCTTCTGCTTCAAAGTAGTATTTGTCAAAGTCCTGGCAGAGACAGTGAGATAAGAGGAAGCAGTATCTACCTAAATAATGTATTTGAGAAAAATGAATGGTGATGTTAAGAGCCAGTTTTTCTACCCTTCACTGGAAAATCCAAGAGTTAGGAACAAGGAAGAAGCCAGAGAACAAGAGCTTTTGTGTACACGTCACTCCGAAGCAGTCCTGTACACTGCCCCACTCTCCAGTTTTATGCCCAGAGGGAAAGGAAACAGACAATGCTACATCATCAGTTGCATACTGTACGCCTTAAAAATTTGGATACTCAGAACAGTGCCTGATACATTTTTGGAAACCTGGAAAGTGACACCATGGGAAACGTTTCCTGTGTCATACTGGAATAAAGCAATAGAGCAAAAAATGGCTGAAAAAGTCATTTAGGCTCATGGATGGCCCAAGGCAGCCCAGAATCTTCTGTACCATTTAAGAGGAAGGGGGCAATCAGCTGAACCTTCCATGTGTTTCTCAAGAAGACCAGGTCAGTAGATTCAGGTTATTTCAAGGTCACTACTCCAAAAAAGAATGAGGAAATGAGCATGGACTGTAGTGAGAAGCCCAGGCAAAACCAAGTCCACCTCTGCATTTGCCAACTTGAAGGAGGCGGACACCAGAGAACAAGACGGAACACTAAACATTTCACTTATGCCAATTTGGACAGAAGAGCAACACCAAGGAACAGATGCCTTTCCCCAAAACAAAGACTAAAATACAACCATAACACAGGAGAATTGGCTACATTTTCTGCCTAAATGTACAATAAAAGCTTGAAATGTGAGTTAAGTGGAGCTATAGAAAAAAATAACAGTTGCTTTTTGTACATCCAAGTTTGCAGAATAAGAAATTGACCAGAAATTGACCAAGACCATGTTTTGCCATCAGATGCAAATGAAGTTTCAAATAGAAACTGAGTTGAACAAATAGCTACTTTTTTCTACACCCAAGTTTATATAGTTTGACAAATTTATACCATTGTATTTTAAGTTATCCAGAATTTTTATACCCCCATTTTGGCATTGTTGGTAGTCTCATAATATGAAGTGGGCCATATCAAGATAGCATGGCCCCATTCTATTTTTGTATTGAAAATTTTTCTGCTTGGTGGTTAACTACTAGTATCTCATAGAATCTGTTATCAACATAACATTACCTAGTAACTAACATCAAATCTTGATAAAAAGGAACATTATAGCATTTGGATCAAAGGACATGATGTTACTTTTTTTTTTTTTTTTAGTACCAGACCTGGTAAACCAGAACTGATATGGACTAATGGACTAAAATCAATTCTACATTAGATGGATGTTAAAGAGGTGAAGAACAGAAGACCATCTTTACAGAATGATTTTGATATAGAAGAAAAGGTAACCAATTGCATATTTTCTTACATTTTTGGAAACCCAAATAGGTCACTGTGATATTTATTTCTACAACTTGCTAGATCAGTATTTTGCATTAAATCTCCTGGATAATCAGTTTCAAACCCTAGTTTGAAACACTCAATCTAGATACAGAGATGTTCTGCAAAACTGTATCTTAGGAACTTAAATTATGGAAAGCTACTTTGTACCAGGACCTTTGGTCACAATTCACTGGTTAAATTCTTAAGTGGAATCACAGCCAGGTGAGAGTTTTCTGTTTGGCTCCATCATCTGCTTCAAAAATACAGTTTGAGGGATCTCTTACATAACTTTTCTATTGGTAGACTTCCACAAGTTCTCCAGTTAAATGAATTGATTTAATGGACTACTGCTCTATTGGTTTATGTGCCTTGGGTTTTCATGCCAGCACTCTTCATAACAAAATAGAAGACTATAAATTAACTACAAACCTTCCTGCTAGAATAGCACATGGTTCTGTAATTTTCAATTATTTGGACTGACTTTTCTTCATTGCTTGTTGTTTGAGGAGGCAAAGCCTCATTTTCCTACTGGTCTTCACACTGCACACGATGTAACCATCCCAACCTTTCACCTTCCATGGAATAAAGGAGGATGTGGAATCAGCTAATCTTTCTACACTCGCTTCCACTGTCCCTCTAGGACCTTTAATGCCATTGTGTCCACAGCTGTATGCTTGATTCCCTTTAGCCTTGAGCCACTGCCCATACAGACAAGATTTCACAGTGCTGTTACAATGGGAAATATTGTTCAATCGAATTTTGAGCTACTGATTTCAGCTGATGGTATTACAAGTAAAAACGCAGGATTTACATGAATCAGAGTCTTATAACATTTGTAGATTCATCAAAAGTCTGTTGCCTGCCCAAACAAGGTATCACTGACCTGCCCAAAAATGGATGGTACTTATGCAACACTGTCATTTTTTTTTTTCTAAGACACTACTCTTATTGTTATCCTGGGCATATTTAATAGTATATTAGACAATTCTTTACAAAAGTTTAGAAAATACATATTATGAGTCATTATTGATTATAGTAAAACTGTTACAATGGAGTATAGCACCTATCAGGCCTTTTGCTGGATTATTATAAAAAAAAAAAAAAAACTATGAATTTTGTACAACTCAAAGGACGGAATTTCTCAATCATGGTAAGCCCATCCCAAATGGCTTATGTGAACTTTGTTTCACCTCAATTTTTAACAAAATTGTGCAATAGATATTTCAACATCCATATTCCAGGGATTCATATTTCACGTAATGGCTGGTATTTATCTCCACTAAATTAATGTATGGAAAGCTATCTTGTCCAGGATGTCACTATCGAATCTCAAGGAAATGAGTAGGTTGACACTAACAAGCCAGCAAGACCTGCTGGATCACCTTACCCTTTTTAGGTCAGATTGTCCCATGCTTCCACCTACTTCTTTGAAAATGTTGAGTCAGCATTTTTAATTTAAAAGCAAAACATGTTTTCATTACTGTTCTTTCTACTTAGAAGTCTTCATTTTTACGGTGAGTTTCTGCAAAGGAGCTGGACTCAAGTGAGCTTTAGCCAAGTGTAATTTCTGTTCTAAGATCAGTGTCAATGATGGTCCAGAATGCCAATCATGGCATAACCAATTTTATCAATTTGGAAAAATTTTATGAAATGGCTTGCAACAGTCAACCCGCGGAGATCTTTCTAGACTGATAAAGAAGCTATAATGTCCTTACAACTGTTGAATTTGTCACCAGGCATTTATTTTTATACAGTAAGAACAGCCCTCCTTAGATTAGAAAGGTACATCCTTTCAATCATATCTGTGCAGTAGGAAATCATTGTTTGTACATAAAATATTTTGTTCTCTATTAGCATGTTGGTATTCCAAAGTTATGCATAAAATTTTAATGAGTTAAACCATAGGATGTCATGAATAAGGAACTTTTTTTTTTACATTTGTGTCATTACACAAAATGTTTGTTAACAAAGCAGATAGGTGTGTCACACACACACTTCTGATACCCCCTATAGAAATATTCCTTTACCATTAAGAGGACCCTCCATTATTATATATTCACCTAATGGAGAAGTTTAGAATATTCGATGCTTTTTAAAGGTTTCAAAGTTTTAGTCATATGTGGCACAAGTTTCCCATTACAAGTAACTTGATTTCCTACTGACAGTATTATCATTTAGGATCATGATAGAGAATTAGTGTGTATCCTTCTTAAAGTCCTACTTGGGGATTAAACAAAACTGAACATATTTTAATGAACCTGAGCAATATTGAAATGTTTAATATTTTAAGGGATATTTTATGAAACAACTTTGTAGTTTTCTCATCCATTGAATCAAAGGATGACATTTCATAATATATTACTTCCTGACATTAAAGGTTTTATGTAAAGCCTTAGCCTTTGGAATCTTCCAGTTATCAGGTTTCAACACGTTGTATTGGTTGACATTTAAAGTCTCTGCAAGCTCATGTGGCATTTTAGTCCCAACTGTCATTACTGTTGCCTTACAACAGATTTTCCTCAGGAATGAAACCCAGTAACCCAACTAATACCACCAAAAGAGTGTGAACATATTAAGTCCAAGTAAATCTAATAAACTATAGTGATAATCCCTTAAAATATTTTGCTTCCTAGAAATCTTTTGTTCCTAATGATGTAGGTTTAGTGGGAGATCATACAGACTCATTTTCAATAGGACTGTTCCAAATAAATCTTTTCTAATTAAAGCTGTTTAAAACAAAGTGTTTCTCTCTCTCTCTCTCTCTCTCTCTCTCTCCCCCCCCCCCGCCCCCCGCTCTTGGCAGAGTTTAAACATTTGAAGTTTTTTCCCTTGGGAATAATAAAGATTAAGGATGTGATCTTATTATTCCATATCACCTTTCTAAACCTCCCTCACTTCATTCTCTGGTTTACTCACACCCACGTTTTCCTGCAAGTTTTGTACTTGACACTTTCCCTAGCTCCATCCCCAGTGAGCTCTGTTGTGCCCCACTTACTGCATCCAGTTCTGCTATTTCCGCCTTCTCTCCCAACATGAAGTTTTTGTTTCTTATATATCCCTAAAATGTATTTTTTTAATCTTACTCCCTTTTAGATCTTCAAATGTATTCTTGTCTGCGATTATTATCCTTATCATAATCCATCAGGAAGTAAGAGATAAAAAACATAATGACAATGTCTATAGCTTTCTTCATGTGTATTAAGCTCTCTAACAAGAGCTTTGAATTCCTTTTTATGATGAGAGATACATTTCAAGATAAATTATTGATACAGGTACCACTGGCATGGACAGATAAATCTGAAGATGCATAGGTAGAATTTTCTGCATTTCTTTATTAATGTTCTTTGATTGATCCTCACCTACATCTGTCTTTCATTGTTGCTCCATAACCTTGTATATTCCAACTCTTATAGTTATGATCTGATTATTATTAGATATAACTTGATATAAATACCAGTCCTTATTCATTAAAAGGGGCAAGAAATGCTTTTTGCTAAGTTTTTATTTTTTTTATTCTTTTTTAAAGAAAAGGAGACTCTAACCTACCATGTGTAGACAAAAATACATCCCTAAATCCCGCATCCTGAGCCATAAAGCACTCTAGGACACGGTGCCTAGAGGTTTTTCTGTTCTCCAGGACACAGGCACTATGGTCTAAGGAAAGAGAAGTCTAATAATGGGGCCAGGGGTAAGGAATAGACACACATGCAAGTTTTCCTAGTGATAAAGAAACAGTCTCTAATAGGACCTCCTCTCTGCTGTATTCAAACCAATACTTACTTTCTTAACTCACTGGCTATATGCTATGTTAAAGTATTATCACTGATATACCCCTCCTCATTTAATTCCAAAACATGAGTAGGAGGTAGCTGACTGAGTTACTTACTCCTGATGCCCAAATCATTTTGTTGGCCATTGTCCTATCTTCCAAGAGCAAACAGGAACAAGAAGCTGCTAACCTAGTAATTTAAAGGAGTGTTTTTTGATTATTCTATTTCCCAGCCCCTTCACCTGTATTTAGGGGTGAATGATTAATTTTTCCAGAACATCCTCCCGCCAGGTAGTAAGAAAAAAATTAATGTTTAAAGAACTTTGCAAGGATAAGATTTTGCAAAGTGAATTTACTATCAACTACTATTTTTAAACCAACTTGCTTTCAACAACTAATCTAACAATCCATATTCTGTATAATAGATACACCGCATTTTTCTTCTTTTAGAGCAGTGATTCCTAATGATGGTTGACTTTGCTCCCGGGAGACATGTGGCAATGTCTGCAGATATTTTTGGTTGTCCCAACTGGAGGGCCACTCGTACATAGAGGACAAGAGGTCAGGCACACAGCTCATCAGCCTACAATTCACAGTACAGCCATCCATCCACAAAGAAATACCTGGTCAAAAGTACTAACTTGGCCAAAGTACCAAAGTTGAGAAAGCTAATGAAGCAAGTATGTAGTACATGTTTAGTTATATTTTACTGTTAGGATATGTGAAGAGAAATAAGTATACCCAAGAATAGTTCAAGACAAGATGATAGTCCTAGTTCTCCTTTGGTCTTTAAAAATAATTTCAAGAGGAGAAAGACAGAGGGAGATGAAAGGGAAAAGACATGGTTGTATACACATTTATTTAATTAATTCATCATGACAGTCCAATGAGAAGATGAGAATATTATTAAGTGATGGTCAAGATCATGAGCTTTGTAGGCAGCATTCTCGGTTCGTACTCACTTTCTAGATGTATAATATTTGGCAACGCGACCTCTGTGTACTTTTTTCCTTTATCTCTAATATAGCAGTAAGAACAGTAGTGATTTTACCATGTTGTTCTGAGGATAAAATTAGTTCATCTAAATCAAGTGTGTAGGGTCCAACTAGCAGCTTGAGTTTTATTTCCTGAGTCTTTTGATTACCATCATACCATCATTCCATCATAATCGTCGCATAGATTAGAAACATGAGGCTCAGGTAAGTGTAGCAAGACAGCTTATCAATAGCAAAGTAGGATTTGGACTGACCCCATCTGACTCCAGCCTCAATAATAAGCATAAAGTCATTTGAGACTTGCTCAAAGGCCAAGGAGTTCCTAAGATGTCTCTTGGAGGTTCTGTCACATCAAATTACTGCCCTCCTTTCGCAGTTGTGCTTTTTCCCCTGTGTAATTCAGACTTTATTTAGAACATGAATAGCTTGTTTTGAAAATTCATGCTTGTTTTGGATACACTTGAGTAAATTTACCAAATAATCCAACATCTTAACAAAATTTAACATAATAATGCCTGTGATTAAAGGGGGGGATATAGCCCAGTAAGTGCACGATCCTCATATTGTCTCATAACTGGAATATTCACTAAACATATTGCTAGCTTCTTCTCCCTCCTTCTCTTCAACGTCCCCTTAACCCCTCCCTCTCCCAGCTCCTAGTTAAGGGGAGGGTAAGTCCCTCACTCATCCTCAACTTCAGCCATTCAAGGAGAAAACAAACAAAACAAAGTCAAACCACTACTAAACCATTGCTGTCAAAGTTCTGGTAATTAATTAGTTCAATAATCAGCAGAGCAATTAAGGCCACTCGAATTTCACTTACCTTTATCACTAGGTGAATGGTTTGTCAGTTTTCCCATCTTCTGCCCCAGCAACAACCACAAGATTACAATTTATAAATACGCAGCTTTTATTTTCTGATTTCAAACAAGTCACCACCTCCTTTGCTCATAGTGACTTTCCCATCCCACCATTCCTTAGAGGTTGCACCCCCCAATCCCCACTTCTGGTTACAGCTCCTGAACTGATCTCAAGTATATCATTTTGAGATTCCCACATCATGGCCTTATTGCCACTTCCAACCCTCCAGATCAACCAACAACTGAAAAGCCAGCCAAGTAAACGAACCACAACCAAGCAGAATTCCTAGGACCTCATACAATCATGTACACGTTTTTTTTTTCCTGTCCGTAGCATTAATGAAGCTAATTTCCCTAACCTAGATTACTTTGAATTTCCACTCTTATATTAACATTTTTAATTTTCTCCTTTCCTGGCTTCCAGTTTAAGAAATAGAATAATTCCTTCTTGGGTACTACAAATATTTTTTAAAGTTCTTTTCTTTTTTTTAATTAAATCCCTTTCATTATTGTCTATCCTTCCCAATTCTGTACTTCATAGTATGTGTTCTATTCTTTCACAACTCTCCCTGGTTTCTAGAAAAATCAAATTCTGCTTCATCACTGCCTCAAGATCACTGTTGTTAGCAAATAGGAGAGGCAGCAGTGAGAACTTTCGTCTAACTGGATGTGGAGGAGCAAAGGGAAAAAGGCATGAAGAAAAAACTTACAGGCAAAAAATATGACCATTTCAGGAAGGGGTTTTTTTTCTCCCCCCACACTGTGCACTTTATAATTATTTGCATTCCTTTCCTATGGCTCCTGCGACAAATTATCACATACTTAAATGAGCAAGAATAATGAAAATTTGTTAACTTACAGTTCTGGGGGTCAGTTCAACGCGGATCTCACGGAGTGAAAACTCAGTGTTGGGGCGCCTGGGTGGCTCAGTGGGTTAAAGCCTCTGCCTTCTGCTCAGGTATTGATCTCAGCGTCCTGGGATCGAGCCCCGCATGGTGCGCTCTGCTCGGGGAGAAGCGTGCTTTCCCCTCTCTGCCTGCCTCTGCCTACTTGTGATCTCTCTCTTTGTCAAATAAATAAATAGAATCTTTAAAAACAACAACAAAAAAACTCAGTGTTGTCAGTTCCTCTCCAACGGCTAGAGGAGAGAATCCATTAGCTGGTCTTTTCCAGCACTGAGGCTGCTGCACTCTTTGCCTTTGGCCCCTTCCTCCATTTCAAAACCAAGTACGAGCAGACCCAAACTTGCTGCCACTATCACCTTCTGACCTTCCTCCCACCCTCCTACACTTATAAAGGCCCTCACAATTACATTGGGCCCACCTGGGTCATCCAAAACACGCGCCACATCACAGGGTCAGCTGATTTGCAACATTAATTCCACCTGTAATCCTAACCGTGCAACACAACATATTCACAGGTTCTGAGAATTAGGATGTGGACATCTTTGAGGGAAGGGATTATTCTACTTACCGTAGTGCTTTTTGTTTTAAGGTTATTTTTTTTCTTTGTCACTTTTAAATCCTATAAATTAGAGAACAGTTAGAACTATAAATCTTTTCTTTCTCTCAATACCTTTTAAATTCCCAGCCAGCTCACTGTTCTACTGGGCGAGCCCAGAAAACTCACAACACCTATCTCTCTCTGTCTCTGTCAGAACAAAAATTACTAAACACTTTATGGAGTACTTAATAGGCTTTTTATGAATTGGTAAAACAAAACAAAAAAATGAACACCAAATGAATGGTTAGTAGAACCAAAATTGCTTTAGCATTTAACTCAGTTTTGTTCTCATAATCACTTCTGAAACTTTTAATATAAGTAATGTGTAGTAGAATAATTATAATTACCAGTAAATAAAAGGAAAATTATAAAGTTAAAATTATTTCTAACCCCATTATAACGGAAAGCAGTTATTTTTTATATACATCATCCAGACCATATTATCACGAAAATATTTCTATAACAATAATTATACATTTATAATTACAATGACTAAATATTTTATTATGTAGCTGTACTGTAATTTATACTGCATGTTCTGTGGGGCTGCTTTCAAAAGATGTGAAAAATATCTCTGCCTAAATACCTCTGTGTACTTTATCTTTAAGATAAATTCCTAGAATTGCCAGGTCAAAGATTATGCTCATTTTCTCATTGTTATTTATGCATATTGTGTGTTTTCAAATGAGGTATATTCACGAACTTCTTTGTCTAAAAGTAAAGTTTAACTTTGGCCTATAATGTAAAGTACTGCGAATTTTTAATTGTGTGATTTCAAGAAACTTTTGAACGTGAGTGGTAGCATTATAAACATGATTGCAAGTATTTAGTAAAGAACATAGAATATAGTACCTAGCAAATGTTTTCTTTTTCTTTTTTTTTAAGATTTTATTTATTTATTTGACAGAGAAAGACACAGCGAGAGAGGGAACACAAGCAGGGGAAGTGGGAGAAGGAGAAGTAGGCCTCCCCCTGAGCAGGGAACCTGATACAAGGCTCCATCCCAGAACTCTGGGATGGTGACCTGAGCTGAAGGCAGACGCTTAACGACCAAGGCACCCAGAAGCCCTGTTAGTAAATGTTTTCTGATACATGGATGAATGAGCGTGTTTGCTGAGAGTTACCACAAAATGTGATCAGCCTGGATGGCAGGAACAATCTTACACACATACACTGTGTAGCACCGATACATCCATGAAGCTCCTGAAAATTTTTTGTCGAATGACAGATTCCATTGTTTCGAAGCAGTGACTCTCATCCTTGGCAGCACACTGAAATTACCTGGGAAGTTTTAAGAAATACCGCAAACTACGCTTTGATTTTTAAAAACTCCCGAGGTGATTCTGCTATGCAGTCAACGCTTGGTATTCTACTAGTCAGGCTTCATCGCAGGCCACACCATTAAATGAGAATCTCCCACGTTAAGACATGTGCAAGATCATTTTCTAAAGCCAGGTGAGCACCATGGTGAATACCACGTACAGACCGAACTGAAAACCTCTGAAAGAATCTTCTGGATCAATTCTCCAATGAATTCATTTCACAAGTAAAGATAGTTGAGATCTCAAGCACTCAACTGTCTTCCCTCAAAGTTAAATGGCTGAATAGATTCGTGTTAGAGCATCTTAGCCTAGAGATTGAAGGTACAGAAGAAGCCATTTTAAAGGGAAAAGACATTTTTCAAACTACCAAAAATAGATGAAAATATGGCATCACTTAGAATCTTCTAGAAGAACTAGTCAATTATGCATCTCATCTATTTGTTGCTTCTACACTCTCTGGTCAGATCATTTACTGAGTCGTCTTGGCCAGTCTTGTACTTCAGGTGATTCTGAGGGGCCTTTGAACTAAGTTTAGGGAGAGCCTTGGGACTATGAGTGCTACACCCCTAAGGTCCCATGACCAGTAATTGGCCCATTAATGTGTTAATGGCTGGAGTTTAACAGGATGAAAACAAGAGGAAGAGAGAAGATAAATCTTTAGAGGACTGGCTGTTCTGTGCCGGGTTTCCTGAGTGGAAAATCAAACGACTTGCTACTAATTGTTTGTGTGCAAAAGTCTTTGGCAGTGATGCCAACAAAAGCACTGGATAGTGTGTCTGCTCAAAGCAAAACACGTCAAATTATGTATTCAGCAAATCCTTATTATCAGAACCTTGGTCATGCGAATTACTTTCTTTTTAGTTCGGCTTCAGGAGGCCCTTCCTGTGAACAGAATGTCTGGCCTGTTAAACACAGAGCTGCCAAAACAGAGCCACAGGTGGCCATGACTTGGCAAGTGATAAAACATAAGCCACGCTGAAGACAATAAAAAAAATGGACAGGATTTTCCATCTGGCTTATAATACGTATACACAGACCATAAGAGTTTCTCAGGAAAAGCTGATTTTTACAATTGAACATAACGCCCAATATATTTCCCTATGTTATCAAGCCCATACTTAAGATTTCAGAATTTTTTATTCAAAGTAACTGATTTAGAAGTCTGCATAAAGACAGTATTTTAGCTGAATCCTAAGAAGCTTTTACTTTTTTTCCCCTGACTCCTTATATTTCTAAGAATTCATCATTGATATTTACATCCTTCATAACCCTGGACAAAGGCATGCAGAACATGTGTTCTGAGAAGTCCCCAAGTCCACAGTCCAACTTCACCTTCTGTCTCACTTTTGGCCACAATGCACAGCCCATGGGATGCTCACAAGGTATCATTCACCTGACTGTGCAGACCTGTGCACTCATGTTAGGATCCCTAATAGTACATTCATTGTATTTTTTTGTCTTTTTCTTTTTTAAATTTATTTATTTATTTGAGAGAGCGGTGGGGAAGGGGCAGAGGGAGAGGGAGAATCTCAAGCAGATTCCCCACTCAGCATGGAGTTTAACACAGGGTTTAATCTCAAGACCCTGAGATTTTGACCTAAGCCAAAATCAAGAGTGGGATGCTTAACCTACCGAGCCACCCAGGCACCCCTGTTCATCGTATTTCTTACCAGTCTGATCCTTCGCAAGGCTCCTGAGATACTCATTAACCCAAAACTGACTGCAGCTACCATTTTTCAACTTTACTCTACATTATGTTCCGTGTACAATCTCATCCAGCACTGTAGGTTTCCTCTCCTATGAAGCCTCCATGTGAATGTACGTAGAATGACAGAATATGACTAAATCCTTGCTCCTGCATTGCATGTCTATTTGCTCCTCCTGTTCTGGGGTTATAAGAACAGGTCTTGCTCCTCTGGGGTTATAAACTCCAGCCCCAGAGCTCCAGCCTGAAATGAGGTGACTAAACGCCAGGACCAGGGCCAGGGAAAGTGCAACCAATTCCACCTTCCGCTGCTTTATAGACTAACCAGAGGGCACAATTTTAGGGCCCTGGTTTCTTCACCTATAAAATAAAAATAAAATTCTTACAGTGTACTGTTCAGAGTATCCGTTGTGACCAAGAAAGCTAATGGAAAGTGAGCATCTTAAAAAGACATGTGATTGAAATTTTTGTGTCATGAAGAATTTCCATATTTTAGAATTAAAATACCTTATAGTTGGACAGAAACTTAAAATATATCTAGTCCACATGCAAAGATTCATTCTTCTTCTCTGGCAGCTGGTGGTCATCAGTTTCTGTTGGAACACATTTAGTGATGGGAACTCTAGGTCTGAAAACAACTCATTCTAATCTTAATAATGTGTATTGAGCCATGATGGAGGGACAAAAGCATCATCTCTGATATAGCTTTATAAATTGACAAGATTTTGTCTTATGATTTTAGGAAAGCAAACAAAGCCATTAGTTTCCTTGTTGCTTTTTGCTTTTTGTCATTATTGCCAAAAGAAGACAATTTATAATTAGGTCCAAAATAATTAGGCCCTCTCATAAATAACAACAACAATAATAATAATAATGAGTCAGAATGCCAAGCACAAAGACAGTCATTTTCTGTTCTAAAACTCTGATTCCTGCACCCTGAAATCCTAGATGGTCCATCTTGCAGTGATTTTTTCTAAGTTTATCAAATCTAGGCTTGGGTAGAAAAAGGTAACAAAAGGGGAACAGTGACAAGAATACTAAAGGGCACCTGGCTGGCTTAGCCAGTAGAGCATGTGATTCTTGATCTTGGGGTCATGACTTTGAGCCCCACGTTGGGTATAGAGATGACTTAAATAAAAATCTTTAAAAAAAAAAAAAGAGGTACTAAGGGACTAAAGGCCAAATGGAATCTTTGTGTAATTATAGCTATCAAAGACAGTGAGTATTATGGTCAATAGCACACGTAACTGTGCTCCGCACATTATCAGACAAATGCCAGTTAAAACTACAATAATATATTGATACACACAGCAGATTATTTAACAAAAAAATAACAATACAAAGTCATAATGAAAGTATGGAGTGATTGGCATTCTTACACATGGTGGATGGGAATGTCAATTGGTACAACCACTTTGAAATATTATTTGGCCATAGAGTGAAACTAAAAATACCTATGACCCAACAAGTCTGGGCCTGGGAATGTACTCAACAATAATAGGTTTTTATATCTATCAAAAGACATGTACAAACATATAGATAGAATCTTTACTCATAATTATCCAAAACTGAGTTTGACTCAAATGTCCATCGTAGAATGAAAAAATTGTTCAGTATTCACACTGCTCAGTAATAAAAAAACAACAAACCATTGCTACATGTAACAATTTAAATGAATAAAGTGGACATAACTTTCAGCACAATAAAACGGACTCTGAAGAGGAAATGGTGTATGATTCCATTTATATGAAGTTCAAGAACAGGAAAAATTAACTCACGATGATAAGGTTTATAATAATGGTTACCTTGGTGGGTTGACATGAGGAGGGGCATAAGGGAGGCTTCTGAGGGGCTGAAGATATTCTGTGTCTTGATCCAAGTGGTGCTTGCACAGGCATCTACATTTATAAAATTTAATTGATTTGTATATTTAAGAGTTGTACACAGAAAAAATACTACCAGTAGAGGTGTATAGCTTTACAAAATTATATTCTAAAATATAACTCATCTTTCTTTTTCCATCTCAGTCTCTTTAGAATATACCAAAACAACATTGCATGTAATACGGTCCATTTTGAAGGAGTTGCCAAGAGTTTAATTTGAATTAATTATTGTGTTTGCAGAAGAAAAGCTGCTCTATAATTGTATATCTTGACAGTAAGAAAGTATATTTAGCACTTCTGAATGTCTTTCTGTTTACTTAACATAAGAGCTTATTAAAGTGCGTTGCAGAATTTCTCATTGATGAAAGGATTCTTTAAAAATAAGTGTATCTTAAGTAGCAGTTACTTTATTCTCTACAAAGGTAAATTAGGCATGACCTGAGTCAACAAATGGATTTAACTGAGAAGGACTAGCTTTTAATGTGGAGACTTCTACAATAAATTCAAATCGAAATGACTTGTACCAGATAACTCTCTTGAAAAACGGAATTTGACAAAGAAAGCAGGCACTTAGAAAAACATTTTATTAATATATACCTAAGTATTGTGAACTCAAGGACCTAACATTTCTAGTCACTACTGCCCTGACTCAAATACTTGGGGGGTTGGTTCCTCCCAGCCATGACCTCCCTTCTCGGCAGCTACCCATGTGCCTGAGTGCACTCAATCCTTATTTGGTCCTTATTCAATGCTTATTCAATACTGTTCTCACAGTACCTACCTCCCTTCGAGAGGAGTATGAAAATAAAAGTAATCTTACTTTTCTTTTTCCTAAGATAAAAAAATTAAACCATAATAGAGAAGACTAACTGCCTGAAACATCTAATACTTTAAAAAATAAGTCATACACACACACACACACACACATGCACACACGCGCATACACACACACACACACACACACACACATGCACAAGTAGAGGGGAGAGACAGAAAAAAACTCTGATCTCTCCTGTGAAAATTTTTAATTAAATGGAGAGAGAAATTAATCAGACAAAGGAAGGATGAGAGATCCATTACAGAATGACATTACCTGAGTGGGACAAAAAGGAGCAAGGGGACAATTTCAGAGAAAGGAGCAGAAACCCCACTCCATAGGACAGCAGGTAATTTTGCTCCTGTCTTTTACAGAGGGCTAAACTCCACCCAAGAGGAAGCTTTAGGGATCCTGGCTAATGCCCACCTTCCTCTTAAAGCCCTGCCCACCATATCCCCATTCTATGCTTGGGTTGGTTTTGGCTTTCACTTTGAAAAAGTAGAAGATATGTTCTAAGATTCAAAGAAAATGCTCTAGTTTCAGGGAAGTAATTCAACTGTTCTGTTTTTATTCAGTAGACATTCGACAAACGTCTACAATATGCAAAGCACTATTACAGGTCCAGAGGAAGAAAGACAGCAAAAGGGAAATAAGACATATTCTTTGAAAGATTGACTTCAAATTACTTAAAAACCTGTAGAGGGAATGGGTGATATACTGTCTTTTGAAACCAAGAGAAAAAGATGAATACAATTAAGGAGGTAAAAGAGGGAAAGGATATCTGAAATGCATGAAATCTAGAACGATTCAACTTTGCTTTTCCATTGGAAATAAGGGTGTTTTCCTGCAAAAGGGTATATTTCTGTAGTAATTGAGTAAATCTTAAATTTTATTACTTGGGATTTGATATTATCACTGATTTTTAAGAGCAATGAAAAGAAAAAAAGGATTAAGGATTATTTGGTTGAAAATTCAGATTTTGGGGGTGCCTGGGTGGCTCAGTCATTAAGCATCTGCCTTCAGCTCAGGTCATAATCTCAGGGTCCTGGGATCAAGCCCCACATCGGGCTCCCTGCTCAACAGGAAGCCTGCTTCTCCCTCTCCCACTCTCCCTGCTTGTATTCCCTCTCTCGCCGTCTCTCTCTGTGTCAAACAAACAAACAAACAAACAAATAAATAAATAAATATCTTTTTAAAAAAAATTCAGATTTTGGTTTTTATTACAGCCTTTACATGCTATGGCTTTTGATGTGTCTGGTAATTTAAACAGAAGTAAATTATTAAAGTAAAATGGGCTCAGGCCCCCACTGGAGTTCTATTAATAAAAAATGAAGGTCTGAAACCATAGTAACAAAATGCTCAACAGTAATAATTTATTTGACTTAATAACTTCTCTCAGATCTACAAATGCAAATGAGAGAAATAAAAATATGAAAATAAGAATCCTTTCCTTCAAAATATTTTATTATTTATAACCAAAATAAATAGAAATTTATACCCAAGAAAAATACAATTAATTTATTTCAAGATATTAAATTATTTATAATAATTATTCTGTTCCTTATAAACAGAATCTCTTGAACATAATCCCATGGACTAAATTTTAAAAAGAAAGAGAAGTAGGTTATTAGTTAGTATTTAATGAAATGTTGCTCCATGCTTCTCCTGAGATCTAGTAGCTAAAAGTAATAAAGGCATGAGTAACAGACATATCAACTTAAGTTGTTCCATTAAGCTACCTAGGTAAATGGGTAAATAATACACGTTACAAAAATGGTCACTTTGCTATTATAATAAGAGAAAAAAACAATAATGGAGGGATTATAGAATAATTTTGTTGACTGGACGTTAGAAATTATTTAATAAGTCCTCATTTTAAAAAGGGAACGGAGTGGGAGGTAGTCGTGTTAAGGATACACTTATCAGGGGTACCTGGGTGGCTCAGTTCTTAAGTGTCTGCCTTCAGCTCAAGTCATGATCACAAGGTCCTGGGTTGGAGCCCCACATCAGGCTCCCTGCTCAGCAGGAAGCCTGCTTCTCTCTCTCCCACTCCCTCTGCTTATGTTCCCCTTCTCACAATCTCTGTCAAATAAATAAATAAAATTGTTAAAACAAATAAATAAATAGGGGCACCTGGGTGGCTCAGTTAGTTAGGCGTCTGCCTTCAGCTCAGGTCATAATCCCAGGTTCGTGGGATCGAGCCCCACATCAGGCTCCCTGCTCCGTGGGGAGCCTGCTTCTCTCCCTCCCTCTGCCTACTGCTCTGCCTGCTGGTATTCTCTGTCAAATAAATAAATAAAATCTTAAAAAACAAATAAATAAAAGCATAAGGGCGTATATATGCCTTAAAAAAAAGTTTTAATACTCTTATTAGAAACAAACAAAAACAACCCTATTTTAACTCTACTTGAAATCAGATGAATTTGATTCAGAATCCAACCCTGCCACTGGAAAGCTTTTCTTTTTAAATTTTTTTTTTTTTAAAGATTTTTATTTATTCATTTAACAGAGAGAGAACACAAGCAGGCAGAGAGGCAGGCAGAGGCAGAGAGAAGAGCAGGCTCCCTGCGGAGCAAGGAGCCCGATGCGGGACTCGATCCCAAGATGCTGGGATCATGACCTGAGCCAAAGGCAGTTGCTCAACCAACTGAGCCACCCAGGCGTCCCAGTTTTTCTTTTTAAATGAGCCATTTAACCTGTCTAGGCCTCAGGTTAGAGGTCAAAAGATATTTAACAACCTCACCGAATGGGCAGTCGCACAGGACAGTCCGCTTAGATAGGATAGGCTATCAGAAGGTGATTTATAATCTGCATTGTTTTCCTCAAATATTGGTTATAATTTTGAAGCCCTGTGTCATGAAGCTGTTGAAGAGGCAACACCAAGGCTGGAAAGACAAGTCGATTCACTCTCGCTGCTGTAGGTTTGGCTTGGGTGTGGCACACTGGGATCCCTGGGGCTTCTTATGGGGCCAGGTGGCCCCAGAGCACTCACAGCTTATGGACTGGTCTGTTTCGGCTGTAATTGCCCTTTCCCCGCAGCCTACTGTACAAATAAAAATACTCCCTCCTTGTGCAGTTCCAGGACAAAATTAGAGAGCGATACATTTTGAATATGGACCCCTCCGCAGCCTCCTTAACAGTCCTTCCTGGTCAGCAGGACTTGATGCTTTGGGGGAGAACACTCCCAGAGTTCCGGGAAGGCAGCTGTACCAGCCCGAGGCAGACAGATAGTACGTGCCGGAGCCAGGGAGGGCCTCCTGAAGGTGACAGGAATGTCCTTCCACCTAGCGCTGTGGCAGTTGGGCAGTGATGCTGTTATCTGAGTTATGGACACAAGTTTCAATTTGCCTTGAGAGTTTTGAGATGCGCTGCTTCGTTCGTACAGTAAAATGCCAGTGTACCTTGAGGCAGACTGAGCCAGCCAAAGATTGTCCAAGTTAAAAAGTATCATAAAATCAGTGAGAAGGTTCCACTCATAACAGAAGCCTTTGGGAGCCCTCACCTGTAGCAGAGGACAGCCCTCTGGAATTACAAACTCTGTGTTTGGCTGCACTTAGTAAAGAGGTGAAGCTCCACCTTGGCCCCTGGGGGAGACAGGAGACTTTCTCAAATAAAAAGAGAAAGTGAGTCCCATAAAAATCACTCTTCATGGAGTGAAGACGGATGCTCTTGGAGGACATACTCTCTCAAGGAGACATCAAAAATCCACCTACTTCCAAGTGATTGAGACCAAAAATACCTTAAGGGTATCTCAAGAGAATGCAGAATGTCAGAGGGAGATAGTTAATGGTCTTGGAGAAGATGTGCAGCTGGAGGAAAGCCTAAAGCTTCGTGCCCAAGAAGATGCTAAATGGTCAGGAGTGGCAGAGCTGAAGGAACAGAAGGAAATGTTTGAAAACTTCAACACACAAGGAAACAGGTTAGGAATGATAAAGAGAACCGGTTAAATTCCAGGACCAAATCTGTGCTGAAGGTGGTAAACTGGCTTGCTCTCTTTATAAAAGATTACGTGCTGATGGCAACAGAAAATTAAGAGAAAGAGTAAATCAGAAAATGGAGGCCAAGATGATCAGTGGTGTCTCCCTGAAGAAATTCAGTGATGCTAACTTAAATGTTACCTTTAAAAAAATCTCCAAAAGTAGGGGCTCCAGGATGGCTCAGTCAGTTTACCGGCCAACTCTTGACTCTTGATTTCGACTCAGGTCATGGCCAGGGACATGAGATGGAGTTCCCGTGCGTGGGCTCCGTGCTCACCAGGGAGTCTGCTTAAGAATTCTTTCTCTCTCTCTCTCTCCCCCAGTCCCTCCTCCCACTCGTGAGCAAGTGCACTGTCTGTCTGTCTCTCTCTCTCTCTCAAATAAATACGCTCGTGAGCAAGTGCACTGTCTCTCTCTCAAATAAATAAATCTTTAAAAAAAACTTACAAGAGGAAAACAGAATATTTGTAAAGTACATGTGGAAAATAAAATACATGAAATACCTATAGTTCAAAAGCCTCCAACCAGGGGCACCTGGGTGGCTCAGTGGGTTAAAGCCTCTGCCTTCGGCTCAGGTCATGATCTCAGGGTTCTGGGATCGAGCCCTGCATCAGGCTCTCTGCTTGGCAGGGAGCCCGCTTCCCCCTCTCTCTCTGCCTGCCTTTCTGCCTGCTTGTAATCTCTCTCTCTCTCTGTGTCAAATAAATAAATAAAATCTTTAAAAAAAAAAAAAGTCTCCAACCAGAATGGTGTGAAAATTCACAAAGTGAGGTTCAAAGGCTTCGGCTGAAAGCCCAGACACTTCTGAACGATATCCAGAACATCTGTAAAAGCAACTGCACAGAAAATCAATGGGGGAGAGAATTTAATGCTTAGAAATAGAGGGAAAACTTCCCAAAGGGTATGAAAACATCAGCCTTAAGCACCAAAACCTTGACTCTTACAGGAAGATGGCCAAATACCTACCTGGAGGGGAGAAAAATGGAAAGCACCATTCCTTTCGTCTAAGGTGGATTAGCTCCATGAGAAGGTAGCTCAGGAAGGTTGGTCGGCAGTTCTTTGACTGAGAAAAAGCTCAAGAGACCTGAGGAAAGAACATTTTCATGACGGGCAAAAATGGGCTGATTAGAATTTTAAATCCAGCCTTTTCAAAGGGACTGTGGAGACCTGCTATTCACACGAGGCCCAGGGCAGAGACCCAACAGGATCTGGACATGTTCACATCCTCAGGTCCCTAGGGGAGCAAGAGGTGTGGGCTATAAGGGACCCAGATGGAGGATGATGTGCAAGTTTGGGTCAGGTTTGTAAGAGGCACCCCATCCCAACCTCCACAGGCACAGTGGGACATTGGATGTGTTTTCTCTTTAAATTCATGCTCAGTGGTGCCCTTTTAGTTCAGTTTGTTATTTAATTGATGCTACATTTGTACTCATTGAAGTTTTATATAATTATTTCAAGATTTTTTTCCAGAATATAAAATGGCTTTAATATAATTCTTAACAATATGTCATTCCCAGTTCATCACATCCTCTAGAATTAGATCTTATGAGTACTGTATTTTAATTAATCAATGCACTATTACTTAAAACGTAATTGAAGTTTGGCATGACCTGATAGAGACGAGTGAAACATGAAAAACATTTTTATATGCAATGAGGTGTGACAAGAAATCTATATAAGTAACTTCACATTTAATTCACTAAATGCTGAGTGGTTTGTAAAAACAACACAACATGACACAAAACAAAACAATGAAATGACTCTAACATCCCTTGCTAACTTACTAATTTTTTAATTTGTTTAGCCCTAAATTCATAGGTTAATTTTGGGGTGCTGATATTTAATAAGCATTTATTTCTTTATTTTTCCTTTGTTAGGTTGTTTATAATACTCACCGGACTTTAAACATTTCTAAATTGTGTGCAGTCAAAACAAAGTTTCCTTATAAAGCTTCCAGTTTTAGTTTTTAGGTTTTTTTGTACTTGAAAACAGACTCTTCTAGGAATTTCCTGTAATTTCTCTTTGGTATTTTTATGGTTTCAAATTGTACATTTAAAAGTTAGAAGTTTAGGGGCACCTGGGTGGCTCTGGCAGTCGAGCATCCAACTCTTGATTTTGGCTCAGGTCATCATCTTGGGGTTCTGGACTTGAGCCCCAACTAGGGCTCCATGCTCAGCAAGGAGTCTGCTTGAGGATTCTCTCTCTCCCTCTCCCTTTGCCCCTCCCCCCACACTCTCTCTCAAATAAATAAATCAATCTTTTAAGTAGCATTAGAAGTTTACAATTTTATGTAAGTAAAGAATTAGAAATCTGGCATCCTTTTCCCTACATTGCCTGCCAGTTTTCAAATACAATTTGTAAGATAATTCATGTTCTCTGATTACTTAAAATGTCAGTTTTATCAGCTATTAAATCCTCATATATATTCAGCTATATTTCCACTATTTTATAACAGTGATTATACGGATTTTAAAAACGAATAGGGATAGTGAAAATTTACTTTTTTTTCCTAATGTTTCTTGAACATTTAATCTTGCAGGTAAATCTAGTGACATTTCATCAAGTTCTCCTCCGTACCCAAGAACAATAAAAAATTATACTTTAATTTAGGAGAATTAAACTTTCCTTAATGTCATCATATTTGAGAAAAAACATACTTTCCTATCTACTTGTGCTGTCATTCATACATTACAGATTTGCCACCCATGTATTGAATACTTATTTTTAGGTTTGTTTGTAGGCACTTTAACTTGCTATGCGTATATGGCATTTTGAGATATTAATCTTTGTTTTCTTCATCCTGTATCTTCCCCATTTTTTCTTTAATTAGGTACAGAGTAAAATGCCTTAGGACAGGAATACGATGGGAAGATAAACCAAAAATGTGCAGAACATTCTTGCTTTTTATTTGAAAAATCACAAGCCCTAAAGGAGAGTGATATTTTGGACAGCGAAGAAAATATCTTGGCAAAAAAAAAAAAAGGCAGGTGGATGAAAGTAGGATTTATGAGCGGTAATCAGGATTCTATTGGTTGCAAGCAACAGAAACTGGTGCCGGGGGCTCCATCTGTAATCCTAAACACATGCATCCACCCCACCCAGACTCCACAAGTATCTGAAGAGAAGAGAAGTGAGGTAGGGCTGGATCTTCTAATATTCACGCTTTGTCCAGTCTTATTTGAGACCCTAGGAACTTTCCGCAGCAGAAGGCATGGGAACCCAATGAACCATGGTGACCAACACAATGTCTGCCACAGGAGATAAGCAGAAGAGCAGAGCTGCACCCTGTCATTCTTGCTTCTCTGTAGCATACGCAGCCCCTCCAAGAGCCCATACAATCTAAAAGTCCCCCAACACACTCACACAATAAAAGTCGTTTTCTTATAACTGGGTCATGTTTTCCTCAGTGAGCCCCACCCTTCTTGTCATTTTGTGAAGTCATTTAGAATTCATCTCTTGATTTTGTATCTTGGGGTAAAAAATCAGTTTATGTCAGTGGGTACTGTTTTTACAGAATTCTCTGTGTCACTCAAAATCCATAGACATATGTGCTTTCTCTTGCACTATTCCCTTGATCCCATCCATATTTCACTACATTTGGGGTGTATGTTTCATAGTTTGAGACAGAATTTTGGTTGCTTCCAGGTTGGATTTTTAAAATTTTTTTGCTTCTATATATTTTTAATGTCAAATATGCATAAACAAAATTAAATAAACTGTACGTATAGATTACATTTAAGTACAAAATGACTCTCTCTCTCAGAGCACTGTGTCCAACAAAAATAATGACAGCACACCCAAAAGCCACACTTACCTGCCATAACTTGCAGGCCCAAGACACATAAACCACTTGACATACTGTTGTATGGATATGAATCCAGAGTGAGGCCAATGTCCTCTTCTTTTTTCCTTTAGTTTAGAAATTAACATGTAATTTACATACAATGCAATTTACCCTTTAAGTATCCAGTTCTCGAAGTGTTGACAAAACTATACCCGCTCGGACTCCCCACCACAGTCAAGATATAGAACAGTTCTCTCACCTCCTCCCCCAAAGTAACCTCTTTCCCTTTAAAGCAATCATTCCCCACCTCTGTTCCCTGTTGCAGTACGCTGGCTACTCCAAGAATGTCATACAAATGGAATCCAACAGTATGTAGCCTTTGAATCTGACTCCTTCCACCTAGTACAATGCATTTTGATTTACCCATTTTAGTGTATGAATCAGTTCTTCACCCTTTTTACTGCTGAGCAGTATTCCATTGTATGAGTATACCACATTTTACTTTTGTCTTCACCAGTGGAAGGACATAGGTTTTTTTTCCAGGTCTAATGATTCCAAATAAAGCTATTATAGACATGTTCCTACTGGCTTTTGTATAGACATAAGTTTTCCTTCCACTTGAGTAATGTCAAGTTGGATTCCTGGGTCATAAGCCAAGGAAATGTTTTCCCTTATGAGAAACTGCCAAGTGCTTCTCCAAACTAGCTGTGCCATTTCACACTTGTATCATTAATATAAGAAAGTTTCAGTTGTTCTGCATCCTTTTTTATAAAAAAAGATTTTGTTTATATGAGAGAGAGAGAGAGAGCACCAGCAAGGAGGAGAGGCAGAGGGAGAGAGAGAAGCAGACTCCCCACTGAGCAGAGAGCCCAATGCGGGACTCAATCCCAGGACCCCGAGATCATGACCTGAGCTGAAGGCAGATGCTTAACCAACTGAGCCACCCAGGTGCCTTCTGCATCCTTGCCAGTACTTGGGGTTGTTACTTTATGTAAGAAGATGTATAGGGATATATCTGTGATTTGTCAGTTGAGTAAGGATGTTCAGCGTCTTTTCACATGCTTCTCTGCTGTCTGCATGTCTTCTGTGGTGAAGTGGTTTGTCCTAACCTTTTGCCATTTAATTTAAAAAACACTGTTGTAATTTCTTTTTTTTTTTATTTTTTGTTGTAATTTCTTTATGTGTTGAGTTGTTTATGTATTATTCACATACAAGCATTTTATCAGGTGTGTGATTGGCAAATATTTCCTCCAGCTCTTACGGCTTTAGTTTTCAATTTCTTAAGTGTCTTCATTTATTTAGAACATTTATAACAGAGCAGAAATTTTAAATTTTGACAGTCCAATTTGTTAGATAGATGATAGATAGATAGATGATAGCATTTTTGGCATTGTATCTGAGATATCATTGCCTTAATGAAATTCACAAAGTTATTTCTATATGTTTTTGATTAGAAATGTATAAATTAGGTTTACATTTAATTCTATTACTCATTTTGGGTTAATACTGCCTATGTTGAAAGTATGCCCAGTATTTAGAAAAATGGCTGTCACATACTAATCACCACGTAAGTATTTATATGGATAAACAACTAGAATCATTGCCCCCAACAGAGTCCAGGCTCTGTCTCCTTTCTTAACTTTACAACCCAAGATTAAAGGAGTCTTTTCCCATAACTATAACCTAAAAAATGCAGCAGAAAGCCTTTGATTATTTTGCTTGGTGGCATGCCCCCTCCTGTGGCACAGAAGGAAGATGCTAAGAAGGAAACTCCATATAGAAACACAAAGTTGCTCTGGGAACGGATTACAAGAGGAACAAATTAATAACAGATACACAAAATGTGCTTTTCATTTTCCAACAAAAGATGAGGAACGCAGCAAGCAGGAAAAAGCTATCGTTGTCCACTTTTGCCCCTCAGATTGAATTCAGTGGCGTTTCCTTCCAAACATTGACTGAAGTTAATCAAATTAGCCCTAGTGAAAGCTCAGAGAAAAAGTTAGAATTTAGGTAATCTATAAATTGTAAGATAAGTAAATAAATATTTGAGAATTCAAAAAATACTTAGCCCCCTTATTACTACTAAAATAAACATATTTATAATAAACATGGGACACTTGGGTGGCTCAGTCGGTTGGGCTGCTGCCTTCAGCTCAGGTCATGATCCCAGCATCCTGGGATTGAGTCCCACATCGGGCTCCATGCTCGGCGGGGAGCCTGCTTCTCTCTCTGCCTCTGCTTGCCACTGTCTGCTTGCGCTCTCTCTCTCTCTGAAAAATAAATAAATAAAATCTATAATAAATAAACACATCCATAAGCATTAATTACCAGAAATATGACCTTACCTCAGTTTATAAATGACATTTTATGTCTGATCTTTTTTTACATTGAAATATATTTAACATATAATTGTGTAAAATCTAAGGTGCCCAACATGTTGATTTGATACATTTATGTATTATAATATGATCAGGTGTCCCATCTGAAAGATTTCTGAGGTTCCTCAATCCAATAAATGCCATCGATCTCATATCACCAGTTCATATACGAATATGGACAAAGAAGCAAACATTTGACTTTAGACTAATATTTTAATGGGACTTCAATTTTTTTTGTTGCCCTTATAAATTTATCTTTGAACCTAAAATCAGCTGTCCTTACCTGGATCATTTCAACTGTTTTAATAAATTAATTTCTTTATCATCAGTTTTGTGTGTTGTTGCCCCAAATCAATATTATATTTTAACACATTAGAAAATCTAAAAAAGAACACTGAAGTATGCCATGCTGTATACTTTGGAAAGTAAATCATTCTGAATAATTCTCTTGAGTTTATTCCTTCATGAATCCAGGTTGTTTAAATGACAGAGGTTAATAAATTATTTAGGATAATTAATTGATTGATGGGCCAAAAGCTACTAAGATTAGCTTGCTCTGGAAGGGGAACACACAGAGATAGAAAGATTGGTGAAAGTAGTTTCGGGACCAGAACAAAGGCTATGGGATATATAACTTCCAGGGGGGAGCCAAACAAGAGGAGAAGCAGTTAAGTTTGGACTTTGTGCCGGCAGCCTGGGTGTGACACCAGGGGGGAGTGCCACTGCCCAAGTCAGACCTGGCATGTGTCTTCCCAGGGCTGGCTGCCGATAAACACACTAGGGTGAAGCACTGCGTGGGATTGCACTGGCTCGTCCTCAATTTCCTGTACATGAGTGAACCTGGAGCAAGATAGAGCCAATAGAAAACAGAGACTTTGGGGATAAAGGAGGGAAATGCTGAAGAGAATCATCCCCGGCCTCTCACTTCTTATATCTCCTAGCAATTGACAAATATGTCAAATGCCATGTTGATAGGAGACAAGACAGGAGGACGATGGGCAAGGCACACTGTCCGAGCAAGCTAAAAGGAAGTTAGATATGCAACAGACTTAACCAAGATGTTGATCTTTGGAATGAAAGGCGTAGCTCGTAAATCTGCCCAAATCACCCCATTTTACAAAAATTAGCCTCTGACTTTTTGTCCAAAATGCTTGTTAATAGAAACAAAAGAAACAGGAAGCCAAACAGGGACTCAATTCATCAGGCAACACTTGTTGCTTTCTTCCTCAGTGTCCGCTTACATAGATTATCTCATTAAGGCTCACAACACTGTAATGACACTGGTCATGGTAAATATTAAATCAAGCTGAGGAAATGAAATCTTTGACGTTGGATAACTTGCCCTGAATTTCAACTTGGTTATCTTACTCCAGGTCCTATACTCATGAGCACACATGCTGCCCTTTTCAGTGCTGCCCCCCAAAGTATAAGGACCGAGATGCTTTCATGGTAACAAAACACCCTCCAGGAAAGTACATCATGCCTTTTTAGCCTATTGTATAGTATCAGGAATGTAGGGAATCTTCACAGAAATATTTCCAATATTCACCTAAGCATAAACTCCGGATAACTCACATAAGTCTTTAACCTCTAAAGTCAAATGGGACTTTATACATTATTACTACATTTGCACATTTTTTTGGAGAGAACAGAAAGCTAACACCAATTATACACTAGCTAAAGTACAAAAATACAAGAGTTGAAACAGCAGAGAAATGGTAAGAATGAAGCATGAAATGATTAACCAATCTGTTCAAGATCCTGGGTTCATTTTAAATATATTTGGCTCAATGGCTTTAATTCCCCATAGATAATCTTTTGGTAAATAAATGCTGAATAGCATATTTATAGAATTTCCATATTGTTAGACTTGGAAATTTTCTCCTTTGTCCTCCTGCTCTTCGTAGGTTATTTTTCATTATCATGGGTAGAGTCTATAGTTCTTTCACAAATTAATGTTTTCATTAATATGAGTATTGAAAGTTTAAAAAAATCAAGCTGCTAGCACATGGGCCAAAAAACCTGTGAAAATGGCAAATTTTTTATTACTCATGATAATAAGGCTCTCCTCTCTTTTTCCTAAGGCTCTCCCCACTCCTGTGAAATTTTATTCTCTTTAAAAGACCAGCCTATAGCAGAATGTTCATCATCAGAGGTGATGTGATGTGATGTGATAGAAGTTTCTGGATACTTAAAGGACAGGCTCCATTGCTGAGATTTTCAAACTCCATGAAGTTTGGAATGGGTGGTTCCTTGTAATATCAACAGCTCAAACTGTGTTCTGCATTCTGAAAAGAGGAAATATCTTAGAAAAGCATAATAATGAAAATAAGAAAGATTTTCTGTGATCTTTTTTTAAAAATTGTCAACTCACTAATTCATTTGGCCATAAATACATTCAATAGTATTAACTAAGCACCTGTTAAGAACTTGTCTTAAAAAAAATAACTTGTCTTCCTAGTAGAGGTACCAACAAAAAGATAAAAAGATGACTAAGATGCAGTCTTGTTCTCAGGGAAGTCTAGAAGAAAGCACACAACAAGCATTATGATGGTGCTATGAGTTCTGTTTCAGGAGTATGTATAGGGAACAGTAGAGGCACAAACTGGTAGAGTCCAAAATCTTCGAGACAACAGAATGAAAAACATCATGAAAGCCTTCCAAGGGGGCGGGGAGAATGTTAAAAAGGAGTTGGGGACTTCCGGTGTGGAGGAAACCTGAGGGGTCCTTTCAGAGGGTAACCATGCACAACTCATGAAGGGCACCATGAGGGGTTTAGAATGGCAAGGGATGCAGCTGAAGAGCTGGAGACCAGATCAGGAAAGGCCTGGCATCCCAGGCAGGGGATCTGAGCAATGATTTGATACCTAATTTTATGCGTCACTATTTCTCTGAGGAGCCTCAACTAATACGAATGGGAAAACACCAAAAGGTTAAAACCAGGAAGTAATGTGATCAGTCATATACCGTGGTGAGTATTGTCAGTGAAAGTTCGTTTTTTTGTTAATTTTGTAAAAAGTGTGTTAATTTTGTAAAAAGTGTGTGTGCACGCACGCACATGCACATTTAGTACTTACTCTGTATTAGGTACTGGGACAGCATTAAGGTTATAAACATTAAAAAAAAAAAAGTAAAAAACAACCCTTGCCCCCTTCATGAGTTAAACTACTTACTTACACTATCTGTTAGAAGAGAGATCAGGAAAGAGACTATTGAAAACCTTCCTCAAAGGAATAGTGGGAGCAGAAATGACAGCTTGTTATAAGATGGATTGGGGAGCTATCACTAGCAAGACAAAAGTATGTAGGGTTAGGGGTGATTTAAGAGTGAAAAATAAATGGAAAATGACTCCCAGGTTTCTGTCCCGGGAATAGCACAGAAATAGCGCTCAGAGCGGGACAGGGAGCAATGCAGGTCAGAGCTAAACTATACGTACACAGATGGAAGTGCTTCATGAGTTTACTCGATTAGTAGAGAAATCCTAGGGCGCCTGGGTGGCTCAGTTGGTTGAGCAACTGCCTTGGGTTCAGGTCATGATCCCGGAGTCCTGGGATCGAGTCCCATATTGGACTCCTGGCTCTGCGGGAAGTCTGCTTCTCCCTCTGACCTTCTCCCCTCTCATTCTCAGTCTCTCGCTCTCTAATAAATAAATAAAAATCTTTAAAAAAAAAAAAAAAAGAAAGAAAAGAAATCCTATGGAGTAGATATTACCCTCCTGATTCCTCTGCAGATAAGGAGACTGAGGATGGGGAGGGTTAAATGTCTAACCTGCCGCATCTTGCATGTGGCAGAGCTGAATTCAAACTCAGATAGGGCTGAAGGCAGCCCTCGTCCTTCACCAGCCACGTGGTGACCTGGCGTGCTGCCCCTCAGGTCGTTCTCAGACGAGCGAGGAAACACAAAGATGCAGAGCTAGAAGTTCCTTTTTTAAAAAATGTAATTTTTTACAGCATGGTCCCTTCATTTAGACTTTCACAGGAGTCTGCAGATCACCAGAGACATGGTTGTCCTGTTTAATTCTTCCGCCATGTGGGTTTACCATGATAAATTAACCGTCTTTTGAAAGTCATAACCAACACATACTTCCTGACTGACTGGTTTATTGAATCCGAGAGGTTTTCTCTTAAGGAATTACTCACAAATCATTAACCCAACACTTTCTTTGCACCCTTTCGGGCCCCGAAAAATGATTTCCATTAGGTATACTCACTGATTGTGAGCACGTACTTGTACTGATTCATGTATGATAATCCTGTTCCAGCAATAATCTAGCATAAGGTGCTTTGACATAAAGGTGCTCTCACTATGCTTCTTGAACAGTATCTTTAGGCATCATAAAGATACACTGTGCCACTTTTTTTTTTCAATTGCCAAAAAAGTCCCTCAATGCCAAGTGATATCCAATATTTACCCAGCACTGGTTATGTGTCAAGTATTCTGATACGTCCTTCACAGATACTGCTCATCTATTCTTGACAATGGCCTTGTGAGATTATGATTATACTCTCATCTTATGGATGGGAAGCTGAGACATAAGGTAACTTCAAGGTCACAGGACTAGAGAGCAGGCAGCAGAGCCCGAAGTCAACCCCGAGTCCAGAGTCAGCCCCTACCACTGCACTGCCTCTCATGTAAAGGATCTTCATCTTTCAACCCTCAGCCTCTCACTTCAGAGCCAGCTGTATGCTTTTTCTCAGGTAATAGTAAAAAGCAAGAGCAATGGAATTCTCCCAACCCATAAAACAAGGGTTGGGAATAGGCTAGAATTTTGAGCCACTGCCGTCTATACAGTACAGATTCAAAGATGCCCGGATCACATGGATTGTTTTCTGCTCTCTCCATATAAATCCAGGAACTGACACCTTGAGTGGACTTCATGGCCCACCTTCTGCTCCAGAAGCAAAGCCAGGACTGAAGCCCCTACTTCTGGGGAGAGGGCAATGCAAGAACACTTGATACTAACCAGTAACTAACCGGGGCTCAGAAGAGGAAGGTAACAGGGCTGAGAACACAAATCTCAGGAATTAGAGACCTTGACAATAATTTACCGACCACATCATTAATGGGGACTTTGCACTTTTTATTGCAAGATTGAGATAGAGGAAAAAGCAAAAGGTTTGGATTCAGACAAGCCTAGCATTTGGGGCGTTGTCCTGCCATTTGCTCGGTGAGTGACCCCACAGAACACATCTAATCTCCCAGAGTCTCTGTTTTCTCATTTGTAAAAAGGAGAGTAAAACTATTTTATTATGTTATATAAAATATAACTATGTAAACTGTAAAAGCACTAATCAAAGGCAAGATGTTATCTTTACAGCTAAGCAACCAGAGATGATTACCCTTGGTTGTTATACACATGATCCAACGGGCTGCACCATTCTAAATATGGACTGCTGGGTAAAAACTTTTTTTTTTTTAATGGGATAGACCATATTTCATTAGTATTTATATGCATAGCAATACCTTTTAAATATACATGTATACATATTCTTTTTAAAAATGTTTATTTTGGAACACCTAGGTGGCTCAGTTGGTTGGGCATCTGCCTTTGGCTTGGGTCGTGATCCCAGGGTCCTGGGATTGAGTCCTGCATCGGGCTCCCTACTTACCGGGGAGCCTGCTTCTCCCTCTGCCTCTGCGGTTCCTCCTGCTTGTGTGCTTGTGCTCTCTCTCTCTCTCTGACAAATACATAAAATCTTTACAAAAAAATGTTTATTTGAGCAGTGCCTGGGTGGCTAAGTTGTTAAGCATCTGCCTTCAGCTCAGGTCATGATCCCAGGGTCCTGGGATCCAGCCCCACATGGGGGTCCTTCCTCTACAGGAAGCCTGCTTCTCCTTCTCCCACTCCCCTGCTTGTGTTCCCTCTCTTGATGTCCCCCTCTCTGTCAAATGAATAAATAAAACCTTTTAAAAAAATGTTTGTTTGTATTCTGATTTCCAAAATACCATATTTGGATAATTCAGTTTCTCCCTTTCATATCTCTCCTTAGTATCTTGACCATGTCTATGGTGCCTAATGAAATCTTTTTCTACAACATGTAAAAATCTGGATACTGGAAAAGAGGGGATCTAGAAAGAGAGGAAATATTTTTGATGGGAAAATCCTCCCATAAAGCTTGTTTGTTGCAAAAAGGTTTAAGTCATTTTTCCATAGCCAGTTATTACTGGGGATCAGGGGTGTTGTATTTGTGGGTGTATGTGCATGAGTGTGTGTATGTTCTTAGAAAAGCTATGATTTTAAAACCTCTTTCTGAATTACCTTATAAAATTGTAATTCTTGAATATTACATAAGAAAATAACAGTGAAGAAAAGAATTCATGTATCATGTTTTGTCAAAAGAGAAGATCATCCAAATTTTTTTTTAATAGACTTATAGGGCCGCCTGGGTGGCTCAGTGGGTTAAAGCCTCTGCCTTCACCTCAGGTCATGATCTCAGGGTCCTGGGATTGAGCCCCCATATTGGGCTCTCTGCTCAGCAGGGATCCTGCTTCTCCCCTTCCCCCGCCTGTCTCTCTGCCTACTTGTGATCTCTCTCTCTCTCTCTAATAAATAAATAATAAATCTTTTAAAAAAAAGACTTACATAAGTTTTACACTAGAAATTGAGTCTACAATTCAGCAAGTAAGTATTCTTTTGATTTTGTTTAAAGAAAAAGGAAATTATTGCAATTATAACTTTCAAGTTTGTTTCTTCCAAAGAACATATTTTTAATGGCAAAGGTCCGGCATACTGAAAAAGATGTTATTGTTTCAGAGAAGAATTATTTCCAGGTAAAATCTAGATACAGGTAACAATGCTAAAATGAAAAATGATTACAAACTGACCTCTTTTAAGGGGTTTGGGACTCCAAATAACATCTCTGAATAGAGAATAAAAAGGTCTGGAAGGAACGACAGCAAGTTCAAGATAATAGCTGCCCTGAGAAGCAGGTAGAAAAGGGAGTAAGTCCAGAAGGTGGTGGCTAAACTTTATCTGCAGTGGAGAAATTTCATTCATATTAATTCAGGACCATTTTAAGTATGACTATAAGGTTCTTGCCTTCTTTAATTAGATAACACATAACTTCATTTATACTGTGCCCCTTGTATTTTTGCAAATCATTCAGATACACAGCCCACTTAAGAACAGATAACGATCATGCAAATGAATAACCATATTTTTAATACTAGCTCCAAAGTAAATGTATATAATTTTTACTCCTCCTTCATTCAAATGTGAAATACAGGCTTTGAATATCTTCCATGTTTTAAAATGTGACCTATTTCTCATGTACTTTCTAAATGAGAAAATAGACACAGAAATAATTCAAATATGAAAAGATTTCTGAACTGTAACATGAGTTACCAAAAAAAAAAAAAGCATAATATAAGTATTTCCATAGAACTGGTTATATCCCTTGATTGAGAAGTGCTCATTTTTCTTTAAAGTTTTGGATAGATGCATGGTGTCACAAAATGAGATGCCATTGCATTTAATACTGTAACCATATCTGAAAGACAAATCCAAAGACACAGTTCTTTCCTCCACCAGAGATGTAACTGTGAGGGAAGGAAGGAAGGAAAGAGGGAAGAAGAGGAAGGGGGGAAGTGGGAAGGGAAGGGAAAAGAAGAAAGAGAGTAAAGCACTCTGTGAATAACATTGTGCTCCTGGTATAGTCATATGAATCCCAAGACAAGAAGATGGGAACACTGACACAAGGCTTTGATGATGATCAAATACTAATATGACATCTGAAGGTGATTCTTTGGGTCCTGGAGTCTACCCAGTGACTGCACTGCCCCTGTAAAGTATTCTCTCATAATGTTATTAATCTTTGGCTCTGGAGCTTTTATTAAGGAATATGAACTTAGATCCAAAACTGATGATTTTCTAAATTTAGAGACTAGACATCAAGAATATGTTTATAAATAGTAAAGGTAAAAAAAAAATATGTTTGTAATAGTAATTGAAAATTCATGTGCATTTTTAAAAATCTAATTCAATAGCAAATGCTTTGGGAATTATCCCTTACATATTAGAGAGAATTTCTGAATTAAGGTTATTTTTAATTTTTTCTTCCTAATACCTTTTATATTTACTTATTTATTACATCAATTAATCTAGAGACACTTACCAACTCTTTCAAATACCATTAAAAATATTCCATATGTTATATTTTGGTTAAAATTTGATCCATGAATATAGGATAAAACTGGCATTAAATACAAGGGTAAAAAGTCCTTGGGATAGAAGGTTTTGTTTACTAGAGAGCCAGACAGAGTTAGCTCTAATCAAGATTTTGTTGATCTTTAAAGGTAGCCTCTAGTAAAGGATAGTAAATCACATAATTGGGAAGTAAACATAATTATTCTCTAGGGCAGTGAAAGGTAGCTCAATATACCACCCCAAAATATGCCACTTTGGCATATTGATTATTTTGAGCTGTAGGCACTGGAAAAACAGCAAAGGTAGAGAGAGGCTTTCTCTGAACTCCCCAGATCTGTCTAAAGACAAATCCTCCAAAAGGAATTCTCTTGTCATAGATTTCCCCAGGAGTTTCATCAACCAGAAGGACTGACTCTTACCAGAGGAGAGAAGTCTAGAAGTCCATACCACATCCAGAAAACTCTGTCACAAATTATCATATTTCCCATCTATTTTTCCGACAGCACATTCATCTTTCCTAAAGTCGTTTATTCTCCCTTAAGGACCGTAACCTGAGCCCAAGTCAGACTCTTAACCGTCTGAGCCACCCAGGTGCCCCTAGGCATCTGACTCTTGATTTCAGTTCAGGTTATGATCTCAGGGTCCTGAGACAGAGCCCTGTGTCAGGCTCCCTGCTCAGTGGGAGTCTCCTTGAGATTCTTCCTCTCCCTCTCTCTCTGCCTCTATCCCCGCCTTGCTCACACACTCACGCTCTCTCTCATTCTCTCTCTAAGAAAAAAATATATTCTAAACTCTACTGGGAGAAAATCAATAACAATTGTTTTGGGGTTGGATAAAACCTGGCTAATTTTAATGCTATTTGTGGAAATCTTTGATGGATAAATGTTTGCCCACTCAAACCATCTGCATCACCATTTTAAAAAACTTGTAACAAATGGCAGTATTAATTCCAAAGCACAGTCTCCAAATAGGCCAAAGATTTCTGGAAAGCAACAGAACTGGCACAGACCTTAGGAAATCTCTTTACTGACATGAATAAAAAATGCAAAAGAAAATCTTTTTCATTCTAATGAAGGAAGAGAGGTAAGTATGGGAAGAGAGGTAAGTATAGTAATAAAAAATTATGAGAACAGAATGGGCAGGATTCCAATTCACTTAATTATACCCAACTTATTTTCATTTGCAATGTATGTTAATTTCAAACAGTTCTTCATACTGAAACTAAGGACTTCTCAAAGTTACCAATAAATAGTCCTCACAAATGCACAAATAATAAAATAGTTGTTAATAGGTATGTGTTGCTTCTCTATAGATTAAGATGAAATTACCTGAGAATAAAGACAAAATGACGAATGATCAACAGTGACAAAATAGTTTTTAAAACCTGCTGCCCTGCTTAAAAAAAGTTTCCAATTTTAGCCGGATAAGGAGTCTTAAGAAAGAATGCATAGCTCTGGGAAGAGGTCTTTGCCTATCTTGCATATAGGTTTTCTGCAGCAAACACACTTGTGACAGTTTTTCTTCTGTTAATCTTACAGATATCATATCATATCATATAATACAGGGATACACATATATAATATACATATATAATATATATAGCTCCATCCCTCCTATTCTTTCTTTTTTTTTTTAAAGATTTTATTTATTTATTTGAGAGAGGAAGCGCAGAGAGGGAGAGTGGGAGAGAGAAGCAGACTTCCTGCTGAGCAGAGAAGCAGCTGTGGGGGTGAGGACCTGAGGTCCTGGACCCCGAGATCATGACCTGAGCCGGGGCCAGCCACTTAGCCAAGGGAGACACCTAGGCGCACACCTCCTAGTCTCTCATCACGGAAAATCACTAAAACCACCAGTAGCTGTGTGCTGCAGTGTGGACCCACCTGAGCCTTGAGAATACATCTGGTCCTTAGCAAAACTCATCTGGACAGAGGGGGAAAAAGTCTTAAAAACAAAACTCAGATGTAGAAAAAGCAACTTATCCAAATCTTGTTTTGCCTTTGACTTCAAAGGACGCCTGTATAGGATAAACTTTGAGGAATATGAAAAGAAAAGGATGTGGCTGAAAGAACAGAAAGATAAAATCAAAGTACAAAGTTGTGAGAAAGCCCAAAACCCATTTCACGGCCGTAGGAGACATTGGCTGCGCACTTTGAACAAAACCAAGTTCACTCAGAGTTGTCAACTAAGTGAAGAAGCAAGTGATGTTAAGGATGGCATTTTAAGGGACGCCTGGGTGGCTCAGTTGGTTGAGCAACTGCCTTTGGCTCAGGTCATGATCCTGGCGTCTTGGGATCAAGTCCCGCATTGGGCTCCTTGCTTGGCGGGGAGCCTGCTCCTCTCTCTGCCTCTGCCTGCCTCTCTGCCTGCTTGTGTTCTCTCTCTGTTAAATGAATAAATAAAATCTTTAAAAAAAAAAAAAAAAGGATGGCATTTTAATTGTTTTAATCGAATAATATAACTCACTTAAACTTGAAGACTTTTTTCTTTTTATCCAAAGCCAAAGTCAACTGATGTATATTATTGAATACTGAAAGTTTTTATTTACCATTAATTGTGAATGTGGAGATTAATTAATTATTCAAGTATGCTTGGGGTAAAAAAACAAATCACTACTGTATCTGTTTGAATTTCTAAAAATCAACATTCTACATATAAATAATATTACTCTACCTTAACTGTACTATATCTACTCGATGATGTCAGGTACTTTTTACTCTAGTAATGCTACCATCATTCAAAAATATTTTTAAACTCTCTTTATAATGAAATTTTGGGCCCTTGAAGAAAATTACCTCCAAACTTCCATAGGATTTGTAATGAAACTATTTTGTTCTGGCTACAAATCAATATTTCTCTTGTGCAAAATTTTTTAAAGAACTTTAGAAAATAAATATGCAAATAAATAAAATAAAATCATTCATAATTTCTTTACCACATTAACCTTTTTTTAACCTTTTAATATATATTCTTCCAGAATGTTCCTATAAATTTGTCACATGGAAATATTTCACAAGTGGTATCATTCTACATGTGCTTTCTTTTTCTTAATATATGTTATACATGATATACAACATATATACATATATGTAGTTAGTAATATGATTTTATAGAGAGAGAGAGAACTTCCTTTGTTAATAAACATGCCTCATTAAATTCTTTATTAGTGTTTTCATTGAATGGATCTAACAAAAATTTCTTTTTTTTTTAAAGATTTTATTTATTTACTTGACAGAGAGAGAGATCACAAGTAGGCAGAGAGGCAGGCAGAGTGAGGGGGAAGCAGGTTCCCTGCTGAGCAGAGAGCCCAATGCAGGGGCTCAATCCCAGGACCCTGAGATCATGACCTGAGCCTTAGGCACAGGCTTAATCTACTGAGCCACCCAGGTGCCTCTAACAAAAATTTCTTAATACTGTTTTCCAAACTACTTTCTGAAAGTTTTCTAAGATGTTCCAAATTACAAGAAGGGGAGAAGAAAGTGATGTGGATCAAACAAAGTTAAAACAGTTGTAAAAGTCTTAATTGCAGGACTTCTCAGAGTGCTCAGTATGCTAATTCAAATCATGAACTTTCAAAAGTGGATTATTTTATGATGCATTTACAAAACAAAATAAGCCACTGCATTTTTTACTTGATAAAATCCCACTAATGTTCTAACTTATTCAATTTCTAAAGTATGTACCTTGAAAAACTCTGTTTAATCATCTCCCTATCTTTGGGTTTTTAGGCTGTTTTAGTTTTACTAACTATTCTCAATAATGCTTTGATAAACATTTTCAGAATTCATCTTTGAGCACTTTTCTGATTATTTCCTTCAAATAAGTGTTTAGACATAGAATTCCTGGCCTAGTCACAGATTTAATGATTTGATATGTATTATCAAATTGCATCCCAAAATCTATGAATTTACACATAGCACTTCTGAGATGATTTTCCCACAAATTAATCAATACCTGTTATTATCATTCCTTAAATTAAATTTTATTTTTTCTTGCCCTAATTACTTAGCTGCTTTAGGCAAAAGTCTTATTTCTAGTTGACTGTTAGTAACCTCTTATATAATAAACCACATCAACATGGGGATATAGATAGAGTATAAGAAAAAATTAATCTATGGAGTCTCACAAACTGCTATTCCGTCTTCCCCTGTCTCATCTCTCATCATCACCACTGGTGCTCTATTTCATAAATTTAATTTCTGTGGCACAGCAAGGAAGCCACACATGAAGTCACTCCTGACTAATTTCTCTAGGTTAATGGCATCCTGGCACCACACTGGAAAAATAAAAATTAAAATGCATGTATTGAAGGTTTTCAAATCTCCTAACCTCTACCTGTTAATTGTCTCTCTGCTCTATAAAAATCATGCTAGAACTAATAGATAGTCTAAGAACAGACCTCAAGGAAGAAGATAATTCTCCAACCAAGAATTTCCAATGATTCAGGGAAAGCCAATACTATGAGAGAAGCAACAAACTAAAAGTGGAAAAATTTGGTCTAATAAAACATAGGTAACAGAACAAAAATAAGAGTTTTGAATTTTGAAAGGGTTATTAAATCTTCAAAAGAAAAATGGGAAGAGAAACAAAAATAAAATCTGATACTGTCATTAGTTTTACTAAGCCAACAAAAAAAATTAATCTTTACCTTATATAATTGCTCCAATTATAGAAAAACAAAAAAAGTCACCCAAAACTTCATTTGTTAAGGCTCTCCTAACACGGGAATCAAAATCAGACAAGGATTGCATAAAAGAAGAATATTATGAACATAGATTCAAAAATCCTCAATAAAATATTAGCAGAGTGAATATAGCAACACTCAAACAAATTAATATAGAATAACTGTAGTCTATTCAAAGAATAGAAAAATGTTTAATATGAGAAAATGTGTTACTGTAATATCTACATTAAAAATTTACTATAGAACAACTTCTATATGCAGAGGGGCACTTGGGTGGCTCAGTGGGTTAAAGCCTATGCCTTCAGCTCAGGTCATGATCTCAGGGTCCTGGGATCGAGCCCCACATCAGGTTCTCCACCCAGCAGGGAGCCTGCTTCCCCCTCTCTCTCTGCCTGCCTCTGCCTACTTGTGATCTCTCTCTCTGTCAAATAAATAAATAAATATAAACAAACAAACAAATAAATAAAGTTGATACAGGAAAAAGGAATTCAATATACTTCAATGTCCCTTCATACAAAACAAGAAAAGCTCTTAGCAAACCAGGAATAATAAGGAATATCCTATTCAATTAAAAACTTGCAGTGAACATTATAGGTAACAGTGGGATAGCAAAAAATATTTAGTTAATATCACGAGCAACACAAATTTGTCACCACTCACAAATTTTAAAATACTAAGAATAGGGGCACCTGGGTGGCTCAGTAAGTTAAGAGTCTGACTTTGGCTCAGGGCATGATCCTGGGTCCTGGGATCAAGCCCCGCACCAGGCTCCCTGCTCAGCGGGAAGCCTGCTTCTCCCTCTCACACTCCCCTTGCTCATGTTTCCTCTCTCACTGCCTCTGTCTCTCTGTCAAATAAATAAATAAAATCTTTTTTAAAAAATTTAAAAATTAAAAAAATAAAAATAAAATAAAATACTGAGAATAGCTAAAAGCGAAGGGAAACTGGCACTCTCACTTACCTTCTCTGTGATGCAGTCACCTGGGAGGGGAAGGTGTTTTTATTTGTTAAAATAAGAACTTGTGCTCACCGTGTGACTTGCCAACTCTGTATACATCCATTTAACACAGGCACATAAGAACAAAAAGGCCTGGAAATAGGTGAAGGGGATTCAGAGCACATATCCTGATGAGCACTGAGTAATATATATCATTGTTGAATCACGGAAACATTGTACACCCAAAACTAATAAAACACTATGTTAACTCTACTTGGAATTAAAATTTCAAAAATAAATAAAAATATTTAAAAAAAAGAAGAACAAAGGCTTATACGGGATGTAAACTACAACATTATTTTTAATTGTTCAGAACTGGAAATAATCTATACTACAAAGCTATAGTAAGCAAAACAGTATGATACAGGCACATAGATCGATGGACTAGAAGAGAGAGCCCAGAAGTAAACCCACACATATGCAGTCAATTATTCTACAACACAGGAGGCAAGAATATACAATGAGAAAATGACAGCCTCTTGAATAAATGGTGTTGGGAAAACTGGACAGCCAAATACAAGAATGAAACTGGACCACTATCTTGCACCATATACAAAATACATTTAAAATAGAGTATAGACGTGAATGTATAGACTTGAAACCATAAAACTTCTAGAAGAAAACAGTAGCAGTAAGCTCTTTGATGCTTCATTATTTACAATAGCAGAGATATGAGAGTAAACTAAGAGTCTATTGATAAATGAATGGATAAAGAAGAAGTGGTATGCGTGTACACACACACACACACACACACACACACACACACTGGACTATTATTAAGTCATAAAAAGAAGGAAATCTTGCCATCTGCTACAACATGGATGGACCTAGAGGGTATTAGGCCAAGTACCATATATGTGGAATTTTAAAAAACAAAACAGAAACAGATTCATAAATACAGAAAATTATTGGTGAGCAGAAAGGGGAGGGTTTGGGAGTCAAGTGAAATAGGCGAAGGAGATTAAGAGGTACAAACTTCCAGTTATGAAGTAAGGAAATCACAGGGATGTAATGTACAGCATAAGGAATATAGTCCATAATATTGTAAAACTTCAGATGGTAACTAAACTTATGGGGAACCATTTCGCATTATGTAAAAATACCAAATCACTATGAGGTACACCTGAAACTATTAGAATATTGTTTGCCACTTACCCTTCGGTTTTTTTAAAAGGGTCAGAAATAACCTAAATGTCCATAAATAGAGAAGTTTTTAAATAAACCATGCTATATCTACTCTACTACTAACATAGAGAAATCTCTAAGACATATGGTTGGGGGAAAAAAAGGAAAAGCAAATAGCAAAACATTAAGAACACTATGATATAATCTACATTTTAAAAGAAAAGCACACGGGGCACTTGGACGGCTCTTTCAGTTAAGCATCTGACTCTTGGTTTTGGCTCAGGTCATGATCCAAGGGTTGTGGGATTGACCCGGCCTCGGGCTCCCAGGTCTGTGGGCCCTCTGCTTAAGATTCTCTCCCTCTCCCTCTGTCCCTACCCAGCAAGAGCTCTCCCTCGCTCTCGCTTTCTCTCTCTCAAATAAGTAAATCTTAAAAAGAAGACGAAGAAGAAGAAGAAGAAGAGCAAACAGTATCATGTGTTTTGCAAGGATGTCCATATATGTACGTATATACATACAAATAATTATGAAAGAATCCTCACCAAACTGATAATAGTCGTCATTTCAGAGAAGTGATTATGGATGTGGTAACCAGGAACTTTAGCTTCATCTGCAATGACTGAACAAGCCTATACAGATATACTACATATGTAATTATACATAAATACATTTTTAATTATTAGAGACCAATAAATGATATTTTCCCAAATTAAGAAAACATTAAATTTGCTTACTTAATTTTTAAGAGAATGTTTCCACAATGGCAATAATCCCAAATTTCTAAGAAAGATTCTAGACTTGTGAGAATCAGCCTTATGACAGAAGGGAGATAATTAAATAGTAGATGAAACCAGAATTAACCTTAAAACAAATCAGAACAACAACTACAAAAAAAACTCAGGAAATTGATTGTGTCCTAGGTTTTTCCTTATTTTTAAAATTTTTTAAATTTTATTTTATTTTATTTGTTCAGTGTTCCAAGATTCATTATTTATGCACCACACCCAGTGCTCCATGCAATACGTGCCCTCCTCATCACCAGGCTCACCCGTCCCTCCACCCCCTCCCTTCCAAAACCCTGTTTAATTTTTTTTTTTTAAGATTTTATTTATTTATTTGAGAGAGAGAGCAAGAGAGAGGGAGCATGAGCTGGGGGGTAGGGGCTGAGGGAGAGGAGAAGCAGACTCCCCGCTGAGCAGGTAGCGTGATGTGGGGCTCAATCCTAGGACCCTGAGATCGTGACCTTAACTGAAGGCAGACTGCTTAGAACTTCACACACACACACACACACACACACACACACACAAAACAGATAATTGGACAGATGAGAGAAAGATGTGTATGTTTACCCAAACTTGTTGGAAATACCAGACTAAAACTTTCTGGGTTAGTTGCTGTGAATAAGAGAAAAAATGAGAGAATATCTATTTAAGACTGAATGTTAAGCAACTGAAGGCTGAATCAGATGATGACTGACGGAGCCACCCAAGCACCTTATACGTTATTTTTTGATCCCATGAAATGGAAACTATGAATTCTAGATTCCTTTGCACTACCACTCCTGTTCTCCTATGTGACTACTATAGGTTCCCTGAATCTTCCTTGAGGAAAAATCACAATTCTCATTTGCTATAGAACTTTTAGAGCCCTCTCAATCCCCACGTATCTTCTCCTCAGCCCAGAGAAGAGAAGCAGAGTTCTCTAAGACATTATGGACACACGGCTAGCACTGGGGGTCCGTGGATGAACCAGGGAGAGCCAGAATCCTACCATTTCATTACCAGTATTTGAGCTGCAAACCAGGAGGGCTAAGTTTTGATGCCTGCTTTGCTCTGTTACTTGGTCAAGCCTTGAAGGGTATTTTTCTCATTTGGAATATAAGGAACCTAGATCCATCAGCTTCTTTCCAAGTCTATAATGTGATGACTGTTAGGTTTCACTCGTAAGCATGCACCTGAAAACACCATTATCCCTTAAAAGGTCTTGAACCAACCCCTGTCATGGTAATAAAAATTCTATCCTCTGAGACTTTAATCACTAATATAATTACCAAATGTTGTCAGAGAAAACTCTCTTATTGGGAAGTCACCTGGAATTAGAAAATAACGTGGGATAAGGGAAAGCACCATTATCTGACATGAACACTCAGCCAGGGGCAGCAGGGGTGTTGTGCTTACATGAACCTTAACACAATCCCTTATAAAGATCCATTTGTATGAAAGCAAAAGTTTCACAGCCATTTTGTTCAAAGATCTTTACTCAATTTCTCAGGAAGGCTTTTGGAACAAGGGTGTGTTATTTAACGCTAAGTAGAGCTGGCCTTATTCAGCCCTCATCGGCAAAAAGGGGTTGGCTTCATGGAGGGCAAGAACTTACCTGTCCTGAAGTAATTCTTCCAAGGACTTGTCATGGCACCACCTCCCTTCTTCCCAGCTCCCATTGGCCTTTCCCAGGTTCAGGTCATGGCAGAGAAATTCAGAGTGTGAGTGACAGGAAAGCAAGCATACTAAAATGAGTTTGCCCACAGAGCAATGTTGAACTAAATCTTGGGTTGTTAAGAGACCAATGCGGGGTGCTGGAGTAGAAGTGGAGGTTGCCTCCAGGAACATCAGGCAGCCAAGCTGAGGAATATGGGGCATTACTAGGAAAGGGAAGGTAGGGCAGGATGGGGTGCTCAAGAGTAAATACTTGGCAAGCTGAGAGGGAGACAGGAGGCCCCTTGGCTTAGGGTGAAACTTTACCAGAGGCTATAATTAATTTTAATCATTTCAAAAGCCATTTTGCTAAATTATTTTTTGGTTTTTTGCTTCACTACTTCTCATAAGTGGTGCTGATTCATCACATTTAATTCCACTCCTGAACTTCTCTGATTTTGTTTCTCCTGAGTGAACAAGTCAACATCGCACTATCTAAAAGTAACGCTCACTGAAAGAAAGTAGCGCCAGCTTGCCAATGTCCTCACTAACTGGAGTAATTGCATCTCCTCCCCTAGTGTTTTGAGGATAATCACCAGCTCCACCTCACCCTGCCCCTCTGACAGCCAGAGGGAAATAAATTAGAGCAAAATCACTCTCAGTAGTTATAATGGATATAAAAGCAGGATGGAAACTTCATGACTAACTACACACACACACACACACAACAGATAATTGTACAGATGAGAGAGAGATGTATATGTTTACCCAAGCTTGTTGGAAGTACCAGACAAAAACTTTCTGGATTAGTTGCTGTGAATAACAGAAAGAATGAGAGAATATCTATTTAAGATTGAATGTTAGGCAACAGAAGGCTGAATTGAATGATGATGCATTGCTGTTATTGGTACAGGATATTTGAGTTCCCCTGATAGTCATCCAGAATCCATACAGACAATTGGACTCGAGTGATTTATATAACATTCAATGAATTCTATTGACTCTGAGGGTAAATTTGATATATTCAAAGATAAAGTCATTCATGCGGAATTGCTCCACCAAATATTATCTATAGAAGTTATTTTAAATGGCCTGGGCATCGATGATTTGTACTGACCACTTTTACCTTTTATATACTAAACTTCATTTAATATGCTTTTTTTTTCAATAGTTAATTTTGCACTATCCAAATCATTAGCTTCAGAATTTGTCACCTTCAATTCCCAGTTCTGATGCTGCTCTTAACTGAAAGGAAAAAAAAACATTAAAACTCACTTAATAGACATGCGTTTCCTTTAAGAAGATTCATTGTCCTTTCTGGGAGCACAAAGTTGGACCCTTTAAAATCCCCATGGCAAAAGGGTTAATTCCTTTAATTTGAATTTAAGTGCTTGCATCATAAGCCCAGGAGAAAAACAAAGATAAGCACTACCAAATAAACCTACCTTTCCACAGCAGTCAAAATAACACTTAGTTTCACTTTTATTCTTGCTTGCTGTGAAGTTTTCTTCTTGCCACCTGAGGAGCTAAAACTTTCTGAATTCTGGCCTCCATATACGAATAGCCAAATGAGTTTTTCCAAGCATGTAACAAAGAAGTGACTTAGAAAGAAGAGGTTTCTATTCCTGCTGTGCTCAAAGTCCTTCCGTGGCTTTAGAGTTTCTATAATTTTACAAAATAAGCAAGCCACAACCTGTTCTAAGAACTTTTTTTAATAAATGAATTTACACGGGATATAAAATGGCACATAAAGCCTAAGTGTTATCCTTGTCGATCTTTTACTGCCCCATCCTATGTCAATCCTATGTCATCCTATGACTATAGTTCTTACTGAGAGAATTAAAGACCTCTGGTGATCTCAAATAAGGCAATTCCACGCTGAGCACCATTTACCTATTTTAGAATTACAACAGACACCCACATGCAAAAGAAAGAAATTAAATACCTACCTCATACCACCCACACACATCCAGAAATATTACCTCAAACTGGATCATAAGTTTAACTGTAAGAACTAAAACTATAAATAGCATCAAAAGCACAAGCGACAAAAGGCAAAATAGATAAATTTGACTTCATCAAACTTGACAATTTTTTGCGCCTATCATGAAGAAAGAAAACACAGAATAGGAGAAAATACTTATAAATCAATCTGATAAGGGTCTAGGATACAAAAAATATAAAGAATACTTACAACTTAGTAATACAAAAAGACAGACACCCTAATTAAAAATGGGGATTAATTTTAATAGGCATTTCTCCCCAAAATATATACAAATGGCTAAGAACATGAAAAGATGTTCAAAATCATTCATCACTAGGGAAATGCAAATCAAAATCACAATGAGATGCCATTTCACAACCACTAAGATGATTATAGTAAAAAAAAGACAGACAATAAACTTTTCATGAGGCCACAGAGAAATTGGAATCCCCGTGCGTAGCTGATGAGAATGTAAAATGGTACGCTCACTTTGGAAAACAGCGCCGCAGTTCCTCAACTGACCCTAGAATGACCCAGGGATTCAACTCCTAGATAATAAATTAAAGAAAAGTGAAAACATATGCTCACACAAAGACTTGTACGTGAACATTGATCACAGCATTATTCATAATAGCCAAGAAGTTGAAACAACCCAAATGTACAAAAACTGGTAAAGGCATAAACAAAATATGATAAATCCATATCCATACAATGAAATATTTGTCAACCAAAAGGAATGGAGCATTCATATTTGCTACCATGTGGATCAACCTCTAAAAGATTATACAAACAAAAGAAACCAGTCACAAATGGCCATGGGCACTGAGCGTGGAGTCTGCTTGAGATTCTCTCTCTCTTCCTCTGCCCTTCCCCACTGCTGGTGTACACTCTCTCTCAAAATAAATAAACAAAATCTTTGAAAAAAAAAAAAAGGGCCATATATTGCATGATTCTGTGTATATGAAATGCCCAGAACGGGCAGACCTATAAAGATAGATGAGGGATTGTCTAAGCATGGGCCGCAGCAGGAGAGAGCGGAAATGAGGGGCGCTGGTAGGCAGTGGCTGCCAAAGTATGTAAGCTTTTCTAGGAGGATGATAAAAATGTCCTAAAATTTGATTTGGTGAATAGTTGCACAATTATGTAAATACACGAAAAACCACTGGGTCGTACATGTTAAATTGTAAATGACATGCATATAAATTATATCTCCATAAAGCTGTTTTTTTTTTGAAAGGCATGGATTATAAAAAAAAGTTAAAAAATCACACCATCATGTTCTCCCTCTAAAGCTTCCATTCCGAAACCGTATTCTCAATCATACAATGTTGCACGCATGGGATTCAATTCCACTATTTCTCTGGTGTACCTAAAACTTTGTTACTCCATTATATATGAAATACTCTACTATTCAACCCCAAGAAAAACTAAACTCTTTTGTTATGGGAAAAAAATTAAAGCCAAATTTATTCCTCAATCATTTGCCAAGAATATAGTTGGAGAGGAAGTAAAAGAAAACTAATGATGCTATATGATGGGGTCTTATGGCTTTGGGTAGTGTGGTATTCTTTTGAATCTTTGTGGTTACCTTCTGCAGAGACTTGGGGCTGAGTGACCACTCTCAGAATGTTCTAATGCAGTCATTCACATTCCAATATTTATCATCTTGTTCTACTGGTTGGCGCACTGACGTGCCTGAGCCCACAACTGGATCCAGATTTGTCTGGGCATGGCTGATAGAGCATTGTTTTGGCTCCACAGGGAAGCGAGGGGCTTTGTGGAAAAAATCTAACAGGAAGAGGGCAGTAGGCAGATCAGGTTAGCCCAACAGCCATGGTAGCTCAGGAGGGTGGAGTGAAGTACTCTGTCACCTCTGTCTCTCTGATTTGCCTTCCAGTTCCACCTCCCACGGATTTATGTCTGACCTCTATGGCAGACGGTAGACTGAGAGTAAGAACTGAAGAAAATAGATCTATCTGTTTACCAAGAAGGAAATCATAAACGTCTGGGCTTATAGCTTTTCTTTCCTCATCCATGTATATCTACTCCCCAAATAAAGTGTAGAACACTGTGTACAGCACACCATCATTTATGTACAAAGCAAGAGTATTTTGTTTTCACCAGATTATTCTGCATATGTAGAAGCAATAACATTTGTTAACTCATGGGAGGACTTTGGGGTCCAGAGATAGGTGTAGGAGGGAGGTTTTTAGTATTTTCTTTAGTATATCTTCTGGACTTCACAATTTTTTGAACCATATGGGTATATTATCTGTTCAAAATTAGAAGTGCCATATACATATATAGGAAATACCTACACATATATTCATATATATATAATTTATATATAATTTATATTATTAAATTATATATTTATTATATAATAAATAAATAATATATTAATTATATCTATTATATTATATAATTATATAATATATATAAATTATATATAATCATATATATAAATAAATATATACCTACACATATACATATATGTGTGTATCTTCACTCGGACAACTCTATTTACCTGAAAAACACAAAATAATCAACTGAAAAATTATCAAAAGCCATAAGAGGACTTACTAAAAATTAGTTCACAAAATTAAAAGAAATTTTAAAAAATTAGTTCACAAAAATTGGTAACTTTTCTGTATTAAACAAATACACATATATAATGCAAAAAAAGAAATGTTACCATTCAAAAGCATCATAGCTATTAAATAATAGAAATAAATGGACGAACAGGGCACCTGGGTGGCTCAGTTGGTTAAGCGACTGCCTTCGGCTCAGGTCATGATCCCGGAGTCCCGGGATTGAGTCCCATATCGGACTCCCGGCTCTGCGGGAAGTCTGCTTCTCCCTCTGACCTTCTCTCCTCTCATTCTCAGTCTTTCTCTCTAATAAAAAAAAAAAAATCTTTAAAAAAAAAAAAAATGGACAAACATATTCTGAAATAAGACCTAAGTAAAGAAAACTTGAAAATTCTAATAAGGAATACATAAATAGAAATATATCTTGCTCTTATATATAAATATACATATTTATATTTATATTATATTTATATTATATTTATATTAATATACAAATATATAAATATGGCAAAGATAGGAGATCCCCTTGAATTAATTCATAAATTCAATATGATCAACAACAAAAGTACAAATGAATTGTATACTTTGGAACTTGATAAGAATTCTATGGGGAAAATGGAAAATAAAGGTGTGGAAGTGTAAGGATGCTAGGATAGCTATAATAAACATGAAAGAGTGGTCACAGAAAGCTAGCCCTTCATGTAGCTAGAACATATACTTTAAAACATGACAGTACTTTGGGAACAAACACAGCATGAGGGCAGAATCCCAGACTGGAGTCAAATGTATGTGATCATTCAGTATATGATAGAGATGACTTTACAAATTAGTTGGAAAGACTGGTTACATCAATAGGGATATTGAGAAAATTAGCCATTTGTGGAGGAAAATTGAGATCGTTTAGGTAAAAATACATTTCAAATATATGAAATATTTCAAAATAAAATATGAAACCAGAACTATGCTGGAAAACAATGGGCACTTAGGAAAACAAATAAACAAAAAACTTGGAATGGAAAGGTCTTCTTTTTCCTTAAGATTTATTTATTTATTTTAGAGAGATAAGGAACAGAAGCAGCGGGAGGAACCGAAGGAGAGGGAGAGAGAGAATCTCAACCAGACTCCACATTGAGAGCAGAGCCCAACACAGGGCTCTATCTCATGACTCTGAGGTCATGACCTGAGCTTCTTAGAAACAAGAATCACATGCTTAACCAACTGGCTCACCCGGGCACCCCAAGGCCATTCTGAAAAGACATAAAATCCAGAACCCTATAAAGGAAATAATTAATAGACTTGCTTTCCTAACCATGACCATCTCCACATAGCTAGAAATTTAATTAACAGAGTCAAAAGATGAATAAAACCCTTGAAGAGCTTATTTACAACATATATAAATATATTTTAATTGCCTTAATATACAATTGTCAAAAAAAAACACTAAAAAAATAGGCAAATAGCAACACTGACTCAAGACAGAAAAACGATAGACCATATACATTGGACTGTGAAACAGAAATGAAGTACATTTTTTTACTTCTTAATAGGCAAAGATGAGAAATATTGATAATAGTGTTGCAAAGCATAGAAAAATAGGAACTATGACTATTGCTGGTTTCAGTGAAAATAGTGCAGTCTCTTTGGGTAGTTTGGCAATGTCTACATTATCTATCAAAATTCTAAAGGCAGGGACACCTGCATGGCTCAGTTGGTTAAGCATCTGCTTTCAGCTCAGGTCATGATCCCAGGGCCCCAGGGCCAGGATCAAGCCCCACATAGGGCTCCCTGCTCAGCGGGTGTCTGCATCTCTCTCTGCCCCTCCACCCCCTTGTGTGCTCACATGCTCGCTCTCTCTCAAATAAAAAATATATTTTTTAAAAAATTTTAATGGCAAATATTTCATTCAACAACTCGGCAGAGAAGCACATTTACATAGGCAAAAACGGAGGTAGAGGGTATTCATACAAGAAATTAAACAAACCAAAGGGGCACCTGGGTAGCTCAGTTGTTGGGTGTCTGCCTTCAGCTCAGGTCATGATCCCAGGGTCCTGGGATGAAGCCCTGCATCGGACTCCCTGCTCAGCAGAAAGCCTGCTTCTCCCTTTCCCACTTCCCCTGCTTGCGTTCCCTCTCTCACTGTGTCCTTTGTCAAATAAATGAATAAAATCTTAAAAAAAAAAAAAAAAAATGAGGGACGCCTGGGTGTCTCAGTTGGTTAAGTGGCTGCCTTCAGCTCGGGTCATGATCCTAGGGTCCTAGGATCGAGCCCCACATCGGGCTCCTTGCTCGGCAGGGAGCCTGCTTCTCCCTCTGCCTCTGCCTGCCACTCTGCCTGCTTGTGCTCTCTCTCTGACAAATAAATAAATAAAATCTTTTTTTAAAAAAAAATAAATAAATAACTATAAAAAAAAGAAGAAAGAACTAAGCCAAATATTAGGGTAAAATGTGGATGTCCATTGATCCATTGATACAAACCTGATTAAGTAAATAAACGTATATTAGACTACTGTTAAAAATAGTGAAATAGATTCAAGAGTGATAGAGAAAAAATCCCCAAAATAAATGTTCAGTAAAAACAGCACTCTGTATATATACATCATATATTTATATATACATATAGATTGTGTATATTTCTGTTTGTGTAAAATTAATTTCATATAGTTTTATAACTATGTCACTTATATATTTTACATATATGGAAAATTCTGAGAAAATGAGTCAGAAACCATTAACAGTGGTTGTTTCTGCAGCAGGGGTGGGGTTGGAAGGTAGTGGTGTAGGATGTGTGGGAGACTTTCTTTTCATTTCACACATTTGTACAAGTTGAGTGTTTTTACCAAGGGGGTGTGTGTGTTTAATCACAATAACTATTTCAAGATAAATAATTTAATCACTGGAAAATGTAAGCATACATATATAATATTTGACCAAAATATCTTAATTGCTTCCTTACTGCAGGAATCATAACTCAGACATAGTTACTGGCAACTTAGGCTTGCCGTCTGGGGCAGTTTCTGACCATTGATCTGCTTTCCATCTCAGGTGAGCTAAGGGTGTTTATGAGCAGGAAATAGATCTAATCTTTACTGCCAGTTTCTGTCAGCTCAAAGTTCAGACTAAAAGATCATGCAACTAAGCATGCCTACAGCTAACTGGAGGGCCTCGACCAAAACTTCCCACTAGGTTTCTGACTATTTCAAAAGCGATGACCCTGGAAGAGCCCATTCTGCAATATGGTGCTATTCCACGCTTGCACTCGCCACTATTCATACCTAGCTGGGAAATAACAACACAAAAAATGTAACACCCCTCTGTTGTACTCATCCTGCAACTATGTGTGCCTAAAGAGTTAAGCTACATTTGGTACCATACAAGGAAACCATGGTAAATCCTTGAGATCAAACTTTAGGTGATGGGGGCGAGGGGAGGGGAGGGGCACCTGGGTGGCTCAGTCAGTTAAGCATCTGCCTCTAGCTCGGGTCATGATCTCAGGGTCCTAGGATGGAGGGTCTGGGATGGAGCCCCCTGTAGGGCTCCCAGCTCAGTGGGGAGTCTGCTTCTCTCTCTTCCTCTTCCTCTCGCCCCCACCATTCGTATGCACTCTCTCGTTCTCTCTCTCATGCTCTCTCTCTCTCAAATGCATAAAAAAAAAGCTTTAAAAAAATAAAAATTTGGGTGATGGGATAATTCTGGTCCCAAATCCAAATTCAAAGTCTAGGTCCACATCCAGAGAGAATAAGATTGTCGGGGCTTTTCTCAGGGCCATTTAATAAGAGTGGACCCATTAAAAGGACCCCTTCTAGAGACTTTTGGTGCCAAGTATCTGACTTTGCCTTCTCAGGGCTTCCAGAATTATCAAGCAATTACCGGAAAGCCTCCTAATATTAGACCTCCGCTAAGTATAACAGCAAATAAAGTCTCAGAGGAAGGTATCCTAATTAAATCAACATGTTTATCATAAGGAAAAACAAAACAGTAACAATGTTTATCTTTCAGAAAGGTAACTGGAATACCAGAGTTGGGGCAGCAGGAAAATTTATTTGGGATACACTTTTACCATATATATATATATATATATATACCTTTTTTAAGTGGTTTGGCATATCTATTTAAATATAAAAATTTTCAGAAATAATAGTAATAGTGGATCTTTCAAACATTAGGACAATTAACTGTTGTGGTATATTATGCCAAAAGGTACCATACCGATCTTTATGCTTGTATCTTTTTTTTTTTTTTTTGACAGAGAGAGAGTGAGCACAAGTAGGCAGAGTAGCAGGCAGAGGGAGAAGCAGGCTCCCCGCTGAGTAAGGAGCCCAACACAGAGCTCGATCCCAGGACCCCGGGATCACACCCGAGCCGAAGGCAGTTGCCCAACCAACTGAGCCTCACAGGCGCCCCTATGCTTCTATCTTTTACCTGCCTCTTTATTTCTTAACAATTCCATTCCAATATTATTTAGTTGTGAGCTATGGTGATTTCCAGGAGGATTAACTCAGAAATGCTTCTATCCTATCTTGTTTTCTACCCTCTCACATAGCACACAATATCTGATTTATTGTCCTATCCCTCACCATCCTACATACTGGACTTTCATTGCATGTTTTGTATGTTAGGTAACTGAATGATTGAGTCATGCCAATATTGACCCCTAAAGAACCCTATGGTTAACATTTCTCAATACAAGAACTACTATCCAGGGGCGCCTGGGTGGCTCAGTTGGTTAAGCAACTGCCTTCGGCTCAGGTCATGAGCCCAAAGTCCTGGGATCGAGTCCCACATCGGGCTCCCAGCTCCACAGGGAGTCTGCTTCTCCCTCTTTCCTTCTCCCCTCTCAGGCTCTCTCTCATTGTCTCTCTCTCTCAAATAAATAAATAAAATCTTTAAAAAAAAAAAAAAAAGAACTACTATCCAAAAAACTTACTACTTTTACCATTATCATTATTTTTTAAAAAATCATTTTGGTTTCAGTAAAACTAAAAAATTAAGACCCTCTATTTCAACGAAATCTCTATGTACTACAAAATGTTCATCTCAACTCAAATTATGTAGGTTCTTGTTAATGACCTTGTTAAAGGATTTGTAAGCATTCTCATATAGTATGTCTCAACCACAGAAAAGTCTACAGAGAAGATTGATTTTTTTAAAAAAGCAACTACTAACGGAAGTAACTTGTTCTTCACCACTACATGTAAAATAATGTGTTTTTGTTTGTTTAGTGTTTGGTGGGAAGGTAAGCAAATAGTTGTGGGAAATAAATATTTAGTGAAAGAAACAGCCACTGGGACCATCCTGTTTTAACGAATATAATGCTGTCTTATGAAAGGAACATTTCTGAAGAGCCACATAGAAACTAATCATTTCTATTTGGATTATTTTGTATTACTTGTCATACAGTAAGATTGCTAATCTGTGTTCCCATGTGCTGTAACTGCACAATTATCTGCTCTGCAAATCCAAGGTGCAGTAAGTAGAAAAGCCTGTACATTCGTCAATAGACTTCTTATGCTCTAGGTTGAGGCACTGCCAACCAAAAGGCAAAAACCTACCATATCTCTAGTTCTCTGTGAAATATGCACTGATTTAAGTTTATTATGGTATTAACAGATGAAAAGATTGCCAGGGAAGTACAATCCATCTCCTGAAACAATCGCTGCCAAGTGAATAATGTCAAGTTAAAAAAAAAAATTATAGTTCAAATTAAAATAAAATTTTCAAGCCCTGAGAAAAACATAATTTGGTATTTTCAAGATTGCCTTGCTATAACCATCAGTCTTTGGATGGATGTGCTTTGGAAGGACAAAGTACTCAGGGAGTTTAAAAAAAAATTCTTCTTGGCCCCAATACACATTTCTTTCTTGGATTCTATTTTCATATAAAAAAATAAATTCTGTCTGGAGTCTGGATTTTTAAGTTTGGGTGTGATGAGAGAGTCTACCCCTGGCCATCACTGACCAACCCCATGTCTGGGTCAGGTGTGGCCTTATATCAATGCTGCCTTCATCCCAGGCTCCTGAACACTCATGACTTTGCTTCTCCTAAGTTGTGTTTCTTTTCCAGATCTCTCCAAAACTAAATCTAAAGAAATAAGATGAAACCGGAAGAGAGGATTCATAGAATTAGCAAATGGGTCTTAATAATTCGTTTAGTTTTCAGTAGTAGTCTGAAGTGGGGCTTTTCTCAATATCCAGTATAAGGCATTTGGGGGAGCTCTATACCCCAGGTACAAAAAGACTGAAGGGCGATTCATCAAAATTAAGAGGATAATTGTAAAGGAAAATTAAATTTTATTTCAAGAAATTTCTTTGACTGTATGAAAGTATACTCTACACATCTGTAGTCTTCCTTATGTCTCTCTTCTGGTTTTGGATTCTGTTTCCCTAGTAACATTAATTAATCATTAAGAAAGATCACAGAAGAGGTTTAAACAATAATGATCATTATTGAGAGACACTTCAGGTTAAAACATGTCACAGAGAACACACTATAAATTTTGGACCTCTGATCCACGAACCTTGTTAACTTAGATTACAAGAATTACTCCTCTTCTCCAATTCTCCAGTGTTCACTGGTGTATAAATCAGTATTTCAACAGGAAATAGATGGTGTAGGATAATTTGAGGAGGGTTTATTTAAAGGGGACTTTTTACAGAAGTGTGGGTGTAGGAGAATCACAAGGAGTAGTGCAAGAATGCTGAGCTGGTTACAATGAGCTAACACACCCCTAGGTCCATAAGGTCAAGGAGGAAGGAACAATCATTGGAACCCGAAAGAGAATGTCACACAGAGATGTCCACCTCATTGAAAGGCTGAGTTAACTTTCAAGGTGAGCACAAGTAGCCCTTGGCCATCTAGCAGAGAGTTCACTCTCTTTACATGCCCTGATTTACAATCAGCAGCAAGTGTTGAGGGAATAGGAGCTTTAATGGCTTCAGTCAATAATGCCATTCAATGCAATCTCTCCAAAAGTTATCCAAGAGAATGAATAACTGGATTTTCTATAGCGGTTACCCAATGACCAGACCTAACCAAAAACCAGAAGGTGCAGGAGCCATTTCATAAAGTATAAATGAGTCAACTTCCTGGGGTAAAGTTCAAGATGAAAAACTGGAGGCCCAATAAGGTAGATAATACACAGGATTAAATTCCTGTGCCTACACATGTTTCTTAATATATAGATATACTCATACATATAACTTGAACTTCTCAGAAAAGAATTTTCCTTGGAAATTTACATTTTTGATGTCTTGCACAGTCAAAATTTCTACCATCAGATACTTCAGAGATTTAGTACCACTGATAATCTATAAATGTGGGGTAGCATTTGTAGCAAACTAAAAAGGAGAAAAAACGAAACCCAACATTTTTGATTACCAGCCCTTTATATATCACACCTCACCTAATCTTCAAAATGACCCTATGAGTTTTAAATTAGTACCCAATCTTTACAGACGAGACTCAAATAGTTCAAAGAATTTGTCCAAAGACACACCAAAAATATAAGGGAAATCATTGATCCCAGGCTTGCTTAACCATAAAATTCATTCATCTTATCCCTCACCACAATGCTTATTGTTAACCCATTGTATTTGAGTACTTTAACCCAAAATAATTGAACATCCTCCTAGCAGAATGTAGGGAGAGCAAAAGTCACCTAAAGATCTCAAGGAGAATATTCACTGTACAGGGTCCATGTCTATGGGTAGAGTAGTAAAGGGAGAAAGAATCCTGTAAGTAACGAGAGTAGGGCAGTTAGAAGAGGCTGGATATCTAGGGAGAAAGGGAACAAGAGACATTAAATACAATCTTTAAGTTCTTCCCACTTCCCTATCTTGCTGAGCCAGCCCTGCCACTTTCCAATGCCCATGGACTTTGCCTCTAAGGTCTACACCCTTCCACAAAGGAAGCATTTTATTATGTCTAAGATGATGCAATGCCTCGCCCTTAATAATAATTTTACCAGCAGCCCATCTTCCCCTACTCTCACCTGTTGTAAGGCCCCAGTGTGCAATGGTCAACGGATCGTGGGCTCACTGCAATGATGCCAAGGGCCAATGACTCCCTCAGTCACACCTGCCTTTGTACACGTGTGCTGTCAGAGTAAAACAAAGAGGAGGATGATGTCGTTCCCAATGCATTTACATCTTGATACCACTAAATGAGTCAGGGACTCCAGGCAGACATAATGATTTCATATGAAATCAGAAAGGGAATGTGTTAGCAGACTGTGGGGATTACTTTGCTTGGAGAACAAACAATGTGGAGCCCCAAATGAGGAAATCCTCTTTTGCTTTGAGGAGTCTGCAAGCGTGCTCTCTGACCACAAATAAGAAAATCCACATACCTGTGCTTTTTCCCATTAGGCAGAAATGATCAAATGGAAGTGACTAGTATTAAAGGTGATGGAGGGGCACCTGAGTGGCTCTGCAGTTGAGCATCCAACTCTTGATTTAGGCTCAGGTCATAATCTCAGGGTCCTGGGATCAAGCCCCTCATGGGGCTTCTCACCCACTGGGGAATGTGCTTGGGATTCTTTCTTTCTTCCTCTTCCTCTGCCCCTACCCCCACTCTCTATCTCTCTCTAAAGTACATAAATCTTTTTTTAAAGATTTTATTATTCACTTAAGAGAGAGAGACAGAGAGACAGAGAGAACACAAGCAGGGGGAGAGGCAGAGGCAGAGAGAGAACCAGAATCCCTGCTGAGCTGGGAACCCAATGTGGGGCTAGATCCCAGGACCTGGAGATCACAACCTGAACCAAAGGCAGACACCTAACCATCTGAGCCACCCAAGCACCCCTAAATAAATAAATCTCTTTTTTTAAAGATTTTATTTATTTGAGAGAGAGCGTGAGAGGGGAGAGGTCAGAGGCGCCCCTCTTTTTCATCTTTTTAAGATTTATTTATTTAGGTTAAGACCAACTGAGCCACCCAGGCACCCGAAATAAATAAATCTTAAAAAAATTAAAAAGAGGGGCACCTCAATAGCTCAGTCTGTTGAGCGTCTGCCTTCAGCTCAGGTCATGGAGGCCCCCAAGGAGCTACCTGCTCAGCAGGGAGCCTGCTTCTCCCTCTCCCTCTGCCTGCCACTCCCACTGTTTGTGCTCTCTCTCTGTGTCAAATAAATAAATAAAATTTAAAAAAAAAAAAAGATGATGGAGTTATAGTCTTTCCAAAAACATTTTTAAACATACACTCAATGCCCTGCTACAAGCATTCGATGTTTCTTTTTTAGAATAGAGCTCAAAATCTCTAAAAACAGAACAGAAAGAAATGACTTCCAGGGCTGGGCAGCCACTCCCTGAGTCAATGGGGAATCACTAGCAGTACTTTTATTTTTGACTCAAACTCTGCAGTTGTCATAAGGCTAAACATTCCCCTAACTTCTTCAGTTTCTACACTGGACTCTACAGAACTTATTTGTGAATATTCTGTTTACCCAGCTAGCCTTCTTGCCTGAGCTGTGAAATCATTTTAGACAGCGAATTGGATAAAGAGCTTAAAATAGGGTGGTCTTTATTCTTTATCAGCTTAAAATTGCCAACTAGCAGCCAATTTGGTCTTTGGATAAATGCAGAAATGCTTTTAAACTATTTATATTTTCTTTGCCATCCATGGAATAATTTAATTCAGAACTAATTTAAATAAAAGAGACTCTATTTAAACTCATGGAATAGTTTTTGGTCAAATATCTGATGGGCTCAGCCTCTTTACTCAAATGGTTCAAAAAACTGAGTTGGGGGAATTGTTCGGAAATTAAGAGACAGTTGGAAAATACTATTCCTCCATTAAATTCATAGATTATAGAGTGTTTATATTATGATCCATAGGTAGACATGTAAGAGTCTGTGACTTGATGAAAGAGGCCCTAATCTATGAGTAAGAAACACGGGATTCCCATGTCTCTGTCACAAATTATCTGGGATATTCTGGAAATGTCACTTAAAACTTCATGCCTCAGAGTCCTCTGTAAAATGAAAGGGTTGGACTAATACATAGTTTTCAAATCATGATGTGAAGAGCACTTGACACTCTAAAGGAGTGATGGCAGCCATCGTTGGAGGGGCCTCCACTGACCCCATGACCACCCTTCACCCCTATCAGAGGAGAGCCACATTTTGTTTCTGCGTAAAATTTTGGTTGGAGACCACTTTCAAAATGTTGAAAAGCTTTGACTATAGGATCTGTTTAATCAAAATCTATGACTCTGGAATCTTATTTCCATTGACATGTAGGTATGCTTCTTTGTAAAGTAAGTAGAATTTCCTCTGATATATTAAAAATGTATTAAAAAATCAGTGTGCTCCATAAGATACATGTAGGATGATGATAACCTTATTTTATTCCTCTGAAGATGGGCAAACTCCTCTACTTGGACAGATTTCTACAAGTCCTTTCTTATAGCAATGTTTTACTGTCTTTATATCTAAGTAATTCAAAGAGACCTAAATGGATTCTCAAAATTGGATAGGAACTAAGTAGGAACTGGCAGAATGATCTCTCTCTTTGAAATGGCTGAATTATGTAATTGGTCCTTCAAAACACACACACACATATCTCCTTAGAAATATGACTGCATTTATACAACTAAACTCCATCAATGATCAAGAAAAACAAAGCAGGGTGGTAGAAGTACAGCCAGGACTGGGAAAGGGGTGTGATTTTTGTGGTTCATTTCTCTCAGTTTGGAACAAAAATGGGATAGGCTGGACCTCACTCAGTTAAAGCTGCTCCCAAGGCCCCACACAGATCTGTGGGGGTGGAGCAGGGAGAGGGAAGAAAAGGCTAAATTCCTGGGGAAGAGCCCAAAGGAGGCATGATTATGCTATCAGTCCAAAGAGTACTGCTGCTCCAAAGCCCAAAGAACCTCAGGGGGCCAATCCTCACATTGCAGTGAAGTAAGTGCAGTAAACTGAAGATAAGACAGGAGGCACCAAGCAGTGTTAGAATCACAGCCCAAGAGAGGTGAAGGCTGAAAAATAAATTTCCTAAACAATGCTCATCTCATGTCACATCATTTCAGGGCTTGCCACCCTTTTGATGAACTGGAACCTATCCTGACCACCTTGTCCTTAAAGTGCACCACACTTCATGGAAGCGTGTATAATCTTGTGCATGTGAGAAAAACGGGGGGGGTCAGGGGCACTGTTTGATCTCAATTACTTTGATGTGTTAGTACTTTGGATATAAAAATGACTAGTGTATTTTAATAATTTCATGACATTCTTTGGATCATAAGACATGTCCTCATGTCATACAAAAGCTAAAGAAAATTGAATTTTTTAAGGACTTTGTAGGCTCTTAGTCCAATTATAATTTCATCTCCCATCAGTATACATTATTTTTAACCTTATTTATAAGATTAAATATATTTTATACAGCTTGAACTTTTTCTTGTTCAAAATTTCACAAAAATTCTACCAATATATTACTAATAAAGTAAGTATAATATTTTACAAAACAAAGCCATAACTAAAAAAAATCTACTACTGCTTCCTTAAAAATATACTTTTGAAATAAGGAAAAATTGGTTTTAGCCAGAATTTGTAAAATGGCCTTTAAGTTGAAATAAACAGGAGCTTCTGCATTTTCTCAAAAAGAATTGGAGAGGAATTTTGCCCTTAGAATTGGGTTTCATGAAAATAAAAAAAGAAAATTAAAAAACAAAAACGAAAAAAAAAAAGAAAATAAGAATTGGGTTTCATAAGCCTTCATTCCTGGCCTCTAGTCTCCATAAGTCAAAAGAAGGTCAGATTTACTATATTTCTCAATTGTCATATAAACAAAAGGAGAACTAATGATTTTTATAAATTAAAAAAGGCAATAGCAGGTTTCGACAATACACACAATTTACCTAAAGAGAAATGTCATTATTCTTACTTTTATTAACAACATTGTGTTTGGGGGGAAAAAAACACCATATATAACTTTGACGTAAGAGAGGTAACAGGAAACTGGCCGGGAACTGAGTGATCCATGTCGTGAAAATATGGAGACAGCTGCATGTTTGTCTGCAGATGTTTTCTGAGCCTATGAAGCAGACGCAACTTGAGTTTTTATCTACACAACCATAGAAAGATTGCTTTTTTCATGACTTCATTCAAACACAGGGAGAAATCATAGATTGCGTTTTCTTCATATAACTCCTGACAAAGATACTGGACATTGGACAACCCCCAAAGCCATCTCCAAGTAGGTCATCACTGTTCTCACAGTAGGTACCCTTCCTGTTTTTGGATGGTGGGAGCACTAAAATATTATGTCTCTTGAGTTAAATTTCTCCTTGTATCCTAAGGCTGAAAGAATTTCTAAATGGACTATGAAAGAAACTTAAACAGGCCATCAGGAAAGTTGGTCACATGTAGCATTTTTTTTTTTAAGATTTATTTATTTGACAGAGAGAGAGAGAGAGAGAGAGATTGAGCACAAGCAGGGGAGCTGCAGAGGGCGAGAGAGAAGCTGATTCCCCACGGAGCAGGGAGCCCAACTCGAGGCTAGCTCCCAGGACCCCAGGATCATGACCCAGCCGAAGGCAGATGCTTAACGGACTGAGCCACCCAGGCGCCCCAATATGTAGCATTTTTAATAGTCATTGATAATCGTGCTAGCCATGAACGCATTTGTACCTTTAAGTATATATTTTAGGCTAGTGGGTTATGTAAACACATTTCAGTTTAGCAGTTGTATGATTACTGACTATGAATGGTACATATTCTTTTGCTGGTCCCACTACTAAAAACTAAAGGAAAATCAGAAGCTCAAATCTATAAATTAAATTGACAACTCATATTTCAAAGTAAAAAATTATGGGAGATATGATTGTTTTAGGTGAGAGTCCCCAAGGAAAAGACTAAGGAGGAGAAATTTGTGTGCAGTAATCTTACTGGGAAATGCTCTGGGCGTAAATTCTCTTTAAG